>VYXC01008165.1:44090-207144 GCA_013397175.1 Platysteira castanea
TTGCTGGAAATATTTCTCAAGCACTCCTTGAGAAATTATCTCCTTCTCTACCTAAGGATATCAGAGAATAGTATACTACAGCAAATAACTAATAGAATAAAATGAAAGACCAATGAAAGTTCATCCCAAAGTTTCCACAGGAAAAAAAAAAAAAAAGGTGACATTCTGTTGCTTGTATTCAAATATTGAAAATTTAGACAGATGCTTCAACAAACCAAGGCCATACTTCTTCCTGTTTTTCAATCTTTCTACTTAATGCTAGGCACCTAAAGATTCACCAAGATCATTCCTTCCTGGTAGAGGACCTGAACAGATGAACACCATCTATTTAATTCCTTAGGAGTACTTTAAGAAAGAGGTTTGCTGAAAATCCAGTGCCACTACTTAGATAATTTGAATTTACTCCCACCTGGGATAATGTTTTTTCTGTATTGCCCAAGACAATACATCCTTGCAGTGACTTAGGCTAGTCTTGATCTCCAATCAAGGAGAACAGGACCTTGTGATCTACATTTTGCTTAAATCCCGCTCTTGAACAAAAGGACTATTAAGACAACTAACTAGAAGGTAATCTGTTAAATAAAACAAATACGTTTGCAACCAAAAAGTTTTGTATAATTAAAATCACTAATCTCCCTGAGCACTGAAATGCTGAACCAGTTGGCTTTGTTCATATTGTCTGGTGGGGTTCTTTGCTAGCAGTAACTTGCGCACAGAAGTATGGCCTTTTTATTAATAGGATTACCTTGTTCAGACAGGAAAGCTTTTAATTACCATGTTCTTTCCTTCCATTAAGTGCGATTGGAGAGGAATAAAATTATCTTGATTTCTAAAATCTTTTAAGAACTAATACAGAGAGAAGATAATTAAAACAATTGACTTCTAAATGCAAGGTATGTATTAAGTTTACCTACTTCACATCCCCTCAAATGAATCCAGGACTTTTGTCTTCTTACTTGGGCAGTTTGGAAAGCAAATTTGAGCTTTAATGTCTTCCAGAATGCCTCTCAACAGTCAGTAGCGAAACACTATGCAGTAGGAGTAATGAACTTATTTTAAAATAATTGGGTTTTTTCCAGTCCTGTAATGTGCTATGAAATTATTGACTAAAGCATAGCCTGTTATGCAGCAAGAAATCTGAAGTCTAATTTTTTTTGAATTTTAACAGTTGTCAAGCAGGCGAATCCCTCTTCTTCCAAGAAAAGTATGAGGACAAAGAAAGTTTTAATGCTATTTGCAATTAAGGAGAATAAGTGAACTGAGCTGTTGACGCCTCAAAAAGTGCAAGGTCAGTGTCTTCCTGATGGATATTGACAATAGCACTAACTAGCACTCACAGCTTTCCCACAGGTAGGAGGATTGCTATCCCTCAGACAGAGGGTTGCAGGCCAGGGGTGGTTTATCTGAATGTTGTTTTAAGTCTTTTATAGTCTCACTGTCAAAATTAGTGCCATTTTAGTCAGTAATAATATTTACCTACCTTGAGTTTAAGACAACTGCATTCTCTTAGTAACTGGTAAGCACAGTTCAGATGTGTTTGGTTTGGGTTTTGTTTGATTTTAAATGAGTATCTCTATTCCTGCATTCAAGAAGCAGCCACAATAGTTTCTAGTTTGTCTCTCTAAGCCTAAGCCTCTTCTTTCCATGCTTTGCTATGCAACAGGAAACCCAAGAGCAAAAGAGAGCACTGCAGCTTGCTCCAGACTACAGCCAAAATCTCTGAGGAATTCTTCTGGCTGACAGGGACACTGGAGGCACTTGGAGTGGTCAGTTCAGGACAGCTCCCTAGTAAACAGAAAGGGATGAAAGTGTGAACACAAAACTCCACCAAAAAAACCCAAACAAAACCAAATTTTATTGGAAACAATGGCATTCATCGGTTTCAAACCTACACAGGTAAACCTCATTGCTGCCCTGAATAGAGGCTGTCCCAGAGAGCAGAGAAGCTTAGTAGCAGCACTTCACTGAGCCTCCAAAGGGGAATCCAAACAGCCTCTCTATGTTCCAAAGAAGAGCAGGAGTGGAGCACACACGAGGCAACACACATTGGCTCCACATCTGTCACTGTTAGCTATCACTCAGAAAGAAGGAGGACAACATACCAGTACCTCTACCTGGCTTTCTGTTACATCCTTGAAAGACTCTTTAGAGGAAAATAGCTTTGAATTTCGGGATTATTTTCCTTACTCTTTCTTTGTGCCATAGCCAGTGCCTTGCCCTGTCACAAGCCATTAGCAAGTGGAGATGACATAGCCCAGCACTGAGAGGAAACTAAATCACTACTTGGAATTTTGTTTATGATTACTTTGTAGTAACTGATAATATAACTGCAAATCGCCGTTCTAGTCAAGCTTGCCATTTGAGTGCAGCATATTGCTCTCCAACTACATCCAGTCACAAAAGACACATAAATCCCTTTGTACAGAGGTTTGAAGTTACAGAACTTCTGGTGCAAAACAAAACAGAGAACAAAGGAAATATTATCAATAGCTGGCACTGTCATGAAACTGCAGGCATGAAGATGCAGATCTCAAATCCAACTAGGCCACAACCAGCACTAAACCCAGGAGGCGGCAAAGGTGGTTTACATTAAGTTTGACAGTGGCTAGAGACAAGTTTCATTTTTGCCTCATTTTGGAGACAATGCCCACCACTACCACCAAAAAGGGCACACAAAGCTGAAGTAATATGTATTTTTGTAAGCGAAACGAATTGCATGTCTAAGAGAAGAAAGAATTTTATCGCCTGGAAGATATATCTCTATACTGAATTTCTGCTGGGCAGCAGAGGCTTTCAGATTTGTAGTCAGTATTTGACTGCACCTAAATACTAACACTACAGTGGATGCTACAAAGAGAAAGTCCTCAAATCAGTCCCCTGCCTTCCTTTACAGTACGGATAGAGAGGAAACAAGCAGACTCTTCAGAGAGGCCACTACAGTAGGACAACAGCAAAGTGTCCTGAAAATTCACTTGTGCACTGTTCTCTAGGCTACACTGGCATCTTGGACTGGCACAGAAACACAGGTTGGTCTGCCTACAAAATGATCAAGAGTACCTGAAGTTACTACTTTCAGAAAGGAGGTGAGGGAAGGGTGGAGAAAGCTCTGCACTACTCCAACAATTCCTAGCCCATGCAACTGCTCAGTCACAGAAGATGCCTGTGACATTATCTACCCATTTCCTCTCTTACTGCAGACAGGAAGAGTCTGACTTGCCTCCAGATCACATGATTCTATTTGATCACTGCTTTATTCATCAGTTGTGCTTACAATCCACCACAGTAGGATTTAGTCTTGATCCAGTAACAGTCAAGGCTGACAGCATAACACAGAGTGGGGACATGGAGCAGAACCTGAGTAGGAAGCCTTCACTTTATACAAGAGTGTTCAGAGCAGGGAACTGCTCGAACCTCACTGCCTTGCACTTGTTTCCATGGTTATCCTCTCCAAGTTCCCTCCCTCAATCAATCCCTGCCATACACACTCCTAAGAATTCACATCTTATCTATCTGCAGTCCCTGTGCAGAATCCAGGCTCTCAAGAGTGTGTCAAGCCATTCTGTTGTGCAGCAGCCTTTCCAAGAGGAAAGCTGCAAACAATTCCTAAATGTAGATCCCAGAGCAGGAAAAAAAAAACACATTTGCCACACCCTCAAGATCTTACTCTTCCACTGGCTGCCAGCAGGCTTCTGTCCTGGCTGAACAGACCCGTCATGAAGAAAAACCCTTTCTCTCTCGGGACAACCAGTCACAGAAGATTAGCACTGATGTATGTCACTCATTCTACCCTTTCCCACATGGGTCTGTCAGGTAGAAGCCATGTAAAAATTTAGAGAAGCCTAGAAAAGCCCTGTTTTTTCATTAAGGGCTTTTAAACAGCATGAAAACATTTCAACTGAGGTTCTTCTAAGTCTCCTTCACAGCTCTTCTAGCTAGCCCTGCTCAAACACAACACAACTGTGTTCAGAAACAAGGATAAATAATCCCTAAAACTGCAAGGATCCCCTAAAATTACAAGTTTTGCTGCTGTTGCTGCATGAATTTGGGCAGGAGTGGACTGCAGTTCAGCTGGATCAGATTCCACAAGAACAGTTAGATATCTAACCCCTGGGCCACATTTAGCTGGAACCAGTAGAGTGGCACAGCACTCAGGCACATGAGAATTCTATTTCAAAACACAGCAGAAACACAGACCCTCCACACCTTATGCAGTAAGTTACCGCCTTTGCATAATGTTCAAGCAACAAATCATATTCACATGGACATTTAACTGCAATTAAATACATAACAGGCACACCTAGATAAGACAGGATGGGAGGGAACAAAATCCTGGAGATGACATGGGGGCGTTACCTGGCCAAGACTGGGGGAAAAGAAAAAAAAATTCAGGTTTCACTGTCAGGGTATCATCCCTTGGCTCAGGACTCTCCATGCTCTGAGATTTGACTGCTCTGGTAGTACCTGAAAAACTTTTGCTTCTTTTGGGGGAAAAAAGGCAACAAACCTCCTCCCCTCAAACTCCACCCCACCCAACCTTTTTTACCTTCTTCCTTGAGAAGAACGTGTGGATCTCTTTTTCCACTGAGTTACCAAACATGCCTTTCTCTCTCTTACTCAGAGAGAGCTGAGCACTGCTTCTCCAACATGCTTCTCCATCCAGAACAAGGATGCCCACACTAAACCAGGTTTGGGAACCCTTCCACCAGGGCCACACTGTCTTTTAGTCCCAGCAACTGGGACTTCTGCCTGGCCTCTAGGTGGAAGGCCTTCTGCCTCTTATTGATGCCTCTGACTCACCTTCTACGATCTTCCTGTACAATGCAAGGAACACTCCATGAGCTGAGACAGGCACAGGATGGACAGATGCTCTGTACATCTAACAAACGTTGTAGCAGGATTCCTGGGCCTCCCTTCCTTTCAATAACAAGTTGTTAATCAAGATTTTATTCACAAGTTGTACTCATCTCAATGCTACAACACCACAATCTGCTAGCAAACTATAAAATAGATCACCTACCACATGCTGCTAATAAGACTCAACAATCAGAAATATCACTGTTCACTTTGAAAGGGAGTTTTTACCAGCTGTCCTCAACAATTGTTCTAGCTGTGAATGCTTAAATCATGATTTACCCTTTTGTTCTTAGCTTCTTAATCGTTTCCCTTTCCACAGATAGATGATGCATTAGTTCTGCCTTGTACCTAAGCATACTTAGGAGGGTGCTTCTACTGGGTAATTAATGGCTCTTAATTATTCCTCCAGGTTGTTTAACAGCATTTACTTAGGAATATTGCAGCATTGTGTGTGAAGTCCAGCTTGCTCAAGGGTTGGTATTATAAATGCATATTATACTATGGGCTTTTCGCAAATAATTACGTGAATGCCGTATAATGTTAAAGTAGCTTTGCTATAAAAATATAGGGTTTTTCTTTTTGTAACAATAACTAATGCCTTTATTACTGTAGTAGAATAGCTGATCTAGTTATGCTTGTGGTAACTGAACTGTCTGCTTGGTTGGATAACATCCAGTGAACGTGAGATGAAGACTCCTGCTGCTGACTTGCAGCTATCAGCAGGTACTGTCTGTGAACATCATAGACCAAGGCCCAAGCTGGAGGTGATAATAAAAACTGACCAAAATCACAGCCAAGAAATGCGCATGCTCTAAAAAGGCAGACCCCAGGAGCGGCCATGCTAAACAGTTCCTAGAAGATGTAAACTAGTTTGGGGGAAAAGTTTGAATATGTATAATTGTTTATGAATATGCATTAACAGTAAAGGTATGTAAAGGGTGTCTCTGAAATAGCAGGTGTGCTCTTGGCTTGGAGCCAAGGGTACCCAGCACTGTAACTTTTGCTCTATTGTTTCTGTCCCTTATTGTCCTTTTATGAAACTTTTAAATTCTCACAGGAGAGTGAACCTCGTTTTTCACAGCTGGGATACTTAAGGCACTCAGTTGTATTTCCCTCCTACACCATGCCCTGTGCTGAGCAGGCACCCAGCATACACAGGTAGACTGTGCCAGCACACAAACATTCTCTGCATTATTTGTTGCCCAGAGCAGCAGCAGCACTCTCAGTAGTATGTTGGTATACAGCAGTACTCTCAGCAGAATGCTGCCCAGAGAAGTGGTGGCTGCCCCATCCGTGGAAGTGTTCAAGGTCAGGTTGGACGGGAACTTGGTGGAGCCTGGTCTAGTGGAAGGTGTCCCTGGCCGTAGCTGAGGGTAGAACGAGATGAGCTTTCAGGTCCCTTCCAAACGGTCCCTTCCAAACGTATCTATGATTTCTCCGTTCCACTCACAGCACAGAGCTGCACTCCCCTCGGCCAGAACTCAGGCTGGGACTGAGCATCCATAATGACACACTCCAAGCATCTCTCAAAGTCCACGTTGTTTCCTCGGTAGTTTCCAATACTACCCCAAAGGCTCACCCCCACGCCCCAACTCCCGTCACCTTCACCACCCCGGCACCGTCCACGCGCTCCCGCTGTGTCCAGCCGGCTGCGGGCCGCTGGAATCCGCGGGGAGGGCGGGCGGAGGCGGCTGTGCCGCGTTCGCAGCCCGGGGCCGCCATTTCCCTGGCGCGCGAGGGGCCTGAGGGCCGGTGTGCGGCCGCGCTGAGGGGTCGCTGTGCCCGGGCTCCACCGCTCCACGGGCGCTGCCACACGGCACCCCCAGGCAGGGACCTGCCATCCACAGAATCACAGGATCAGTTTGGTTGGAAGATCATCTCGAGACCTCTGAGATCACCGAATCAAGCCTATGAACTTACACCAGAGCTTGTCAACAGTAGCACCAAGTGCCACGTCCAGGCTGTCCTAAACACCTTCCAGGACAGTGACTCCACCACCTCCCTGGGCAACCAGTTCCAATATCTAATCACCCTCTCTGAGAAGAAATTTTCACCCAGCAGGGAGATAATGACCCGCAGAAGACGATGAAAGCCATAAAAACCATTCCTTTTGTTTAAAAGTAGAAGGGATTAGCTGAACAATACAGCTGGATCCACTGTGACTGCTCCTGGGCAGACTGAGGGCAGTACCGGCAGGTGCTGGTTGCACAGGACTTGGATTCAGGGGGAGCTGGATCACAAACACAGGAAGCTAACACATGCAATTAGATGACAAGCGAGTTTTATTTTGCAAAACAATCACTATACAGCAACAAATACAATTGCAAATCGGATTGAAAAACATGAACTACCTACCACCAGCCATTCAAGAAATGCCTCTTTTATGGTAACAGGCTCTAGAATTATCAGAAAAAAGACAGGTTTGTAACAGCAGACTGTATTCCTTGATATCCCAGAATACATCGTGTTTACTTGTTGGCTTTTTCTATTTGCTAAAGTTGAAGTGGCTTTTATATGCTTGACTTTTCCCAGCGTGAAACTAATTTACCTTCCTGCAGTGGGAATTGCTGGAGTTGCAGAGGGAGTTGCTTTAGCAATCTGACTAGTGAGTGAACTCACAGACACCTAGGCTAGAAATCTACCTGCACTGATTTTCACAGCAAATGTGATCTTACTCTTCAAGGCGTTTGCCTTTGAAGGGACATGTACTTGGGTGTCAAATAGTATTTAGTCCAGCATGGAAAAAACTTTGCTCATGTGGTAGTCAATACAGGCTGCCTTTTGACTCCTCTTGAGTCATGTATTTAGGCAAACTTAGATGTGTGAGCAATCATGATGAGGTTAATACTGTACCATAGCAGAGGGCTGAATGAATAATTCCATTTACTGCTGTACAGTGAAAATATACATTGCCCTTGTAGGCTGATAATTTCCTTCATCATGATTAGTTTTTCCTTTACTGTTGCTGGACAGAGGTTTGCTCAGCTTTGATTTATTTCAGCTTGGGTTACATAGAAACAAAACTCTGCAGATGAGGCAGAAGCACTCTTTCATCTCTACAGCCCAATGGATTATTAAATTTGGGGTGCTCCCCTAGGTACCCAAACAAGGTTTCACCATTCCTTTTGTCTGGATTATCTCTGCTTTGTTACAGAGTTGGGTCTCAGGCACCCAACAAACCTGCTGGCTCAACATGCCTGTGGAAAAGAAACACAACAGATGCAGTTTCCAGGAAGCTGGCTCTATCTTCTTTAGTGGGCATTACATACTTACAAACTGTTGTTTTTAAAACAATCAGTCTTCTTGAGAAAGTTAAGATTAAGATGAGCTTTTCAGTGAACATCTAGAGTCATGTAACATAACTTGTTTTTTTTGAAATTATTATTTAAAAGCACAAAACTCTTAATTTCTTTTCATCTAACTCCACATTCTAGGATTCTTTCTATGGAAGGATGATAATGATTACAAAGGTCTTTGCTTCACTCAAGACAAGAAAGCTCATTTTAATGCAAGAAATAAATGACTTGGTGTGTTACACCACTCTAACTTTGGACTCATTAGGTAGATTAACTAAGCTTAATATTCTAGAGTATGCCAATTTAAAAAGTAAAATAAAACAACTTGAGTCTCAGGTTAACACTGTTCCCATGAGATGCTGCTGAGTTTTTCTCCTACACTGGCAAAAGGCATAGAAAAAAAAAAAAAAAAACACTGCAAGGCTAATTTATATTAATTGATAGCATAGTCAGAGCAATGTGATAAAAATACTGTTGGTTTTCCTTTCTGTCTGTTGTTTTTCTGAAAAAAATGGGAAGAAGCTTTTAATGCACCTCACTTGACATTGTTTCCATGTGAATTCTTAGGATAACTTAAGCAAAACTGTAACAAATACAAGGCAGAAATCAGAATCCTCCAATTGCACTTCGGATGGTTCTAAACTCACTGTCCTTCGTATGAAACAATTGACTTACTGTGTTAGGTACTTTATAGTGTGAAAAAGCTTTTTGCAGGGCTGAAATGTCATGTGTGGGGCTGTCAGAAGTTCATATTCAGTAAAAGTTTGAGAGATTTAACCACTCTGTTTTGTGTTTGTACTGCTGTAGCAGTTTAGCCAAAACCCCACTTTGGTCCACTGAATATCGACTGTCCAATAACTGCATTACTACCACAATGTAATGATGGGGAATCCTGTACCATTAATTATTAGAATCTCCACAGACATAAAAATCTCTGTGAGTCTTTTCAGACCAAATCCCAACACACACACACACATTAAAAATTAAGAAGGAAAAAAGAACAGATCAAAAGTTGCCAAAAAATATCATTAACTTAATACATGTATCAAGTATAGCTCAACTGACAGTGCAAAGTTTAGTTACAAGGTTTCAAAAGGAAAAGATAAACTGCAAGAATGTAAACTGGTAATTTCTTAATGTCTCATGTACAGAAGGCATCAGCAGGTGATTATCTGCTGCTGAGGATCACCCCCATCACCAGTGTTCTCTCAGTGCCAGTGTTCTCTCAAGTAACTCCACTAGATCGGTTGGTTGTGTAACTCTGCCTTTTATCTTTCATGCACATTTTTTTCTTATACTTTTTATAGTCAATATAATCCCACTTTGCTCAGATTTTAAGATGCCCTATTTGATTTATGAATCGCTATGGCAACCAGTCTAGGGAGCTCATTTTTATTTATTCACAAATTAGAACTTACAGGCATCTCTGCTGTGTTTATCACTGTTATCTGAGTGCCTGAGTGTAAATGTGAGACATCACTAAAGGAGTGGAAACAAGATCTTAATATTTTTTCTGTATTTCAACTTTAGCAAAAGAAAAAAATAAATCAAACATTCATTGTTACTATGGGAATAGAAAAAAGACAAAAGAGAGAGAGAAAGAAGGAAAGAAGGAAGGAAAGAAGGAAAGAAGAAAGAAGAGCAAAAGAAGGAAAGAAAGAAGAAAAGAAAGGAAGGAAGGAAAGAAGGAAAGAAAGAAAGAAAAGGAAACAAAGAAAGAAGGAAAGAAGGAAAGAATGAAAGAAAGAGGGAGAAAGAAAGAGAAAGAGAAAGAAAGAGAAAGAAAGAGAGAGAATGAAAGAGAAAGAAAGAACCAAACTATTGCAGATTTTTAAAAAATCCAAAGTCCAAACTCAGCCATCTTTGGAGACCGTTTTACAAATGTCTGGACCCCACAAAAATCATTCCTTTGTGAAGAAAGGGAGGGAAGGGAAGAGGGAAGGAATCCTTCTTCTAGCATCACAGAATAGATTTGCATCTGTCACTAAAACAGGGTCACGGCTTTTAGTTGTTACAGAAAGCAACTTCATGCTACAATTTTCATCTTTTTAAAATGTATTCTTATGAATAGGGAAACCCCCCCCCGCTAACATCTACTTTTACATACCTAAAATTGCAACACCAAAGGGTGCAAGAGACACAGATACTGTGAATAAAGAAGTAGAATATTCAAGTATATGAGGAGGGTGTATCACAAATGGCCACAGAGAAATATATATATCTATAATACTGTATCAAACAGATGGAAAGGATGTGAAACTGGTGGTATGCACACAAATCTACCTGCTTAACCAACTTTTCTAATCAGACACAAGTCTGTTGGTGTTGAGTGCTTGCTTTCAGCAGCTTTTTTACGTCACTTCCCAAAGCACGATTCAAATGTTTTCAGCTAGTATTTTTAATTATTAGTTAAATAATTTATTGGCTTTTCAGCTATACACTGACATAATTAACCATGTTCAAAAAAAGTTAATAACTTAATTCAAATTTTGTTCTACTCATTTATACAAAGTAACATTTTTTTAAATGAAAAGTTGAATTTCCCTATATGCCCTTCCTGCTGTTAAGCAGACTGCTTAATTTAACCTGTAATAACTTAAAATGGGCAACTTTTCTTTTTTATTTCCCCATCTATCAAAAGAATTGTGAAATGAGCAACTTGGGATATTAACAAGGCTCTTCAGAAATAGGTGGATGGCCTTCAGGCACATGAAAGGTAAAAATGCATTTTATCATAGTACAGTACTCCATGCAAGACAGAGCAGAGCAACAATAATTGTCCAATGTAACATACCGCTGTATACCCACATAAAGCCAGTGTCTTCCTGTTGTAAATGGAGGTCAGGCCAATTTCTGCATCTACAGAATTTTTTTTTTCCTGTTTTTTTCAACTGTATGATAACTACAAGTCTTGGGATGTAACTTAGTTTTAGACATGGTAAAGAATGAATGTAACACCTGCTCTGAGCCCATTCCTGCCAAGAGCTCATGCCTAAATATTATTACTTCATACAACGCAAAATGAGCAAATTCATAACCCCTGCTTGGCAAGGGCTGCTGTGACATCTTCAGCGAGGGTAGCAAGCTGGGGCGATTCAAGCAGGTTGATGCTTCCAGAGGATGAGACGTTGCTGAGTCTGCGCGGCGAGGCCATGCTGGACCTGCCTGGTGACTGTGTGATGATCTCAGCCCCATGATCAACACGGGCCTTAGCATGCTCTCTGAAGTTTAGCTTCTGGCTGTCAATCTGCTCCAGGAAAATAAAGAATTTCACACATTATATATTCATCAAATTATCTCATTATAGATAATCATTCAGGCATCATTTTGCTTACTTTTAAAAACTGTTAGAAGGATTGAAGCTTCTTCACTCCTTAGAAAATTGAAACTGGACATTTTTTCACCTTGCTTGATAGCTACTGGCTTACTATGTTACATTCTCTTACTATTTCTGTCTCTGATGGATGCTTTAATGAGAAGTACCACTGTTCTAGCTGTACAAAGTTCATAAGCATTATATGGGCACTGTAATTTGTTTTCAAAATCCGTATTTTCAAATGTTTGTGGGAGTGATCTTACTTTCAGGATGTTTTCCTCCTGTTTCACAATGGAGTCCTCATCTCAGATCATACCTGTGCTGCCCAACAGTCCCAAACAAGGATTATCTTTAGGGGAAAAGACAGTGCACAAACTACATGATATTTCACTCTCAGCTTAGATGCGGATGCAAGATTGGTCATTCCAAATTTCAAAGGGAACAAATTGGCATGTGAGTGTGCTTGAAAGAGGACAGACAGATGTTTCCTACTCAATTCAGAGTCATTGCTGAATTCACAGTTCCAGTAATTTCACTGGGCCAGGGGCACAGTGGGAGCCGTTTTTCTGACAGCTGTTCCTTTACCTTGACGTTACCACCACCAGGTACGTGGTGGGCATTTTCCAGTGAACCAACTTTAGCCTGAGCTTTTTCTTTGAAATCCAGTTTCACACTCTCAATTTTCACACGCCCACCTCCTACAGAGGAAAAGGAAACACAGATTAAGAAACTGAAATGGTGCAGGAGAAAGTGTAATCTGAAGCATGAGTGCACTCACATTACCTCCCTTTTAGCTCAGATCTAATGGTTTTGGAGAAGCACAGAATAATGCTCTGCATGTTCAGTAAAATATAAAATCTTCAACATATATTTAAACTGTAAGCAGGTGCTGCAGCCCTACTAGTTTTCATGGTACTTAAGCACATGCTTAAGCATTTCACTGACTTCAGTTTGTGTTTCAATATTGTGCCAGAACACCATCCTTTGGCATTATTTTTTTATCACCTCTCTAAACTAGGTGGTCTCATACCTTTAAGTTTTTATATATGTAGTTAGGTAGTTTAATGTATTTTTATTACCAAAGAGTATTTATTTTCTCTTTGACTGTAAAAGAGAACAGTATCATCCATGATTTTGAGTTCACATAACAGTATTAGGTCTTTGCTTTGTTCCATAACGCGAAAATTCCTACAATACCTGGTTTGTGGTGGATATTCTTGAGCGAGCCACACTTGGAAGTCACATGACTCAAGTCGATCTTCTTGGTTACAATCTGTACCTGTCAAAAGTGCACACATGCACAAATTACAGGACTGAAGAGAATAAAAAAAAAAAAAAAAAAAAGAAAAAAAAAGCCTAGCCCTGCAGAGAAAGAGTGAAAAGAGTGAGAGACTTCTACAAACCACTGGAAAAGGAGAAATGGTTAGTAGAAAACAGACCATGCCACAAAGGAGGAAACTTTCCACCTAGGGAAATGACAGAGCTGGGTTAAGCTTTACTATTAGCAAAACAAAGAGGAGGATAAAGGAGATCATCTTCTGGGTTCTTCCTAAAATATTTCTGAGCCTCCTCCTTTCAGAGTGGGTGCTCCAAAGCCCTGCACACAGCAGGACCCATCCCATTTGTTTCTGTCTTGATCATGCATCCTGGCAACTAGGATATTTTGGTGACTGTTTTTCTCTCTACCATCTGTTTTGTATTTTTCTGCATCTAAATATGGTATGCATTTCCTGTCAATCCCCTATGGAAAGTCTGAGTAATCTACACATGTGCCTCCTGCAGTTTTACCTGATCAGGTTGGGGTTCAGCCAGCTGGTCATTCCAAATTTCAAAGGGAACAAAAAACATTGGTACTCACTGGAGAGCAGCAGCTCTGGCACCCTCCCTCCTCCTGCTGCTCTGTGCCCTGCTGCCAGACACCCTGCCATGGCTGTACTGAGCCCAGCTTGGGAGCAGCCACAGAGTGACACTCCCGTCTTGCTTGCACTCCCAAATAGCTCCAAGGTGCGGCCCACAGCCATATGCACTGAGCTGGCACACCCCATGAAGTCACAGCCCTCCAGGCCGGACAGGAGCTCCAGGTTAACTGCAATACCACTGGCTTGCTCACCACTCCACCAGTGACTTACGCCAGCACTGGCAGCTGTATTGAACCTGTATGCATCAGACATGCTCACACCATCAGCTCTTCCCATCTGAGGGGTGATCATTTCCATCACGACAGTCGTAGCCACCTTAAGGTATTCCAGTGTGCCCGATAAAACCAGCAGGTGTCTGGTCAAACCCTGGGCCACCTCAGTTTCTTGTACTTGAATAATGCTGTGACATCAGCACTCAGCATGCTGGCTGATCACACCCTCTTCTCTGAGCTTTCTTCGTCCTTCTGTTTTATTTTTCTTCTTTCCCTCTGCTGAATGTACACAACTGAAAGCTTAGCTGAGGAAGGACTGGTGCACTAGAAAATGCCCAGCTGGGAGGCTGGAGTCTCACTGTGAGCTGTAGTCTCTGGAAATTACTTTCTTGGGCTGCTCCCATGAAAGAAAGGCACTGAACTGTTTTGGCTCACACTGCACTTTCACTTGGGCATTTAGAGATAACCCTTGGGCATTTAGAGATAACCCTTTTATCATTTTCATTCCCTGTCCAAGTTCTGAAAATGTGTTGCGCTCTGTGGAAAGATAAGGAGGCCTCCACTGCACACACGGGGCTCACACGACTACCAGACCAAACTCACATGTAAAACAGCAGCAAGAAGGAAAGTAGTGCTCAGAGGAAGGGAGACAGAGGGTTCTGACTGTGTGAGGTGGGTCACCACAGTGGAAGTGCCTGTTCAGAGCGTGTTCGTACTACTTACGTTTCCTCCCCCTGCAGAATGTTTGATGTTATCTCTGGAACCACACCGGGACTGAATATCACTAAAATCAATCTTCTTGTTTAAAATCCTAACCTAAAAGGAATTGGAGGTAACTTACTATATAACACACACACACACACAGTTGGGGTGCAGGATGAGGACACCAGGGTAATTTCCCTCCTACAGTGACTCCTTCTTCTGACACTCATATTGAAGTGTGAGAAAGTAAACCCTGTCAATCTCTGTGCTTAGGATGTTCATACAGCATCTGTAAACACATTGCGCTGCTCTTTTTCTACCTTACAAAGTGGTGGTGAAATACAAAGGGGAAAGTTTTATACTGGGAGGTATGAGAGGTGGCTTTTCACTAAAAAATTTGAAGAACTCTGTGCTTGCCTGTCCTAGACACTATTGAGTGATGTTCAGTATTTCTGCTGAATTGGCCACAAGAAGATGGGAACCCTCCTTCCCACAGCTCAGCACTCCAGCCTTTGATGCAGAAATCCCAGATCCAGCCAGCACAGGCACAGGCTGAAATCCTGAGGTATTCCAACCCTCTTTCTACCATTCAGCTGTAACACCAGCTATATACACAAAACAGATCTCAGTGTCCTGTGAAAGGGGAGCAACAAATGTACTTAAAACTATAGTCAGAGCTCTCTACTGCTCCCTCTCTTCATTGTCATCTACTACAGGGCAAGGCAGAAAACAACAGCATCTGGAAACCTAGAGCTTCAATCACTGCTTTTTGATTTCTGGTGCCAGCCACAGATTTGGGCACAAATACTTTCTAGTGCTAGCAGCACTGTGCTTCTCCCCTGTGTTTTTTGTCTCTTCACACAGCAAGATAAGGTTTTTGCTTTTCCCTCGATGATGCCAGCCTCCCTTACAACACATGCCAGAAGTCCACATTTTTAATATGTTACCTCAGCCACAGATGCCCTGCAGGCATAGGACAGTGCCTGGAGGCAAACTCCGTCAAGGGCAGGTCATGCTGTCCTGTGCTAGACCCTCATGGCAAAGCAGTTCCTCTACTTAGCAGAACTCAGGTGCCAGCCATAATTGTACTCCCAGGGAATGATGTGCAGCTGGATGGCAATTATTAGTGGGCAGGGACAACTGGGTGCACACCTGACTAACACAATTTTTAGATTTATTTCTGAGCAAGAGCAGGGGGTTGTGCTCATCAGTAATAGAGTTTTCAGGTGTGTGAGGAGGTGTTTCTATCCAAGGTTGCACCTGCCCTCTTTGCATCAGAGTACGACTCACGCAGCATATTCTTTCTCTGGGTTAAATATGAAATCTTTAATCAAATGTTACATTGGATTTTATTTTTATGTATTAATATACAACAGGAATTTACACTCCTTCCTGTACAGAAAGCCATTGAATTTGGGTCACTATCTGTGCATTTTTCTAAATGGCACTTATAGAGCCTTCACTGACATACTACTTTAGCACAGACCTGTTGGCTACTGTTGTAGGTAAAGCTACAGTGACTAACCAATACCGAGATAAGACAGAGGGAAATACACACTGGGGGTCTTTACTGCAGCTTCTCACCACTTTGGGAGCACAAAGCAGCAGCAGAACAGCTGAAGCAGTCTGTGGAAGGAAGCAGAACCCTGTGAAATTTCTGCTCCCTGGCTTCAGGTCCCCAAACTGCCCCACATTCCCTGATAAATCTGAGACAAATCACTCTCTCTGTGCCTCACCTCTCCAGACTAGGAAAAGAATATTTGCTCTCTTACAGGGGCATCAGGTTTTGCAGGTTTTGGCTCCTGCAGTGGGGATAACAGCACACTTAAATACTGAGTTGAATCCTCTGGTACTGAGCACCTGGAATGCACCCTTAACTTAAACCCAGTAAACTCTCAGAAGAAATGTCCAGCTAACATGAGTAAGTTCTTCACAGCAACTTGTTTCATGTATCCTTCTTATTACATATAACAACTAAATCAAACTTTTAGAATGTTAAGATTCTTTTTAACTTAAGCTTTTTAATTTAAAGCAAAAACCTTGCTTTAACTGGTAAAGATCTGTGGCGATGGCATGCTCAGCAATAACAGTGATGACAGTACCAGTAAACTCCACAAGTGGTAGGTCACCTTCAGAAGGGCATTTTCAATAGTCAAACTGATTTCTGTCTTACCCCCTTCCACCTGCTTATCTGTCCAAGTAAACCAATGTATACTGAAATATGAAAGCAAATGCCTTTGGAATTTTATGCTTGTGCTTTCTCTCAATATACTGCTTGTTTAAAAATGTAGCCCAGTACTATGTAAGACACATGTCACATCAGTTACAGAAACACACATCAGATGTGCATTCAGATCTGGTTCCCAGAGAGCTTCTGGCCAGACACAACTGGGCAGAACAGAAAGCCTTCCTGGCACTTTCTGAGCACATCTCTCTCAGTGATGGGTCAGCAGCACCTCTTAGCTGTGGCCACAGGGATTCATTTGCTCTGAAAATGCTGATGCAGGGGTCATGGCAAGACCTCTGCACTGTAGACTGGGGGAGTGTAGCTTAAAATGGAGCGAAAGCAGGGTGAAAAGTTGAGAGAGTGCCTTTGATCAAGTGCCGAAAGGTTGATTTGCACTCAGAAGTCTGACAGTTTCTGAGTCTCGTGGCCCATGGACCTGGCTAGCATATATGTAGAGAACCAATCATCTCAATTATCCTCTCTGTACCACTGGGTAAAATCTGCCCCTGCGCAGCAGGGCCAGCAGGAGACCTATGCATCATTTGTGTCCTGTGCTGAGGGCTGGAGAGAGCTGAGTGACATGGATGCGTTCTACTGGTCATCTGGCACAGGGAGGAACTGCACTGATCCAGGTTCTCCCTGATGATCTGTGATCTGGGATATGTCACTATCCCTGCACATATTTAAATCATAACTTCCCTCTATAACTAAGTGTCCCACAAATGAATGGAGCTTTGTTTCCTGTAGATTAGGGCGTTAAACTGCTTAATTCATCCATCCTATTTACTTCAGCAAGCCCTATCTCCTCTAGCCAGCATTTTGCCCCAACCTTTCTCCCAAGCCTGCTAGACTGGGCAAACAGGCTAATACACAACCAGCCAACTGTTTGTTGTCCTTGATTGTGGGGAAGGGCTGAGTTCATGGCCTTTACCCCAAGGATGGTATTACAGTGAGTCTCTATTTCATACTCTGTTAACAACTATCACTCAGTGTGGAAGGACCTGTTTCTCTCACCTTGCCAGCACTGGTTGAAATTGGCCAACAAGTTCCAAAGAAGTTGAGAAAGGCTGAGATTTGCCAGCCAGCCAGTATAACTGCAGGAGTGGTTTCGTTTGAGAAATCAGACTGTAAACAGGAGAGGGAGCTTACCAGAAAGGGACAGGAACCGTTTAGGCTAAGGACAAACTTTGGCTTGCAAACAAAGAATGTGAACTGATTATGAATCATTTGAAGCTGGCATCTGGAGGGAAATCTTTAACTATCAGAGCAGGGAGGCTCTGGAACTGCCAGAGCGAGCACAGCTACAAGAAAATGGAAAACTTTTATGATGGCACTTGATGAAAGGAATTAGATGACACAGCTGCCTGCAACTGAGACAGCACAAACACCATGACTCACCATGAAGGTTCTCTGTGTTCTGAACGTGTATGTACATCTTGTGTGTGGGTGGAGGTGCGGTAGGGATGCACATATATGCATTTCAATTGTGCTGAAAGTTAAATGAAAGATCAAGCCCGCTCATGCTCTTATTTAAGAAAGGCAACATTTTGTCTGTGGTAAAATGAAAGTCTGTGGCAGAAACAGGACTGCTTTCTATTCGCACTCTCTAGACATCCCAACAAGATAATGTCCTGACAGAGTCCCTTGTAACCTTTGCTCTGACCTGCCAGTCTGAAGTGGGTACATTCTCTTCTGATGTGATACTAGTTTGCCCAGGCACGCTGGAAAGGGTCTAGAAATCAGTATTTTGGTTAAGATGAAGCTGAGGTTCCTCAGCATTTGTCATTATTACATGAAATTACACCACAGTGGAAAATTAAAGCCTTACAGACAATGCATTGTTTATTCTACAAAACCATATTGCTTAAGAGAAAGCTGGCTTCTGTCTGAAGCCCTGGAAGTCTGACAGACCTTCCTCTCACTCTGTACTCTGATGACGCCTCAGCAATGGTCCAGAACTGAAGCCCAAGGCAGACTGTGTGCCAACAGGCACACAGTATGGCCTCAGTAACTCCCATTGCTTCCAGAAAGTCCCCAGCAGGACTGGGAGAGTGCACTCCAACACCACCCATGCTGTTTGAATGCTACCTGTGAGAGCTCTGGGCAATGTGGAGCATTTTATGCATAGCCTGCAAGGAAAACAAGTGTTGAAGGTATTTTTCTCAGAGTTGATTTAGATGAGGCATATATTGCTCTGCACTCAGCAGATTTAACTAATTTCCTTCCTACTCCTTCAGTGGCCTGACTGGCAATCAGAACAGCTGGGGGTTGTGGTCCAACGGCAACATGTACACTAGAGCACAGGGAAGAGTTGTGAGTTAAGCTGGCTGGCACAAGAAGAAGACAGGCTATGAGACACAATACTTGTGAATCTTCCAGCCAGATATATGCCTCCTGTTAGCAGAAAATGAGTTGGATTTCAAAGACTCTATGTACAACAGTTTGCAGGTCCTCCTCTGCCAGTACTACACCACTGTGTTTGTGATGAGCAGAAATTTGTAGAAACATTGAGAGGAAGGTAGAGAAATGCCTAAGAGGATTTAGTTCAGTTGTGTTTATCAGTTTAGTTCACTGCTAAAGACAACATCAATGTCCAAAAGCTGCTTATGCAAGAGAGAGAATTTTATTCCACTGCTGCCTAGAATAATTCAGTTCAGCTGCTTTTCACAAGAAGATGAAAAGCCCCTAACTTATCAACATCTGGGCTGAGTCCATAAACAGCTTCCCTTCTAGGGCATACTACACTCGTATACATTGAAACAGATATTTGAACAATAAAAATTGTGATGCTGATGAAATTACAGGCTCTGAATATACTTTCCAAGAAGATGATGGCTTTTGTTCTCTCTGCCTTGCAATTAGCGCCTCTGAGAAGCTCTGCCACAAACACTGCCTAAAGCATTTAAAAACACTCTAGCTTTGCTCTACTTGTTGTTTGAACATGCTGTGGAGCTGTGACACAGGGAAAAGCTTCCAGACTGCTAACAGCTTATCAAAAAGGGAAGGTTCCTTCTATTTACCACAGCAGTTTGACTGAGCTATATCCCAGGAACTAGACATTATTTCAGTGTTTGATCTCCAAGTTCACAGGTATTTAAGTGAGACAAGAATTGGTCTTGCACAGGAAGTAAGGTTAAGGTTAAAAACTGATTAGAATCAAGAGAGAGTTCCAAGTGCTTCCAAATTTATCTGCTGCCAAGGACAGATGATACTGGTCTTCATGCTCCTGGCAGAGTCTACAGGGAGAGGAAAGAGAGATGGAGGGTATTTATTTAGTGTACTACAGTCCTTGAAGAGAAAGACTGTGCACCTCAGATTTTCCACACCTACAGACAGGGCTTGTGATCATGTTCAGCCTTTGCACTCCTGGAATAAGTGGATACATACACCAGCAAGGCTGCGATCCCAGAAGGTAGTGAAATTCAAAATAAACGCTGTGCTGGACATAGGCAAAATAATGTACCATTCTCACCCTGCTCTTAGTAAAGGGTGAGCAAGGTATAGGCATTTCTGACTTTTGAAAACATACTGAGAGGCAGACACTGAGCAGATAATATTTCAGCCTGAATGTTAAACGGTGAAACAAACAACTGAAAATAGATACTTTCAATGGGAAGTACCAGTAAAACAGAAACAGTATCTTGTGATCAGCCTTGAATCCTTACACAGTACAAGCTTCTTTCCACCTACCTGCACATAACTATACTAAAATAATTAATAAGATGGCCATACTGAACTAGGCATGTCCCTACCAATAAGGGGAGGAAAGGCCTATGGAGAAATACTGAGATAGTCTACATAATTATGCTAGAAGTACAACGTGAAATGACCATTTTCCATGCCAAACAGTTTACACTCAATAGGCAACAGCTGAATTTAACAGAGAGTTCACGGAAGTGCAAGCTCCCTGTCAGATGAACTGCAGCATGTTCTGCTATCACATTTCTCACTAAAGCTGGGGAGCTGATCAAAGGAATTGTAAAAAAGTACTGAAGATCTACATGCACCAAATAAAAAAATCCTGGGAGTGCAATTAATTCACCTAAAACACAAAACCCTTGGTTTAGTACTCCCTTCAACAACAACAACTACCAAAACCCAACAACAACCAACCTAACAGATTTTGCTAAAATTCAGAGTCCAGTACTTAAATTTTAGACACAACAGTTCCTACTCATGGAAAGAGTACTATTAGCTTCAAATATCAAGTCTTGAGCATCAGGTATCAGTTTCCAAATCAGTTTCTGTATCTTTGAGAAGAGATGAGTTTTGAGTCACTATATCCGAAACGTCTTTACTCCAGCATAATGGAGACAATTAAGTTGTTCAGTCCAAGTTCAAAAATACCTTGCAGTCATCTCTTCATGCAAGCTGGCTTTCCCAATATTCAGCAGATATGTCCCTTACCATCTCTTTATTGTTCAAATCCAAATTTCCAATATAATACCTAAGGTTTCTATTCTTTTCTTTCCTGCCCTTTCCTGCCTAACAAAACAAACTTTTTCTAACCTTTCCAAGCAAAACGGAACACTATTATGTGATGAAACAGCTCTGATCCAGACTACATATTGCCTAAGAATTTTTCCCAAAACAACAACCTTTCTCATTTTGTTTCTCAAAATCTAGACTAGTTAGAGCTCAGCTGGAAATCTCTCTTTTGCTGAGCTTGCTTCTGGGATAACTCAGACTTTCACAGCAATTTACATCCTGGTACTTTAAATCTACTCTAGGAAAAAACATACAGCTTCTCCCCATACTTATTAATGAGAGAACGACAGTGCATGGTACATCGTGGCCAGGATTTGACTCTTCTCATATTAGCCAGCTAAGAGTTGGAACTGGTTCCTTAAGCTGCCAACTGTAGTTGGTTGAAAGATACTGAATTGTCCAGAAAGTGGTACCTTCAGCCCTAGACTGAACATCTGACTGGCAGAAATCAGGGCACTGCTGCTCACTGCCTCCAAAAAAATGGAGAGACTTATGGCTACTGCAGTGAGTAGGTGTTTTGCTAGTGGCTAGAGCCCATGAGACTGCTTGGGAGGGAAAGCCTCCTGATTGTGGTTCACAGTTTGCCTCCCAGGCAGGGTGTACATTTTACAGATGGGTTAGGTACTGCAGTGATGTTACTCTGTCACCGCCATAGAGGAAGTCCTGATTCCCTGCTCACTTCTAGCAACCAAACACCTTTCCTCAAAAAAGCCCTTCTGAAACTTGCTAGAGGCTGGCAGTGATTGCTTAATTTTTCTAAAATGTGAGTCAGGAAGAACATCTAGCTTTTTATCTGGAATAATTCAAGGCTTAACTGTACAGACTGTACTCAGGCAAGCCTTCCTTTCAACAAGTGCAGTCTGAACACAGGAGCTGCAAGATGTTATTTCTGTCCAATCTCCAATTATCAGCCAAAAGTCTAAACTTTATAAACTTAAAAATTATAGGTTTGAGCTCTGACAGAGTTTTGAAAGTGTACCTGAAACTCCTAATTTCTCTTCACATTTTTATATCTGCAATTAGCAAGTGGTGAATCCATTTGTAATTTTCAGTGCAGAACAAATCCCTTCAAATGTCTTGCAAATCCCCAAACCTGGGAATGTACAAAGAAAACAAAAGCAGACTGACAGAGATTAATTTATTTTACAGTTTTGAATTGTTGAGGTGACAAATGCACAAACTTACTCCAATGAGTGCAGCCAACAATGTGGAAACAATTGCCTCCCAGTCTCTCAGCTACATCATGTAACAACAGCCATGCTCCACATCAATCCACACCTCCCTGTACAGCTGCCTCATGTGCCTCTGGCTGGGGAAGGCACCAATTTGGCCCTTATAAGCTCATTTATCACTGGCCTGTGCAGGAACATCCTCTTAACTTGGGCCTAAGTGGTTTTGACTCAACTATGTCGCAGATCACAATGGACTGGAGAAAAAGCACATGATGTGCTGGAAGGAGAGTGGGATCCAGCAACAGCTCAGACTGCACTTTTAGTGAAGCCCTGCTCTCCATCACCTTTCTGGACACTCTTCAGCAGCCATTGCACCAATAGTAGATAACTTAAAGACTTTCAGATTTTGGGCAGTCATGAGTGTTCAAAAAGCTGTGCAAAGACATGTGAAACAGCAGAAGGAAGAGGAATTATAAGATGCCACCTAAAGGGGAACTTAACTGAGAACTTTTGACCTGCCTTTCTCCAGCAGGTGCTCAGCTCTGGTGCACCAACCAGACCTGTCTGTGTCTGTAGTGACTGCACCCTGGCACACTGTCACTGAGGCAGGGAACATGCCAGAAGCCCATTGTTCTCTGCAGACAGGGTTGTAAACTGTGATGGGGGTCTGGGGTGTGTGTTGAGGGGGGAATCTCTCCTGCCATCCTGATGCCTTTTTGCTGGTCCTAAAATCATGAGCCAGACACAGTTAGGGTGATAAAAAGGGGTTACCTTTATAAGGATCCTTAGGTGCACGATTCGTCAGGTGGAAAACACCGAATATGCACACACAGCATAATGTGTATACATTTTTAATAGATTTTTCAAATTAGCATATCTGACAAGAATCCCCAATTAGAAGCATACTTGGTGAGGCAATCCCCCCAGTTCAACTCTTTTTTGAATTCTCCCTCCTCTAGATAGAGACTAAACTCCGTTTATAAAAATACGTCTTGAAGAGCTGGTCTCAACCTTGGTTCCCAGGAAGAAACAAGATAGTAGGATAGGAGCCTCGGACCCCCAGCTTGGAACCTTTGAAATGTATTTTGTCTGTGTATTGAGTAGGGTAAAGAAAAAGTACTGGAGCTAGGCTACAAATACAGTAATAGGCTATACAGCTACAAATATACGTGTAAAGAATACAGAGAAATATATAAAAGAAGAGAAGGCCAAAAAAAAAAATCAATTTGGCATCAATCCACACTGATTTTGAAGCTAACAAAAGATACCCATTCAAGCCTCCTCCTCTGCCCACCTCTGAGATGTCTTCCCATTGTCAGTCTATTTAATCATCTAACACAGATGCCTATTCTCCTTGCAAGCATTTCTATGGTTTTTGGAAAGCATCTACTGAATAGTGGTGTCATCAATTTGTTCAGACTTTCTGACTCATTACTAATTGCACTTTGTTTTCTACAGTTTAGGGAAGATGGTGAAGTTCTTCCTTCATCCTCCTAGAAACCTTCAAGGAACATTTCATTCTTCAGTGTGGCTTCGATATTTCATTTTTTTTATATGTCACCTTGTTGGGTGTCACTATAATTAGTGGCATTTTAAAGCCTATGCACGTAATTCTAGTCTGTGCAGCTCCAGTCACTTTGACGAAGCTCTGCTGCGTCACATCCACTGAAGTTCTTGCCCGTGGCTGAGATTTTAGGTATACATTTTAAGAGAAAATGAAAAGAAATCTAGGTTAGTTTTATCTTTGGTTGCTGGCCTATGATGCATTATAAATACTCTGCCTTGCCAGGAATGAAAAGACTCAATTAGTGCACTTCTGTAGTCTGATATGGTACCAATCACAATTCACAGACAGAACTTCAAAAAGAAAACAAAAAATCTGAATCAAAAAAACACAACAAAAAAAATCAGTCTTGGCATCTGAAACAGATCTCCAACCCCTTCTCCCAGCTCCTCATGCTTCCCTTGGGCTGTCTGAGAAACAACAGATGCAAATGGGTTACTTTTGAAAGCACACCATTTCCTCTACAGCTGATGCAACGTGAAAATCCATCTGAAGCCCAGCAGACATACCCATAAGCAAGTCGCCTCTGAGCTTTGCCAAAAATGATACATTTCACCACACTGTAGCATAAAGAGAAAACCAGACAACCACCTACTGGCTGCATCACAGAGTAGAGAAGCCCTCATTTCTCCCCACTGCAGAATACCAATTAAACATATCTCAAGCCATCTCTTCCTAGTAGGAGCTTAATGCAGTGCAAAGTTAGATTGTTTCTTCCTGTAAAAGCATTCTCTTCACACACCACACTCACACAACCGCCATGAGGTGGAATGATTTCTCCCCTTTTCTTTGTTTCTGTGGCTGTCGAGTCAGAGCTGAAGTGAAATCGGTCTGCTGTCTGAGGAGCTTTTGATAAAATTCCAGGCTGAAGCACTGCACTTCTTGATCTATTTAGCATTCAAATATCCCCAAGAGCTTCTTCAGTTTTGCACCCCAGCCTCTGGCACTTTCAGAGTGCAGCTTTCTCTAGAACATCTCGAGTTAAGAGAAGTCCTTGTGCCAGGTTTAAATACACCCCTGGTAAAAGGATAGTCTGTCTCCAAATTACACTTTTGGGCTGCATATCTGTATTCCTTTAGTGATTTGCATGTTATGTTTATGTACTTAACTTGCCCAGATATATGCTGGGTTTTTCTCTGCTTGTTTTTCCTGTGGCTATTGCGATCAACACTTCCAGTTCAGGTTATAAAGCAGCTTTCTGCTTGTTTCATGTATCATCACTAAAAGCAAATAGCAGATAACAGTTCATTTCAGCCAGGGTAATATTGCTACCAGACATTAAAGAACTGAGCAGACACAAGGAAATGAAATTAGCTTTCATGTGTTGTTCTCACAGACCCTATAAAATTCAACTGGAAAAGTATTATTCCAAAACCTCTTGTCTAGACTGAGCAACTATGGCATAAAGGAGACATAAAGGAAAAATTTAGTGAGCTTCTCTTTGCTCAACCCACAGCTCAGTGGCCACATACCACTGGAACTAAAAAATGCTTTAGCTTCAGTGACATTTTGTTCACCCAGCAGATTTCCCCTGTGATGTCCACAGCAGTGAAACGCCAGCTGCTGTGCCATCCTTTACTGGTCAGCAAAGACTCTGAGCAGCTCTTTAGAGCTGCTAAGGAAATTTAGCTGTCTAGACATTGTGTCTACAAAGAAATACAATTTGCTGTGGCCTCCTGGTCTTGTACAATTGTTAACACTCCAGAGAGCGTTACAGATGTTTACAGATGTTACTCCAGAGAGTAACAAAGAGGAGGAGGACAGGCTGCTCTGGTGCTGGTTTTGGGCCTTAAGTCCAGCAGCTGGGCCTGTATAAGGAATGCTAATCCAGAAGCACAGTCTGAACTTGTGTTGCTGGAGCCCCTGCACACCACGACCATCTGCTCACAGTATGTCAAACAGTGGAGCTCCCATGCAAAATAATCACACCTGTCAAAATAAAGGCAGAAGTACCTTTGCTGAGGCATTATCTTCTTGACTTTACGAGTAAATGGCTACTGTCCAAATCCTGGAAAGTACTAAATGTGTTAATTTACCATGAAAACAGGATCAACATCTTACTGCTTAAAATATGAGCCTGTTCTTTTTCTCTGGAAGACCTACAGCAG
The DNA here is from genome assembly GCA_013397175.1 of Platysteira castanea. Taxonomy (NCBI): domain Eukaryota; kingdom Metazoa; phylum Chordata; class Aves; order Passeriformes; genus Platysteira; species Platysteira castanea. Next base: position 69,949 of record VYXC01008165.1, read on the forward strand.
GCACAGGGCTGCAAGTGTTACGTTTTGATCCAATTAATTATTTTTTTCTGGGACAGCATTAGGCAAACCTCACTGTTCTNTCTGATCTGGAAACACTGTGCAACCCAGCTTTCTGGAAAGTCCTGTTTTCAGGACAACCAAATGGGGAGCACGTTATTCATTGTGATGTCCTGTCCCTGGAGGCAGCTGAGAAATGAATCTTCCATAAAGCACTCACACTGCCATTGCTATAATTCAGGAAGTAAAAGGGAGCTGAAGGCTCTGGGTGTTTTTGCCGTAGGGTTCTGTCTAGAATCAGTATGAAATACACAGGTACTCCTTAAAAAAATAAGCAACATAATTGTTTACATCCACAAGACTGAGTTGTCCATATTTTTAGCATAAATTTTGTTAAGCTGTATTCTTTTTCCTCCTTCAGCCTCTTTGTTGCTAAATCACATAGAATATCTATCAGGTTATTAGTTTTATAATTCCTTAAACATCAACAGAATGGATGGCTTCCTCCTGTAAGCTAGAACAGTTCTTCCAAATGGAAAGAAAAAGAAATTGCTTGGACATAAGTTTGGCTTTTAATGCCATCTGTGTTAGTATTTCTGCATTTCTCAAAAATGAGGGAAGACTATTCCAGCTCTGGCTTTGGCTTTGCTTGGTAGAGTATCAAGCAAGAGGCTCTGAAGAGAAAGGTATAAGCACCATACCTCAGCAAGATTTATGGTACTTCCTACCTGACTTTCCCTCAGTCTCCAAAAGCTTCTGCTTAGCATGAAAGCCTCCATTTTTACTGCCCCTTCGAAAATTTGGTGAGTTCTGTCTGTAATAACAGGGGATTTCAGCAAGGCCAAGTCCTTCACATGGGTCAGGGTAATCCCAAGCACAAATACAGGCTGAACGGAGAATGGATTGAGAGCAGCCCTGCCGAGAAGGACTTGGGGGTGCTAGTGGATGAGAGCTAGACATGAGCCGGCTGTGTGCACCTGCATCCCTGAAACCAACCATGTCCTCGGCTGCATCCAAAGAAGAGTGATCCGCAGGTCGAGAAAGGGATTCTGCCCCTCTGGTCATGACACCCCTCTGGAGTACTGTGTCCCCAATTTAGGAAGGACATGGACCTGTTGGAACAAGTCCAGAGGGCTGTGAAGATGCTCAGAGGGCTGGAGCACCTCTGCTACAACAACAGACTGAGAGAGTTGAGATTGTTCTGCTTGGAGTAGAGAAGGCTCTGGGGAGACCTTAGAGCCCCTTCCAATGCCTAAACTGGCTCCAAGAGAGCTGGAGAGGGACTTCGGACAAGGGCCTGAAGTCACAGGACAAGGGGGAATGGCCTCAAACTGCCAGAGGGCAGGGTTAGATGGGATATTGGGAAGAAATTCTTGATTGTAAGGGTGGTGAGGTACTGGCACAGATTGTTCAGAGAAGTGGTTGGTGCCCCATCCCTGGAAGTGTTCAAGGCCACATGGGAGCAGGATAGAATTAGATGATCTTTAGGGTCACCTTCAACCCAAAGCATTCTGAGATCCTTTGATTTTGCCACCCTAAACACAGGTTCAGTCTTTAGCTGAAAGCAATCCTTATGAAAATGTGCTTCATTGCATAACTGCAAGGTATGAAATTACCACTTTTTTCGGCTTTTAATCACATCAAGATGTCACTGAATTCTTGTTCTTTCAATGAGAATAGAAAATCCTGACCTGCCTTACGACACATTCTTATGTGTGTTACACTTATCTACACCTTCCAGTTTCTACAGTTTAAGCCCTGTTCCGGCTTATTTGAACCCAGGAGCAAGAAAACCAGTTAAGTCTAATATCTGCCCCCTTCCCTCGTCTTTACTGTGGGGTGCATTTACGAGGTTGGAGGCTGAAACCCTCATTAACTTCACCCAACACAATGCACGTCATATAAAATGGCACAGGAAAAGGCAAAGTGCTGTGTAATCCTGCTAACATATACGTGGGTTGATTTTCAACTAGTTTGAATTAAACAAACATTTTTTTGTACTGATAAAGACTAAGTAAGCAGCAACTGCTGAGACTCAGGCAGAAACACACCTATATGGCATGGAGTGCAAACTCCTGTTCGAAATTTCTTAATGGATCTCTGTTAGACACTGTTAGTTTTCATGTGGCAAAATAGTTTCTGAAGACTCTCCTCATCCTTGCCATTTAACATCACTTAAACAAACAAGGGATTTGGAGAACAGAAGTAGCTTTACAAGGCAACTCAAACTGGCTCCGATCCCATGCCTATCACAAAGGCGCACACATAAGAGTAAATAACATACGGATGAACATAAGAGAGTGGAATCCTTACCTGCCCTCCTTTAGGCTGGTATTTGATATTATCTGTTGACCCAATTTTGGACCTGACATTCTTGAGGTCAGGTAGAGGCTGATTAATAACTCGTAGCTGCTTTGGAGTGGCTGGAGATTTAGGAGGAGTGCGAATTATGGCAACTTTCTTCTCAGTAGGTACCAGTATTGCAGATTTGGGGGTCCCAGGAGTGTGGGGAGTTCTGGAGTAACTGGGTGTCCCTGGAGTGCCTGGGGTACGAGAGGCATAGCTTGGTGGTGTCCCTGGAGTGATGGCAGTGGAGCCAGGAGTAGTGGGAGTAGAAGTTCCACTTTTTCCCGTTCTGCTACGAATTGGCTCTGATCCTACATTCAAGAAAAAAAACAGCTTTAGAGCCACAGAAGTACAGCTCTTCTTCCCTTTTTACTGCATGCCTTCCCAAAACTGCATGCCTGTGTGCCAAGTGAGACACAGCTCTTAAGACAGCAGTGCTATTGCTCGAACAAAAGCCTGAATGTGTCTCTCTGTGTCTTACTTTGCTAATCAACCTGCCAGGAATTACCTTGCTATGAGAGGTCGAGCTATTGCCCCCAGAGTGACTGAGCTCTCTATTCTGTAATACAGGAGTGCTTCTCACAACACCTATGCTTCCTGCAAAGCTGGCTAAAACAAGGCACATCATCACATTTATTTCAATTTTGGGGAAAGGATGAGAAGCATCCTTGGAATCCAACCTTTCGGACTCGATCTAACCAATTTCAGTGGCTCTGGGCAATAAACTAGAAAGAAGTAAAAATTCTGATAATATTCCTGAAATGAAAGGCTGTGAGTGCCTGGCTGTTTCTCATACCACTGCCAGTAAACTGCAAATAAACCTCAGGTGGGCATTCAGCTGGTGCACAAGCTATAGCTCTGCTGTGTAGATGGGTAGATGTCCTCACATTCAATTGTTATTTTTCATTAGTGCACTGAAAGAAAGCCATTACCAGAGGCAGCCTTGATACAAAGTCACATTCTGCTTACATCTGCATGCAAGTTAAAAAACCCGAACTATATAATTTTGTAGCAGCTCCATTCAGTGTTTATGGCACTGCCAGTCCTTTTCACCAAGCACAAGGATCAGTTTAGCTGTGCTTTCTGCAGCCACCTCTGCTCCTAACTCTCAAACATAAATAAATAGAAGCTGAGGTATCTCCAAAGTAAAATTTTGCTTAGAATACTTATGGAGAGAAAGACCAAAGCAGCTCTCAAAACCTGGCAACCCCAATGCTGAATGAGTGCCTGTATGTTTTCACTCTTCAAATGTTCAGAAATTATAAATCCAATGTGCCTCTCTAAAGCATCTAGTGGGACTAAACAAATTCTTATTTAAAGTACTTGCTAATCATTCTGTTTATGCAATGACGGTGGCCCAAACCCAATGCACTCCTGCCCCTGGAGCTCAGGAGACACTCTTTGCTCTACATAATTCATTAGGCAGACTGAACATACACCACTCACCTCTCATTTCCCCAAACAGGTTTCTTTCTTTCCAAACCAACCCTAAAGTTTCTCACTCTACCATCTGAGACAGAAAGGGATTTTTTTCCCACCTCTTTGCAGGTCTGGTATATTTATTTTTCATTTCTCAGCCCCTCACCACACTCCCAAATGCTTAATGGCCTCTCACTCCTGGTCAGGAGAACGAGCTGGCTGCTGTGGCATCTGGAGGTCACTACTTTCAAAGGGTCTCTGTTTTACCTTTGGAGCATCACTTATGAATTTCAAAGGACTTTTTTTGGAGAATTTAATCATCTGCTTCCCTTAAGTTGTCTTAAAAAGGGCTGAGATTGGCTTCTAAAGAGAGAAGACAGAGGAACTCCTATTTGGAAAGCAGGAAACCACATGTGGGTTCTAAGGCCTGGCTAAAAGTTCTGGGGTTATTTAGTAAATTGTCTTTGTCCTGTAATTTATTTTGGCTTGTGATTTGATGACTTTGGTTTTCATAAAAGGAACCTAGTTCACTAGGTTCACTGGTTCACTATCTTAATTGCCCCCAGTGAGTTAGTCAGCTATCTAACATCCCAGTTCTCAGCAGAGATTTTACCCTAGGATTAGAGCACAGGGAGATAATTACTGTTAAACAGCAAATTCATGACTAACCATCAGGTTCACTTTTCCAAGATCCATCAGAATATTTCAGGTTGCCTATTTTAGTTTTGACTCATTATTTCTTGCTGCTGTTTGTAAATGCTGTGTGTTAAATACCTCACCCAGCTCTGAGCTCCCTGCAAAGGCATTTTCTAATACCAGCAATTAGTCTGGGCAGCAGTCCTGGCTCCAGGCACTGTAGGTGCATCTTGTCTCTGGTTTCAGGCACTCCGCATATGAACAAAACCAGTCTGTGGGCTTTAATTTCCAACAGCACATCCCAGATCCACTCTTCTGTGTCAAAGGTAGGGGCACATGATGCTATGCAATCATGTGACAAATCTAATGAGGATGGAGACACCCACAGCAGTAGAAGAAGGTTAATATGCAAAAAAAAGGACAACGTACGGGTGGTCCGTCGTACTGAAGAGGAAAGAGAAGTTGTGAGGGAGAGGGAGTTCTCCTCTCTGTCTCGGTCTCCTGATACACCTCGTCGAGGAGGAAGGATAGAGGAAGGTCTTGGTAGAGATGAACGCTTCTCAGGGCTCTTGCTTACTCCATCCTAATACCAGCACAATAACAAAGAAAGGTTTAGTTTTCAAAATTCAAGTCTTTGGGCTATGATTTCCTGTATCTATACACAGAGGGGGAAATCTTATCCTGTGGCTCAGTTTGCTCCTCACACAGGAATCTAAGGGGATCAGTCACTTTCCATGCTCTGCTTTAGCTCCCTGGTGCTTCTTTACTGCATCAAAACATCTTCTGATGACTATCCCAAGACACATAGGGATATTCTTGGATCTAAATACGGCTGGATCCCACAGTTGGCTCTTAATAAGGAAAAAGGTGGGGGTTTTCAGTGCAAGTTGAAAGTAAAAGAACTCTCTTGAATTCAAGTGTGAAATTCCTGTGTGAATTTACCTGCAAAGTGACTGCACTACTGGTGTCCAGAATACATCATAACCTAGATTGGTAGGTGTTGTGTGATTTTTGCATATTTAAACACTAACTTGTAAATTTCTTATGGAGATAAATTTTTAGCTACAGAGTTTTGTTGTTGTTGTTGGTTTGTTTTGCGCTTTTTTTCCCCCGAGTGTGAGATTGTAAATCCTGTTGTTTTAATTCCTTGTAAAATAAAATTTTACTTTTTGAAATCAGTGCATACCTTCTCCTTACCTAGGTAAAGTAAACCTCTCCCTACCATTAAGGCAATGGACATGCATGTTAGAATATTTTTGAGCTTATGGGATGTGCAGCCAAAGACAGACCAGCATAAGCAGATATTTTTCCTAAAGACAAATGATGATGGTCCCAACCAGTAAAAGACATACCAAGTATGGCATTAAATGAAAAATGTAAGTCAATGGCAAAACCAATTTTTAAATGGGGATAGTCAACTCAGCATAATGTATGAAACACAAGTGAAATGTAAACACGAAGAAGCTGGAATGGACTGCCAAACATCTTTTTAAATTTATACTGCAACTTCTTCACAAAGTCCTATGCGTTGACTAAATTTGGTTCCTTGAGCATTTGGATTCTGCCCTATTCTGTCACCTACTACTGGTGATTAGAATTGTACCCTCCTACACTAGAGACTGAATTTGATTTCAAAGAATGTTAACAGGTCAAAAATTACATTTTTTAAATTTTGGAAGGCAAATTAGTCCTGCTGTTCTTTACCACTCACCCACTTGCAAACGGCTGTAACTTCTTGGCAGTTAATGACAGAGCATCCGTATGATCAACAGAAAGAAGGTATGTCTTTCTAGTTATAACTTATTTCACTTACGTTTCCTCTGGAGTATCTCCATTTTTATTCATTTTGTAGCACAGATCTTGTAGCCTGCTAATCAGTTTTCCTGCCACTGGATGTAAGTAATCCCACAGGAGCTTCGCAGAGAATTACTCAGATTCAGTGGGTAGATAATGTGTTTCATGGAGTTCACCTGTGCATCTCTAACTCTCTTAACCAACTCTGCTACCTTACCTTAGCATCTGATTTTGAGTCTCTTGGGCCTGCAGAGGAGGGCCGAACAAAATAACTGTCTGTATCGAGAAAAGTGGCCCTTTTAGTGGTTATTGAGCAAGCTGAGCTGGGTCTTGGAGGAAGCAATGACTTTGCTCTAGACTTTGAGGCAGGAATCTTTGACAAAGAGGCAGTCTAGTCATGAGAAAACAAACAAAACACAACATGAAGCTGGACAAAAGGAAAATACATGCAACATGGACCAAAAAAAAAAAAAAGCCAAGCTATGAACTAATACTTTTCCTGTGTCTGGTAATGGTCTATGCAGATCTGACAACCATGGAAGTTTTTTGTGTTGTTTGACTGAAACCACCTAGGTGTGAACAGAGTTACTGATTTTAGGAAGTGCCTTTTTCTGCAGATGCTATTTTGGTCTTGTGTTAAAAGGAAAAAACTGGTGCCAGCTGTGGCATTTAACTGATAGAACTGCTAGCTGGCTGCATTAGAAACAAGTGCAAAACTACAGGAGCACCAAAAGATCCCAGTCCTTTAAAGTTGAAATATATTCCTCCAGGCTAAAATCAAGAATAAAACAGTGGGAATCTTAGAAGCAAAGTTACACCCCAGTATTCCCACAACAGCAGAAGGATAAGACAGTATTACTTCTTTTGCCATTGTGTACAGACAAAATCCCTAACACACCCCAGATACTGCTCTGCGCATTTGGTGTCACTCCATAGAAATGCATAAATTTATATTGACAGTATGGACTCCTGGCATGAGGAAAGCCATATATGGTTCAAAGGCTGACATGGTATGTTACTGTGAACAAATACTTGTTTTATACCAAATAACAACAATATCCCATTGAAAGAACAATTAAACACCAATAGGACAGACAGAAAATCATTGCTAATACTTAGGAGTACCCTACTGCTTTACAAAAAGGAATCTCCTTGAAACAGAATAGGGCTACTTACTTAAGAAACACTTTTTTCTTCTACAGGTATAACTGATACTACAAGGAAAATTGCAAAGGGGTTACCTTGGTAGTCCTTATTCTCTCTGTAGTCATACTAGCATGAAATTACACATAGGAATAATCCCAACAGGCCTGTCATTCTGGGATTTGTACTGAACTTTAACCATAGAAAACCTGGCATTTGATCTCAATCAATCCTCTAGACTTTCTCAATGTTCAAAAAAAAGTACAGGAGTTGCTTTTAAGTTGTCTTGTTGGAAAATGAGAAAAGAATGGGCTGTCCAGCTCTGACAGGTCCGTGGCTTAGGCTGTATACCCAGCCTATGAAAAACTAAGGCTGGTGTGCTGAATGTCATTCATGACTTCACCCCCATGATTAAGAGTTGCAGAACTGTGTAACAAGCAATTCCAGTCCTACAATAGTGCTGAGAGGAGTTCTACTAGATGTCATTCTCCAGACCAAGTAGCAAGACAAGAAATTAGGTTGGAAGTGCTTTACTAGCAAGAATATACTCCCATAATGAGTTTAGCAACACATTTATGCCTCTTTCTCTTAATACTTATTTTACAGCCTGAGAATAAACAGAATAAAACCAGTGAATAATTATTTACACAGAAACTATGGAATATCCGTTTCTGTCAAATCAAAGGCTTTTCCAGACTTTGGCTGGTTTGTCATAGTTCAATTTATGGGTCTCATCCATTTGTGAAACTTTGGATCCTGTTTAGAAATCCATGAAAATACTTATTGATGCTGAAACTCTGTGGAAGCAGGGTATCTGTGCTGGGTGGTCCCAAGAAGCAGACATTGTGCAAGCACCTTTCACCTGGCTTTCTGAACTAGAGACAGAACTAAGCACATGTTGTTTGAGGCCCAAATATTCATTCTGTGGTTTTCACCATTTTCAATTTGTGGACCATGCAAGAAGTTAGCCCTATAATGAGACTGGAAAACTCTTATAGGTTAAGGTTCTAGTCACAGTGCAAAGACTTTTCACTCATATTGCTCAGTGTCCTCTGTGAACACATGAATCTAATGTGGATGCTAAAGATGGACAACACTGAGATCTGTCAGTGGAACAGATGGGAAAAGGCAGGACCTTGAGCTACAGCACAGCTCTGGTTATCACAGTCTAGATTTCCTCCATGTCATTTAGAGAACAAGGCACTTTTTAGCATCAGTAACAGCAGCAGAATCTGCCCAATGCTGGTTGAGCAAGTGAAGAAACCACATCTCTGTCTCTGCAGGAAAACTCTTATTCTCTGTTAGCAATACATTACCTCTGACTTCTGTTGTAATTTATGTTGCTGGAAGGGTCAGCTGCCCAGAGGACAAAGATCTATGTAACTCTCACTGAAACTCAGGGATTGCTGAAGTGGGGTTGCAGAACCCTTACTTTATTTCAAGGTGTTCCTAACACATGGCATATGTTTTCATCATCTCACTGTGAACTGCAGATACATAGCTGCTTCCAGCAGATGGAACTGTTTAGCCTTTCCTGAACTTGTCCTGTGTAAACTGCAGTCTGAACACGAATAACAAAACTGACTGGCCTGGACGATCTAACATTACCAGTGGAGAGGAAAAGGCTGCACTTGAAGGACATAAAAGCTGAAAATTGCAAAGAAACAAAACCACAAAAATAGGGAGAGATCTTTATAAAAGCAGAGGCAAAGGCAAGGCACAGAAGAGAAAATGTCTAAGGTGTGAGTGTGGCAACCAGAGAGGCAAGGCAACAGAGAGAGAAAGTAAGCAGGGGACAGCCTTCTGACCTGTGCTATAACATAAGGGGCAGGAATAGGAAAGATATACAGAAAGATAATTTCACTGAATTATTTTGCAGTGCTTGTACTAGAGCATACCATAAACACTAAAAATGGGCAAGTATTGGCTTCTCTTTGTGCAAGTGTTGATGGTCTGTCAAGAAAAGACAGTAATAAAACATGCTCAGACTCAGCCCAGAAACCTGCCCAGATCTTACTTACTGGACTTGTAAAGAAGCTCTAATAGTTGCCCAGTTATGAGCTGGAATGGGTCAGACCTGAAAAACCACGGTTCCTCCAAAGCCTCCAATTGGTTATACTGCTCTCAGCACTACCAGTTTCTTATGATTCATAAACAATGTGTGGCACTTTGTGTGACACAGCTTTTTGTTCCCCAAAGAATTGAGAGTCTGATTTAACAAATGAAAGAAGTCACCATACTAGGAAATATATTAGGAAATTCAGAGAAATTCTAAAGAAATTCTTAATTGTTAATGATGGGGGATGGTCCTGCTCAGGGCCAGGAGTTCAACTCGATGATCCTGACAGGTCCCTTCCAACTCAACATATTCTATGATTCTATGATAACAATGACAGTGTTGTGCTGCAGATGTGAATGAGCATGTGTCACTGTCATGGAAAAAATAACTGCATAGGGGAGAGTGAATGTAGGTTGGTTTCCTGGGGATTTTGGAACAATGGGACAGAAACAGTGCAGGGTCAGGAAGAAGCAAGGGAGTCTTTGCTTAAGAGAGCCAGACACAGGAAGCAGAACAGGCTGTAGAGCAGCTGAAGGCAAGACAAGGCAAGGCAAGGCAGTAATCTGACAGGTTACAACACAGACAGTGGCTCAGGAAGTGGCTATTCTGAAAGCACTGAATCACATGTAAGTTCTACTGGCCAGTAACTTCTACACAGGCACGGCCCCTGCAGAACACTGGGCTATGGAATGGTGCACCAGGAGATATCCAGCGGTCCTGGGAGAGGACTTCTGCCTACACAGCAGTCGATCAAGGTGGCAATGCAAGTTGGGTGCTGCAGGAAGGGCCAAGATATGCAGCTTATCCCACAGAATGGCCTGGCTTAAAATGCTGACCAGACTCCAACTCGTGCAGTTTGGAGTCTGTGTGCCCTCTATGGGTCTGCAAACTGCCGCCATCGACCACTTGAGACTAGACTTCCAAAGTTATTCATGAAAGGTGGTTTTAATTACCATTTTAAATGAATAATGAATATGACAAACAAATTTTAAATTGAACGCACAATTACTTACTGAATTAACACAAAAAGATGAAATAAGGGCAAAAGAAGATAATAAAGATGAACAATAAGATGGTTTTACTCACTGAGAGCTTCTCCTTTGCTTGTTTAAATACAGCAGGAGCCTGGTTTGTTTCACCACCTGCTGCTGAGAAATCCAAAGAAAGACTTGATAGTTAAAGACAGTAATAATAAGCATTTACATTTAGTACACTTGTTAGAAAAATTAAACGCCTTGAAACTACTGTGTAAAGCAAGTATTTTGTAAATTACCCACAGTGAACTGGATGCAGAAATGTACTTGCCTTAAAAATTTCCTGTATTCATCTTACTTGAGGTAAAATGGTATTCTATGTGTTTCAAACAGAAGAAGATTTTGTATTCATGTTCCTAGAAGTCTACAAACTAAAAGAAAAAAAGTTCCAGAAATAGCTGACAAATATAAGAGCTTCTGGTCAATTCTCAGACAATGTAGCATCCTGATTTTCAGGACTGTCCTCTAAAAACCAGGCTCCTTTAAATCATCCACAGATTAAACTTTTAAGAGTGGCCTCTATTGTCACCACTTTCAAAATATTAGCCAACATTCATAATGGAAAGAGAGAGATTGACTGTTGAATTATCATCCTAGTTGTGTCAAAAACGTCAGTGTGTCATGGTCAACTAAGCTCTCAAGAATTTAGAAATTCAAGGTTTATCTGGGACATCAAGTATGTTAACTCAGTACTTCATTTTTCTGATACAACATGGTTTGAGGTAAGATCTTTCTCTTGGACTTTGGTTCCATCCATACCGGTTTTTGAATGGGGCAGCTTTTTGGAAAGCAGGTTATTAGCTTCACCTGAACGCTTCTGCTTAGGAAGTGATGTGCTACTTAACACCTAGACATGAAATCTTCTGGCACCTGTGCCAGGATGCCTTTGGTAAAAGCAGAAGTAGGACAGCAATCACAAATGACAACCTTCTGCTATAAACCCAATTGTTTTCCAACTCTAAAACCAACCCTAATTCCTCATACAGGAAAGGTGGTCAGGTTAATTTTTCCCTTTTCTAGTGCAGCTCCCAGGTGTGGTGACATTATCCCTGGTTTTCTGTCACACTAACCACTCTAGTCCAAGGTATAGGAGAGAGAACTTGTGAGGAGGAAAGGAATATGTAACTGCATACTTCAGTTCTTCTGAATTTGTAAGAGGGGCAAGTACAGCAGAGCTTTCCGGTGTCACACTTTACCACAGCTGTTATTGCTGGTTTGGGTCTGGTTTCCATCTTCTGGATAACCACAAACAGCTTCTTTCCTCCTTCCCTTGGCGTTCAACCCTAACCAGTCATCACTGTGAGGTGGAAAAAAAAGCTGTGCCACTTGCACCGATGTATCTGGTAACAACCACAACTTCTCTATCTGAACACAAGATTTCTATTGGCTCTGCTGTTGGCTTACACAACAAACATGTTTCACCTCAGGGGGCGACCCCAGAATTGAAAACAAGAAACAGAAGCATATCATGGCCAGGTAATTGTCCTGGCCTTGCCTCCGAAAACACTCCTGTGATAGCTGCAGTAGCATCTCACAGCCACCAACAAAATACAGGCCAGGTTGGGGGTTTCACTCATGGAGCTACACTAGTCAAGGCAAAGACCTCCCAAATCTCTCCCAGGGCTCGCCATGCAATTTCTTTTTCAAATACACCAGGTCAAGTCTCTCAAAAAGCAGTCATGGATATGGAGCTGTAAGTTACTGGTATTTACCAGTGCTTACCAGTGACATGGGAATTTTTTTCAGGTATTGAGGGGCATTAGGGGAAAGATGTACTTTTCTGGGCCATTGCACAAAAAAAATAAAGGCAAGTATTAACTTCTTTTGGTAGATATCTGTGTATTATGACTGCACATGTTTCATTTTGAAGTAGTGGTAAATGCAGTGTGGAGATTTTAACTGACCTGCAACACACTTGAAGCTCTGTAGACTACACTGCTAAGAACTTTTGGGGGGCTTCACTACCCAGGCATCCCTAAAGCTGGCAAGACCACTCCAAACAGGATGCACTGACAGTCAAAACTGGCTTCAAGGAATGGTGCTATATTTTACATAAGAAGAAAATGGGAGAGAGACAATGTCCCTCTAGATTCCAGACCCTGGAGAGACCTGGATGACACATTCAAGCTCAGGGATATGTAGGATAACATACGGCTACCTGCACTCTTAGAATATCATAGAGCATTGCACTCTTTCTCATGGTCTCCCCTCAAGTCCCACCTGGAAGTATAAAAATGTGAGGTAGAAGAAAATAAGGCATACTGTAATTTTTCCAGCAACAATGGGTATGCTGACACATTCTAAGAAATATTTTTGATTACTTTCTGGCACGGTTCAAGCTCCTCTGCTTTAGAGCTCAAAGTTCAAGCCACATTTCTGAAAGTTTTATGATCAGTCTGGGTCCACCAATTTGGTTGCTCTCCACCTCAGGACTTAAATGTACAGGGAGGTAGTTTCTGTATAATATTTCTCACTTTGACTAATACATCTGCTTCACTGTGTATTGCAGTGGGAGAGAAAATCTCTGAGAGTTGCCAAGGCACAGGGCAGATTTCCTTATCCAAGTCCATTGGTATGACTCAGTCCTCTTTGGGATGCTACAGGTCAGAACAGAGGAGGATGAGGTAGTGGTAGAGTACCTGAGGGCATGACAGTGCTGACCACACAGCTGTAGAGGTGTAGATGAAGTTGAGAACACTACAAAGCCAATGCCTTCCCCCCACCCATGTCCACAGTTTACTGAATCCCCTGGGGCCTTGGAAAGAACACGTGAATTATAGGTTGTAACTTCTGAGCTATCAAGCTATGCTTCGGCAAGCAGCAAGGGATAGTAAGGAGAATTGTTTTAATTATTTTTTAAAATTCCTGCCTCTTGGGTAGTTCTGGTCCAGAGTGCAAGTTAGGACAGCTCAGAGACTGCAAACTGAGGAGGAGCCATCGGTGCAACACAGAGGGGACTAAACCAGCCTTTCCTTTCCTGGTTCCATTTCTCCTGAGAGGGGGAAGTAAAAGGATGAGATTCTGTCCCAGGAGCAAGGTGATGGGATTGTTAGTTCTGGTGTCCTAATGGAACACAGCCAGGATACAATCTGTACTTCATACAGCAGAGGCATGATACTAAACCTGCTCACATATAACCATCCTCTTACTGCACTTTCACTGGTCAGACCTCCCTGCTGAGGATGGTCTACATTTACAACAGGAGTAACTGGTGCAAAACTGCAGGGGAATGACTGCCTACGGACACTTCTGGTATTGCTTTGCTTAACCGTATGGCGGGTAATGAATCTTCCTGTTAATTTCTAAGCTGTCAGAAGATGCCTGTGCACTTTGGTATCGCTGTGCATGGTTGTTCTCGTAATAGCCCTAGTTCCAAACAACCATGCTACAGCCTGTGGCTACGTTACATGTCAGAAAACCTGGCCTCTTTTAGCAATTTTTTTTTTAAGATCACAGCAGAAGTCAAGATGCTCATCCTTCCACTCTGAACTCACAAGAACCACAAATGATACGTGAAAATGCTGGAAGAGTTATTTTTGTCCTCTAAATAATGATACATCTATCCAGTCGTAACAGGAATAATTTCTTTCTTCCTTTCATCTTCCTCTACCAAATATTAAGATTTTTGTTAGGAATGCATTTCACAGTGTGAGCCCAGATTTCTTCTCTCTCAGCTCCATGTTGCATGTGGCTGGATTCTCCCTGTGGATTTTGACTGTACAGCATAAACATCAGTGACAGACTGGGAAATGTCAATGCAGATAACATCAATAAACAAAATATAAGTCTGAAACACTTCTTATTATGCATGAGAGTAAAAAAGCAGAATAATGGAAATGCATACCATGGTTTAAGTTGCCAACATTTTCCCACCAGAAAAAAAAATAAAGTATCATTTACAAAAAAAAAAATTAAAAAAATAAACAAACAAAAAAAAAAAGAGTAAAATTCCTAGAATACCACACTGTAAGCATGATGCCAAGTTACAACCACAGCACTTGGAGGCCCAAGCAATGACAAGCATACGTGATCATGGCCTCTATCAAATAAACAAACAAATACCAGGAAAGAAAGAATAAAATAAAAATGGTACAAAACACTAAAAAAGCAATACTGTTTTTGAAGACTGATACTCTTGGAGGAAAAAAAAATAGAGAAGCTGCTACAGCTATGAGATTTGCAAAAGAAAATGTTTGCCAGCCACATTGCATAACTGAACAGAATGCAGTCACCTGTCTGCTTCCGTTTAACACAGGAGAGATGAGTTGGTCTAGTATATTTGATAGCAGGTTTTAAAATGATTTTCCTGGAGGGAGAGTGGGCCTGAACTTCAGTTTTTTTAGCAAGTTCAGCTTTCTTATACACTGCTATGGACAAAAAGAACACAAAAACATAGAATCAGAAAAAAACCCCAGCAAACCATTTCATATGATTAATACATCAAGTGTCAGGCCCACTGCTCCACAACTCCAACCCAACGTGTTGCTTCTTCATAGCAACAAATCCTATGCTGGAAGAAGGGGAGCACTGGTGCATTGATTCAGATGCATTACCCAGTGATCAGTGGGGATGCCTACAATGAAATAGGACCAGTGGAGCAGTGAGCCTTGCACATGGCTTCTCACATAATTGTACAGTATCTCATTAAAAAACACTACCGTTAATAATGTTACGGTGCACATCATCTACAACAGAGTAATGAGATAGTACCGTAAAACAGTAAGAAAATAAAAAAAAATTGTAATAGGAGTGTTAAATGAACCTTTTTTCCTTCTCACTTCATCTCTGGAGAGTGTGCTAGGTTCCTTTTTAGCTATTTTCCTTTCAGGAGTGGAAATCCTGCCTCTCCCAGTTTTAAAAGGTTTCTCTTTTTTATGCTTATCAAGAGATGATCTTCGCAATTCTCT
This sequence comes from Platysteira castanea, assembly GCA_013397175.1. NCBI lineage: Eukaryota > Metazoa > Chordata > Aves > Passeriformes > Platysteira > Platysteira castanea. The sequence continues at coordinate 85,284 of VYXC01008165.1, forward strand.
CTCTGCTTTCTCCTCTTTAGGAACAGTCTCTAACTGTTCAGTCATGATGCTTCTATCATCATCTGTAGGATCAGAGCAAATTACAACAACAAACAAAAGATTAGTAACAAATGTTAACAATACTTCAGAGGAGCAGGGAAAAAATAGTTGAAGACAGAGCAGACGATTAATTTAAAATTTAATTTTTACCATTTTTCTGAAACATGCTGAGATTACTTTTATAACTGTAATAATTTTGCTTTTCAATCATTATGATTTGGAGGCAAAAATATTCAACAGACAAAACAGAAAGGATAATGCACACCTTGAGTGTCTGCCCAGAGACTGTCTGTGTCCATGATGGAGTCATCAATTGTTGTTTCATCTTTGTAATCATCACACGTCTCTGTTTTGTAGTTAGTGAGCAGGATTTCTTCTCTCTGGGGTGAAGCTGGAGCCTCTCGGGAGCCTTCTTTGGGCTCAACTTCCACTTCTTCAACATCTAGCTCCTCTTCAGCCTGGGAGTCTCCTGTTTCAATGTCCTCCTGCTGAGCAGCAGCAAAGCGCACACTGTGAGAAGCAGATTCACCCTCATCAACTGTTGTCTGCACCACTGTGATAAAGTCATCCTCCACTGTCACCACTGATTCAATAATGCCTTTCAGTTCAGGCAGTGCTTCAGGGCTACCCTTGGCTCCCAGTTCTTCAGCAGCAGGCTTGCCAAAGTCTGGGGCCATTTCTGATACAAGATGCTGTTTATCCTCTTCTTTTGCTTCTTGCCCTGCTTCCACCTCTTCTTCCTCATATTCTTCCCCTTTCAGGGCCCCAGCTGCCAGTTCACATGGCAGCAGCTTTTGGGTTTCCATAGGTTTGACAGCTCTATCAAGAATCTCTTCTGTTCCTTCTACAGGTTGTGGTATGCTCGCCATCTGAATCTCAGCTGGCTCCTCCCGGAGAGGCTCAGCTTTTGGAAAGAGGAGCTCCACAGAAGTCCCTTTTGCTGGTAACTGTGCAGGCGTCTCTTCCCCAGACATGGGAGGTTTTGGATGTTCTTCTTTGATATCCTCTGGTTTCACAGATTCTCCATTCAAACTTTCTTGGGCTTGATCATGCTCTCCACTAGATTCATAAGATTCCTCTTTATCAACTGCTTCTTGGTGTACCAGATCTGGCTTAGTTACTTTTTCCTTAATTTCTGTTTCCGACAGTTTGGTGCTGTCCTTCACATAACTAGGTTCAGTCTTGGAAAGTACATCTGCATCCTTTGCTTCTCTGGAGAAACTGGTCTCCTCTTTCTGCTGAGTGTCTTTGGCTTCAGGCTCTGTTCTTTTAAGAGAGCCTTTGTCCTTCCCTAAAGGAAGAGAAATAACCTCACTAATCTTAGTGTCTAACTTATTCTGATATTCTTGGTCAGCTCTCCTTGCAGCCACTTCCATATCATGCTTAATAGCATTGTAATCTGGTTTAACCGGAGCTTCTATCTCAGCTATTTCAGGAACAACACTAAGAGTCTTCTCCTTCTCCATCAACAAACAAACAGAATCCTTTTCTATTGCTATCTCTGAAGCAGAAATTCTGTCATACATGGTATTGGCAGGTAAATGAACTTTACTAGCCACACTTTCTTCTTTCCTTTCTAACATTGCCTCAGCTCTTGTCTTCTCTAGTTCTGCTCCTTTAATGGAACAGACCTCTTTAGAGTCAACTTGATCTTCACTTTTTTCTAGCACAGTATCCAGTTTCTCTTTTTTCTCCTGCTCAAAGTCCCTCACCAGAATGGACTCATCATGCTGACCTAAGTCTTCTTCACTGAGGAAATCTTCTGATTTTTCAGCAGCTGCCAGCTTCACTTCTATTAAAGACAGGTCAGGAGCAAGGCCACGTCTCAGTTTTTCGTCTGTGCCTTCGTAGAAGGGACAGGTTTCACTCGTTAAATTCTCACTGTCCTGAACTGGAGAAGGGAGTGGTACTGTGTACTTATTGAAAACACAGTAGCCCAAGTCTTCCAGCTGACTTTCAGCTTTTAAAATTACGTGGTTTTCATTTGTCACAGGTGGCAGGGCTGTGCTGCTGTCTTCCACAGTACTGTCAGAAGGAACTGACTTCTTCTGTACCACCTCAGCATCTGCACTCACAGAGGCTAATCTAGATCTTGTCCCTGCCAAGTCTAACATTTCAGGCAGGTCAGGAGCCAGGACAGCCCCATTTTTGTAGTAATCTTTGGCCTGGAAAGATGGTTCAGCCACGGACTCAGGCTGGACTTTTTCTTCTACCATTGCTTTTTCTTCTTCTATGTGCTCATCTTCCTCTCTACTCTCAGTGGGGAAGCAGGGGGCCTTCTCCAACGCTGGTGTGGTTGCTGGCAAGTAGTCATCACCTTCATCCATACTTCCACTAGTGTTAGTTAGAATATCTGAAGCGAGGGGTGAAAGATCATGTGCACGACCAAAACTAAATCCTAGGGCTATTGAATCCAGGCAGGACATGGGCAAGTTAATAGACATACTTCTCTGTTCAATTGCAGATCTCCCCCCAAGTCCCAAGCTCCTGCTCAGAGTTAGGTCATCTTTATTTTTACTGTGAAGTTCTCTCTTATCCCCATAGACTTTGGGGTCAATAGTGAACATTCTTTCTGCTGGGGAACTGGGTTCTTCAGATGTGTCTGGTGTATAGCTCTGAGCCAGGGTACTGTACCCCATTTCATGAGTATGCACATTCTGCTGCTGATTCAACTCTGTCTGTAATTCTTCCTCTTCCTCCTCCTCTTCATATTCAGGTATTAGACGACCTCTCTGATAAGGCTCATATTTACTCTCTTTAGTGTCACTTAGCTCATAGTAATCACTGCTTTGTTTCAGAACACCTGCTTTAAAGGCTTCCTCCTTCAGAGCAGAGGTTTCAAAATACTTCGACATTCCTGATTGATCCTCCACTTCTTTCATTTGATGAGGAGCTGAAACACTTGTCTTATCCTCCTCAGTATGTTTTTTAACATCTTTCTCTTGAGAAGCTTCAAGAGTAGGAGTCTTCTCAGGGGTTAGACCTGGTACCTCAGGGGCTTTCTCTGTTACTCTGGATAACTGAGTGCTATCAGGGTGCTCTACTGTTTTATCAGGGGTCAGTTCATGGCTTAACTTAGCTGAGGGTACCTGTGTGCTTTGCTGCGCATCCTTTTTCACATCTGCAGCTGCTGAGAGCCCACTTTGTTCTGTTTCTTTTTCTGTTTTGAGATTATCAGGTGACTTTTTAGCTTCACCATCCTTTTGAAAATCTGTTTGGTCTAGGGAAAGTGTCTTAACCACAGGTTTTGCGGTAAATTTACCATCACCTAATATCTGAGCCTCCCCTTTATCATAGAAGTCATACCTTTCTTCCTCATCGCTCTCATCCTTAGTCATGTCCTTTTCCTCCCCCCATGGAGGGATTTTTGGGGTGCTTGGAGTTTTCAAGCCATCTACAGTTACTGCTGAGACTTCTTGTAGAGATAATGTCCTGTCTTTGTGGATCTGTTCATCTTTACTGAGATCTTTGGCAAATAGTTGGTCAGTGGGTTCCTGGTGTGTTTTGAAACCGTCTTTGAGTGAAAGCTCCTGGGGGAGAGCAGGAGATGGGCCCAAAGGAAGTTCACTTTTGGCTGCTTCTGCCTTGGGTTCTGGTAGCAATAGAAAACTTTCACCATGGCTGATGGCACCACCTTGGACATCTTTGAGGTTGTCTTGAAATTTGATAGTCGTAACTTGGTTGGTTGATGAGGGCATGCCTGCAGTCCTTTCTTTCGTCCAGCTCTCTTCAGGCAGTTGAGATGCCAAGTGCTTTTGTTCTTGAGAAGCAGGAGGCTTAGCAGCAGGTTCTGCAAAACTGGCTTCCCCCTTCTTCTGTGAATCAGTTTTCAAGATCCATTCTGATGGAGGTGAAAGCGTTTTTTCTTTGTCTTTGCTCTCTGAATCCTTTTTATCTGCAGCCTCTGTTTTTGCTGACTGTGGAACTAAGGCATCATATTTAGGTTGCTCAACAGTCTTATTGTCTTTCCCAGATTCATGCTGCTTTGTGTCTAATGGTTCTGCTGCAAAAGGGTGTGTGCCCTCCTGGACATGGAATTCCATCTTCGTGGCTGCAAGTAAATCTGAAGTAGTTTGTTTGGGTTTTATAGCAAAATTATTTAAAGCACTTACAGACACGCAGTCACGTGGCTTATAACATTTTGGTATGAATGATATTATGGAAAGGGAGAAAGATGTGAGCATGCAGCAAGGCCATCCACCTAGAAATCTGCTTTAAGGTGTTAAATACTAGTTTCCTTCCAATATATAAGGTTTTATAGGGAAAATGTGAGTTGTATACATATAAATGTGAGCACTGAAATGAGAATAACTTCATGTAAATTCTTCGTCTTCATGATTAGTATACAACAGCAAAGCCACAAATAACCTCACTTCATTAGAAGCTTTGCTGGACTCTGTAGCTTATGTTAGTTTTGTGTTAGTAAAGTCTGCAACTTTAAAGGAATCAATAGTACCTTTGTGTGTTGCTGACACTTAAAACATACATAGTTATAAATGTCTATGTATTTTTTATATTTTTATTCTACATGCAGCCTAAACTAAAGAGATAATGCATGCAAAGTGTTTTCCAAATTTCAGAAGAGGCTATTTTTTAAACTGCACCAACTTTTAACACTTGCTCTTTGTCAAATGACCAAAATCTCACTGCCGTCACAAAACTAGCACATGGAAATCAGCAACAGACCTATTAATAGTCCCAGATCTTGAAGGTCTGGTCTTCAAAACGGCCAGTCACCTACAGCTGTAGCTGAAGTCAAAGACTACTTGGTATGTTTCCACGACTCTAGATCAGGCCCTTATTAAGTTAATTTGAAGCTAAAAAGACTACTCCTATACTCTGCCACTATATTTTCAGAGAGTAATACCTAGTTAAGGTTTTTTTTAATACCCACTCTGTTAATCATTAATAGCTTGATCTTTTTTTAATGTCCTGTGGAAGATAATGATTCCTATCTCATTGAAGTCTTCCCATAATGGAAAATATGGAGAGGCTGCAGAATGTGGCATATCTTTCTGCACTAATGTGTAAAAAAGGTTTTATGAGTTTTTTCTCAAGCTTGTTACAACTAGCATTGGGTCAACTCTGAATTTCCTCAGATCTGATTTGAACTCCATGGAGCCATCTTTTTGCTCTGATGAATCTGACTGTTTTTAGAATGATTAGTATCAAAGTATTGCTCATTCTTTAAATATTTGCATATGTTAATACTGAGTCAAAAAAGCAACTGCCATTTTAAACTCTTTTGGTAACCAAACTAGAAATCTACAACTACAGTAATTTAGCTCCTCTATGTTTTTATATTTGGTGACTGATTTGCAAACCCTATGAAGTATAAAGCATGGCCATTGGGCTGATGTCATCCTCGTTTCACAGAAATTAAATAGCTAGATACTGCTTTTCTCCAGGTATCCTACTATGTCTTTTTACTGTAGGGCAAGTGAGCAATACCAATGGCATCAAAACATATTCTGACTGCCAAAGGAATTCAGTGTTCTTCAGCTGGGCCATTCAGAACACATGCCTCCTAAATGCAGCATTCTTAGCTACGGAGGGAGTGGGTACATCACTACTCCACACAAGGTGTCTTTGCACCTGGTTCCACTAGCTGAAGAGAAATACTATTAAAAGAAAAATACTGAAGGCTAGTTCTTATGTACTGAAAGGTGACTGCAGTAAATATTTTGTTCAGAGACTAAGTCAAAACTTCACCGAGCGCACCCAATCCTAACCTTCACTTTGAAGGAAAGGTCCCAGTGGAAGTGACGGAGATTTTGCCTAGAAAGGGCACTCCAGCAGGGTTATACATTTGTAATAAGGTGACACACACAAAAAATAAGAGTTCTAGCAATGACTGAGGAGAGGAGGGGTGGATTGCAATGAATGACAAGGGTATGATATAAAAAGCAATAGCTTTAAGGAAGCTAAACCAGAATGCACTGAAGCATACACAAAAAAAACAAACCAACCAAACAAAACACCTGCACACTGCAAATGAAAACATTTCTGCAGTTTAAGCATCTTTATGTCATAGTCAAAGGCAGTAAATCTGCTGTTTGAGAGAAATGCAGATGAACCTCTGCACCAAAAAGGAAAAAAAAAAAATAGATTAGCAATGTGACTGGCAAACACATCTGAGATGGGGAAAGAAGGCTTACACAGAGGAATAAGCTTAGCTGCAAAGCATATTTTATCATGGCAAAGTAAAAAATCAGGAACCAGCCGCAGTGGTGGGAAACCATGTTGTCATACAGCACCTACACAATCATATTATCCACTACACACTCTACAAGCATAATAACAAGAGCAGTCATACCAATAAATGGGAAAAACAGAAAATGAAGCAGCCTTGGAAAGCACTGGAGAAAGCTAGAGAAGGATTTGCTGGCAGCAAACACATGCAAACCTAAGGAGGACACCTTCCTCAGCCAAGGAAAGGGGTGTGTCTTTCAGGGGTGCTCCCACCACGAAGGTCACACTCTCCCTGCTGGATGCCACACTTGGCACCTTGTCTTCATGACACACTGAACCAGAATCCGACTGACCCTCACAGACACCCTTTGCCTGGTCTGAAGGCTTAAGGGGCCCATGCGCTTTCCCCACTTGCTTCCCAGAAAGAGCAGCAGGTTTCACTTCCACAGCCATCGGACTCTTTACTGGTTCTTCTTCTCAGGGATGGAAAAAAGGAGGTGACACCAACACCAACAGTAAACACCAAGCACACAGCTGAACAGGAGTGCTTTTACATAATCCTTTCAGGACTGCATTTACATAACCCTTTCAGCTCAGTATTTTTGATTTAAGTCTGTAAAGGACTGCCAGTACCCAGTTCATTTTAGTCACCATGGAGCTGAATTTTCCCTAGGGAAAAAACCACACCAAAAGCCTGCCTACCCTCAGACAAGCATGTTTATGCTGTAAGATGAGAGCAGAAAAGTGTTTTACAGGCATACCTCTCCCAAGGATGACAGTGGGTCAAATAGTCATTGGAAATGGCGATGGAATGGAATGATGGATGGCTCTGACAACACTAATGCATCAATGAGCTCAAAGTACACTGATATTTTTCTGATAAATGTCCCATTTAGTCCAGTACAAGACATTCAGCTGAGGTGGAGAAAGGTATGAGGCACTGATTTCTTTCCACTGATATCGGTAATACAGACTGCTGAATGCCAGCAAGTCAATTTATTGTATGAATCCTGGATTTGGCAAAATACTGAGAACTTTCATAGTCTTAACAGGCCTTATGCATGGCTAATAAATAATGTTTTTTGCAAGATTTCTGCCAAGATTCCTACACTGAATGGGTTTATAAACAATTTCTCTCTTATGCTGTCTGACATCTGAAATCTGTACGTGAAAAACACTATTTTAACACAAGGACTCTCCATTTTGTTTGCTGTTTCCCCACTTATCCCCAGGCTCCTCATCATCAATTAAGTCAAAGAAACCAATTAATGCAATATAATATTTGTTCATCTGAATTTCTAAAACACACAATTCAGTCTACAGGCTGTTAGGATCAGTACAGTAAAATCAAGAACAGTCTTTGCTTGTGCCATGGCAGAAGAATTATTTAAAAAGTCTCCATTCCAGACTTGTACTCCTGCCACTGCTACTCAGACAAAAATTACTGTGCACTATCAGTATTCCCTCTGGTAAGAGGGCAGATTGTGAAACCTTTGATTCAGCAACATACTCAAGGAGCTGACCAGCAGCCATGCTGCAGGCAACCTGATGACATCCCTGAGTTTAAAATGTGTCTCATGGTGAAGTATTTCGCTGAATTAGACCTAGAACAAAGCAGTTTCAAATCTGGAAGTGGCTGTATCCAGTCTCTTGGTATTACAAGGGCTTCATTTTTCTCCTGAGATTGGCCCAGTGAAAAGCAGACAATCAATCATCCATTTCAGCTATGGCCTTAAAAGAGTGATTTAAGGAACATAAGCACTATTTGAGGCTGAGAAAATATCACTAAGTAAAGAACAACACATTATTAATAACATATAAAATAATTAAGGTTAGATATTGTATCTTAAACGAACAGAAGCCAGAAGATTCAGAATCAGACCTCAACCAATGCCTGAGCATTACAGAAATACTTGCACACAGGCAGATTGTTAAAGCAGCCTTGCAGGACAACAGGTCTCCAGCCACAGAAGACCCTGACTTGAATAACTTGCTTTACTTTTCTTTTTCTGATTTTATGTACTTTTGTATGTGCATCCCTCTCAATTAAAAATGCTAAGGCAAATCTCTTATTTTACTCTGAGCAATACTCCTTCATTTCCTGAAACACTTTACACAAAGCCATATGAATAAAAATAATTACTCAAACTAGAAAGTTATCCCTGAATTAACAAAAGAATCATATAGCCTCCTTTTGTGCAGCAGACTCTTATGCCACACAGACTGCTGGCCAGCAAGGACAGCTGTTCCACATGATAGTCTCAGTTGGAAGGGACCCAGAAGGATCATCGAGTCCAACTCTCAAGTGAACGGCCCATCCAGGGACTGAATCTTGGCATTTTAGCACTGTGCTCTCACCAGCTGAGAGGATCTCAGGGTCTCATAATGCCTATCTTTCCACTCATGATCCAGCTTATTTGCCTTTTTTCTTCCTCACACAGATGTTCTGAGATATTAAACTTTCACCAGAGGCAGATGATATGACTGAAAAGGAAGCTGCCCATGAACTAACCAGGCTGTTATGTACAGCTACAGGCACACAGCTAAAGTAAGGCTACCCCTGTAAGGCTACCTCCTTTCTATCTCCCTACCTTCAGTCAGACATGCTGACATTAACAATCCTCATTTATTAGCACTGATCTCTTACTGATGCTGTTACAGTACTGGATGTTAATTATCCTGTTAATTCTGAAAACTCTGGTTTTCTTAAAATGATCCAGTGACCAGTTTCAGGGACACAGCTCCATTCTTCTGAGACACAAATGTTTAGAGGATTCAGTACTATTTTTAACTTCAGCTCCCAAGACTGAGTGCTATGAAATGAAACATCATCTATTTCACCTTTGAGAAGTCAGCTGTTCTGTTAGTCATTGAAAAAGCTTCTCCCTTGATTCCTCAAAAGCCATTTTACTTTTACATAACCCCCACCGATAAAATACTACTTAGTGATGTGCTCAGGTAATAGAAAAAGGAGGTATAGAGAGGCCCTTTTTTTCCCTCCATGCTTGCAGTCAGCTGGCACAATGCAAATAGAGTGTGTCCACAAAACAACTGGAAATCAAACACGACCCAATACGGCCTGAAATTACCTGTGTACACTGGGGTAAAACTTATTTACTTCACCTGCTGGAGAATTAAAGTCCTTCCATGGCTATCTTTGGTATAGGCGTATTTTTCTCCCACTGTGTAAACAACTGACTTCCAGCAGCAATATTTTGGCCTACTCTGCATACTGCTCTTGACAGTATTTCTCAGGCACAAAGAACAAATTAGCTTCCAGTTCTTTTAACTAGCTTCTGCTTTTGGTTCTGCTATAAAGCCAGGCCTGAAGAAGAAGAGCCCTGATTTAAGTGGGAACCAGGGTTACACTGACCCCAAAGCTGCACTTGTCATGCTGCAGCTTTACCTAGACACGGAGAGACTCTTGGAGGGGCATCACCTCCATCTGGGGAGAAAATACAACTAGGTTTCCCTCCCCAGAAGGCAGCAATCCCAGGCACATATAGAATGAAATAGATGGCAGGTGAGTAGAGGGGAAGAGGAACCAAATGGGACCATGCTCAGTTCACCTTCATCATGGCCCAACAAGACCTCTGCGCTCTTCACTGTGGCACTGGGATGTGTACTAGAGCCAGTCCACTCTGAGCTGAACAAAGGGTGGTCATAGTACTCCTCATTGAATTGTAGGGTTCCTCCTCGGGCACAGACACTGAAATGGAGGGGGCCAGGTGTCTATGCCACTTCCTGCTGGCAGCAGGCCCACAGCCAGGGCAGTGCTGTAGCAGCCCCACCCTGCAGTCCTCTGCCCCTGCATTTACAGACACACACAGACAAAGGCTGCAAGACAGACAGACACACACAGAAGAAATAAGACATGATGGACACATGCTTTAGCAGCACTAGCCACTATGTCATGCTGGAGAGTGGATGACACCAGCCAGGCTATGGGTTAATGCAGGATGGAGGAAAGAGGCAGTTGTGCATTTTAACACATGGACCATGTACCTGGCCTTTTCTGCTGGGTTTACAAACATCAGAAACCAACCCTGGGAGTAAGTGAATTTCAAAACTACACACTAATTACTTAGAGGAACACATGCTGTGCACAAACCACATCTCACAACTTGCACTATGCCCCATATGTATTATACGTGTGACTGACTGTACTAAAAACCTCTGAAGTGTCCTGACATCGTTGTATCCCTCATAGTAATCAGATTTTGTACTTAGAAGTGTGAAATTTAAAAAGTTCTTTAATTAAAAAGAAAACCAGCTTACATTTTGGCCAGTGGTGGCTTTATTTTTCATTGTATCTGTTTCAAAATTGCCCACTTTCTTCTTTTTCCTATAAATAAGCAGCATTTAAGGAACAGAAAAACCTCTTCCCCAAATAGCTAGCTACCTTTTTTTCTGATAAAGGCCATACAGTGCTGCTCACAGCAGTCTTTGTTAGTCCTATATTTTATGCTGTTGTGTCATGTTTCTGTGGGTGAACTAGCTCTCACCTCAGTGTTTGCTAATGCTTTGGAATGACAGCTTTATTCACCCATCACTGTAACCTTGCAGAAAATCACATAATCGGGACTACACCAGTTACTGACAGGTACAGGGAGGGGCAGTTTGAGCTGTTTTTGCAAGACAAAGAAAAATAACACTACCCAATGAAAACGACTGGCCTACCACCTCATCTGTACAAACCTAGAGGGGAGACTCCTGTAGGCTGAGGAGTCCTCTCACCACAAATAAAGCTATGAAAAACTAAACATCTAGTGCTACAGAAAAGATGTTTAAGTCCATTCTTAGTGTACGACAACTGGCAGTTTGATGAACACTGATTCACGGGGTGGCTTAAGCAGCTGCAGCTGTTCCGCTGGATTTCTTACCAGCTTCAAGTCCATACTCTGTGTCCCTGGTCTTTCTCCAGGCAATTATAACTTACAGGATCTCCCCCAGAGCTCCCAAAACTTCCATTCTTAGATCTACAACACTAAGTCAGAAAGCAAGGCTTTAACACAGGCAACATAACATATCTCTTTGTGGGACGCCAAAAAACAAGATGGCTCAGGAATGCTACCCTAACTGCCATTACCCAAGTATTGGAAACAATTTTGATTCAAAATAATCCCATTTGTAAGAGCTCTAAGGTTCTTCCTGGCAAGCAACAGTAAGTCTTAAGTTTCTTTCTATAGACACCATAACAAAACAACCTCTGTGTCTTTAGAAAAAGCACCTCTGCTTTCTGCAGCAACTGGCAGCAAGCGTCCTGTAACGAATGTCATGGCATGGATTTCTTTTGCCTGGGAAAGGATTGCTGTAGGAGCAACCCATTCAGGCTCAATCACTCCCAAAAAGGAAGAAAAACTAGCAATGAATGTCAGTATTAGCAGCTTCCATATGTATCACAGTCCTGCAAAAGAAAGACGGTCCATGTTTAAGACTGGTGCCAGCGCTGAGGCTGGCTGGGACCGAAGGCACGCTGCATGCACAAAGACCACACATGGAACTCAGTCTGAGAGAACTGTATTCACAGTTTCTTTCAGGGAACAAAGAGTGCACGAACCACTGATAGTTTAGCTGCTTCTCTTTTTAGCGGAATCCAACCCCCAGATTCAGGGGTTTATGCAACATTAAAAGAGGCAGGTGTGGAAAGATAACCTGGCAACCCACTTCTGCCAAGCAGGAAGCTCTGCAGAGCACTGCAATAGGAAATGCTAAGCACAGCGCTGTGCCCAAGCTTCCCATTTTTCCCTAGTACTTAAGAGCCAGAAGCAAGGTTGCAGGGAATCATCTCGATCCACTTGGAGTGCAGAACCTGTGGATTTCTTCTCCACAGAAGCATCTACAAAATTCTGTAACAGATTTGAGGGGGTTCACAGTTTACAAAAGGCAAGTTGCAAGGGGGTGAGCCCAGAGTTCAGGGCGCAAGAGACCAGGGGTCACCTCCCTCCTAAATCTGAGACGATTCAAAACTTCAATGCCCCCTTCTCTGCGGAGTGCCCCCACGCCAGCCCATGAATTACTGAACACAAGAGCTGAACGAGCTGAAGCACTTGCCACCTCTTCAGCTGGAACTGGGACAACATGGAGAAAAGAAGGGAAGGTTGATAGGGTCAGAAGATGAACACAGAGAAGGAAGATGTGCAGAAGGGGAAGTTCTCCTTCCAGCTGTGGTTTTATTTATCCAAAGGCCCTTCAAAAGCAAAATGCATCAACAGGAGTGAAGGTGAAATCCCAGGACTTCTCTATACTGTTGCAAACAAGGCTGAAAATCCCTTCTTTATAGGCTCTGGACAGATTGTAGGCAAGAAAACAGAGGCCTTGCCTCTGCTCCTTAAAACTGAAGGAACTGACACCAGTAAAAATGCTTAATACATGCTATTGTGATGGTCCAAAATCACCAGGAGTGCAAAGCCTGGTACTGTTTCGGGCTGTTACATCTGTGGCTATTTTACAGATTTACACTGGATTTTTATCAGTTTGAATAAAAATATTTTCAGAATTAATGTAGACAATTTCATTAACAGGATAATGATGTCCGTCTACGGAGGCTGTTTTTACTTCAGCAACAAGAAAAATCCTTTGTTATTATAGTCCCTTCTAACCTTTTCCATCTCAAAGCATGGGAAAAATCCCTAATGCATTTTAAAGTCCAAGATTAAAATCACTTCTGACAAAGGCTAATTCTGCTTTACCTTCCTCGTGTATTTTGAGAATGCTTTTCAAGAAGTAATTTTCACCATCAACAGATCCATTTTCATATGACACTTGTTTCTTTTCCGTTTACAAAACATTCATATTTGGTATATAAAGGCTAACCAGCCTATTTCAAAGTGGAAGACAGTCCATCAGAGCAACCCTTCTATTCTGTAATGTTTAAAAATTTTTTTACATGAAGACATTGTTGACCATCGTCAAAAGGCACAGAGCACAAAAGAAATGCCAAGAAATTAGAATATTTCATCAGTCCTGCATGACCACATACAACTGATAAAAGGATTAGAGGGTGCTAGGGAGAATTTAACTTCCTGAACAAAATTATGTTATTATAGTTGAAATAAATATAATAATTTCAATAAAACAAATCAGTTCTCTTACCTTCTGCAGCACTAAAAAGGGACAGGTTCATTTGAATGTTTTCCTGCAGCCAAATCAAAGAAACCTACATGCAACCGACTCCTTTCTCTCATGAAATAAACTTGACCCACAAACCTCTCTGTCTTTCCTATCTTTTTTTTTTTCTTTTAATTTGTGTTTGCTGCATGGCTGGCCACATCCACCTTTGTCAGTCTACAACAGTGATTTCCTTCCTACATTGACTGAAGAAGTCTCTTGGATTCAAAGCAATGCAACACACACTGACAAGTGCATTGGGAAAAGCTTCTAGGAGAAGGAAGAAAAAAGGTCTGAGGCAGATACACCAAGCGCTCACCTTTTTTGTTCAACAAATTAATAAACTGTATTTTACTAAGCAGAAAGACAGACAATGTAAAGATGCATGAGGATGGATAGCCAGATGGTATAGGGAATGGGAGGTTTAAACAACTACAGTAGAACTGGGTCAAACCCTACTGAGGCAAACTCTTCTGAATAGGAACTTTGCCTGAATAAAGTTGACAGGTCTGGCTCACTCAGGTCACCAAAAACTGAACTTACCCACAGAAAGTAAAGACCATATCTTCTAGTATCAAGCAGAGCACAAGATTTTTACTACCATCTTTACTACACTGAACTGCCAACACTGATATTTTTGTACAAAGCAACATAATATTTCTGATGAAATTATTTTCAAGTTCTTTCTGTTACTTCAAACAACTTTACTGTGAGTTCCTGTTTGAGAGCCAGACACAAACAAGAAGCTTCCAGCACAGTGCATTAAAGAGTCAGGACACCACTTCTGTCCATACTTCCCTTACAAACCAGCCATCTGCTCTTAAAAATGAAGCACTGAATCAATATCTTTCATGTCATGGAAAAGTCTCTTTTGACTGATGTTAAAGAAAATTATTTGAAAGCTATTAAGAAGCATGACAACGTGTAAATCATTGAAACATCTCCCAAACCCTGTCCTTTCAGTGCTTGTAACCACCTCTGAAGGGTAAGTGCTAATTAATTCAGTTCTACATGAAAGGATAGAGAAAACCAACAATGTTAAGTGACTTGCTGAGTCATTTGCTGAGTCATTTGCACAGCTGGGAACTGCAGTCTGGCAGTAGATAATACCTCAAGTTGTAGAGCGTTTTGCCACCTTCCTGTGTTAGTACAACTAGCAAAATGCTTTCAATTTGCTTAGGGGCCAAACTACAACCTCCTGTCAATTAACCAATATAGGTACTTTATAAAATCTTAAAATACATGCAAATATACAGCTGATATAAGCAGCACACAAAGCCAAACCTAAACCTGAGGCTAATGGAAGAACTTTGACATTGGCCTGAAGCAGAAGAACAAGCTCTTTACTGTGATATGAAAAATGAAAAAGCATACACAAGACTAGCCAAGTGAACTATATATTGAAAAATAGTGATAAAGCCCTGGTAACAATTCTAAAAACCTTTGCTAATGCTTTACCAGTTCTCTTTTCAGTTAATAGTTTTGACTGCCATTACCTCTGGGTGATGAGTCTAGGAACTGTTGTATTATTTTTCAAACACACAATGGGCGGATGTTTTTTTAAAAACAACAACAATCAATGATTCAAGTTCTTTATAACTGTTAGTAACAGTTACAAAGCCCACCCCCAGTAAGCCCTTCCAGTAGAGTGGACTGACAAATGTTGTTGTTAACACAGCCTGTAATTTCACTGTCTCAAAAATGACTGCATGATGGAATATGCCTAATTGTGGTGTCCTCATAAACTGAATCAGAGTACACTAGCATGTGAAATAGCAACCATCCACTTGCAAAATTCATAGAGGCTCTGTGTTAAAATACCAACGAAGTTTGTTCAGCAGATGATAAGAAATTATTTTCATGCAGTTATGTAACAAAAAGAAAGAGAAAATGCTAAAAAATTTGCAAGAAGGAAGTAAGTGGACACATGTAACAAAAATATTACTAACACGGCTGAGTTTAACTGACAGTGATTCTGAACACAAATCCTTCCCTCTTATCCCCATGATACAGCTCAGTTTTAGCACACTGCTGTCTCCCTGTACTGATGGCCATGATGCAGCAGTCGTCTTCCGTTGAACAAAGCACTCACACACATGCCTACACTGCAGCAGCTTTGCTGGGATTTAGGCCTCTGCTTAACATTAAGCCAACACTTCAGTTCCTTGCTGGAGGAGAACTCAGCAGGATGAAAATGCAGTGATCACGGGTTACTGAAACTGAACACTTATGTAGAACAGAACAGAAATTTGCTTTTTACGACTAGTATGTGACTGCTGCACTTTGGGTACAGAAACTCCAATTCATGCAGACACTGGCGCATGAATGGCACAGGTCAAGGGCCAAAGAAATGATCCAGCTCTGAATCTCCTTGCTTTCATGCATTTAAGATTCCAAACCACAAGGCAATGGTAATTTTAAAAATGCAGCCAAACAAATCTCGAGAAACCAAAGATGACCCATACTTAATTGTAGTTTCGGTGACCACACTGGGACAGCAGACATCTTGGCTCATATTGCATACAACAGACAAAAAAGTGAGCAACACTATCTCTTTTTCTTTAGCATGGATGTACTTAGCATATCCTTCAGCTATGTCTGTGCATGTGTCTACCTCATCCATGCACTGCAGTTGGTTTGCAGATGGGGAGTTATTGCTGGGAATGTCTTATCTTTTCACATGAGATGTATCTCCACTGCAGAAGGTATCTCCATTTTCTGACTCCCCCATCCTTTCATGTCTCATCCCTCTGCTGACAGCTCTGCACTGCAATGTCTAGGAGACCCTTACCTTCCTTCAGAGCTCCAGTCTGCTCAGAAGCTGGTGACGGAGGTGGGGAAGGAGGCAGATTGGCTGACTCTTCAACTGCTAGAAATCAAACAGTGAAAATGAGATACAGCCATTAATTCCAGGGAAACCAATATATGATACAAGCTGCAGTCAGTTGGGTTTTGCCCAGCTGAGGAATTATCTGATGGGGACTCATGCCTGCTGGATTTTCAGACAGACCCTTGCAGAATACACGGACTTTTGAAATTATAATAAAAGGATTTATTTTTCTGTTGTTGGTTTGTTTTCTAATGGTATGAATTATTTACAAAATTCTGGTCATAGAGCACAACATAAAAATCAAATACAAGATACTCTTTTAAATCAGTATTGCCTCTTAAAAAGCCTTCAGTCACCCCAGGCAACAACAAAAAAGCATCTGAGCACATGTGGTATTACAAATCCACACCAACTATGAGAAACTGGCATCCAATCTCTTCCATCGATCTTAAGTACAAGAAAAAACTCCATTCTGCACACTTTTTTTTTCTTTTGCTGAGTTCAAGGTTAATCACAGAACACATGCAAATATTGCTTGTCTAAATGCAGAAGATACTGGCACAGGGAACTTATTTATCAGCTGTGACATAACAGTGATTCAGTTGAGCAAGGCACAATGAAAACTTAAATGCACTTAGACTGGGATCTACATTCATTCCCAGTCATGAGATCAGATGCTGAAAATAAATGATGTTTTTTTCAATTATTTCAATTCAAGTATGATGAAATCCTAAACAAGCTTCTTAAACGAATTCAGCATAACCTCTGCATTTGATCTCATATCAATCACTTTGAGAATTTTTTTTCTTTAAAAACAGATCCACTCCTGGGGCTTAACCAGTGTTTAAAAAAAAAAAAACCCAAACGAATCTGTTTTAACAGATCTGTCATATCAATGGCACCTTTCAACAGGCAGATCTCAGTTTACAGTTCAGGGCTTCTTTCCAAGCACAGACAGGCCACTTTGAAAGCCCCAGCAGAATTTTCCAGGTTTCCTCCTATTGATTTCAGTGTGATTTGGAAAAGACCATATGTGACTTGTCCTTAAGATGTGCTGTCCAGGGACAGAGTATTTATAAATTCATCACAATGCATCTAACCACAGGAACTGCAACACCAACAGTTGTTAACTGAAGACATGCTTCTCACAATGTCTTTTAAATTACTTATCTGACTAGACGGAACTGAATGTCCATTTTGCCTCTCCCAGGCCTGAGTGAAGTGATTTGGAGAACTGGGGTCTTCCATGTAAAACTGAATCTCTGCAAAGAAGGGAATTACCAAGCAACACATCTCCCTGCTGCAGTTCTAAGTTAATTCAATGAAGCACAAAACCTTGGGAACCAAATTTCCAACAAATATTCTAAATTAGTCATTGACTTTAAATCATTCCTAGGCAAGGGCCAAGCACTGCACCAAAGCAGGCTGAGTGCCTGTGGGGAAAACACTGTAGGGCACTGTTTTGATTTAATCACAACGTACATGCACTCAGCAGAATCTGTCCTAGGACAGGCTTGCAAGACTTCCTTACCTCAAGATGGAGTATGTCCTTTCTCTGGCCTTTGTACATATTTTGAGCTACTGCAGAAGTTTTCTGGCAAGGAGGAAGCATTTCAGGTACAAATGGCTGTATACCTACCTTCTTTTATCAACAGATAGATACACATACACACACACACACTCTCTCTTTATATCTCAGAGAGATATTTCACAAAGGAGGCAACAGGAGGATGGAGACACAGCATGGACCAATGGCACTGTTACCATTTCCAGTATAGACTGCTGGCATTTGATTTTACTACATGTGACTCCTTCTTCCACAATCTGCCCTCACTCTGCCCGGTTGCTCTCAACCTGGTGTGCCACACTCCTTTCTGCTTCCTGTGGAGTTGCTCCTCCTCCATCTATTGGAGCAGCTACCACCCGACCAGCAAAGCCTCACTTTCTTTTTATACGTCACTCTATATTTGCCTCTTCAGACATTAATCCTTCATGTTGTACGTGGCTGAACACAAACAGTCCCAACAGACATGATGACAAAACCCTACAACCAAACAGACCCATGGCTGTGCTACTCAGGAGTCAGAAACAAGGTGGAGAACTGTTAGAGCAAACAGGGAACGGGATATTCACAGGGCCATGAAGAACCAGGAATACAAGGATCCTGCCATAATCCTGTGGTTCCAGCATTTATTCAGTGGTGGCTATGGTTTGCCCACAACCATAACCAATGTGAATACACAGCTGGAACTGTGTTTTTTAATATACATACAGACATTTGCAGACACAAGGATACCTGGAACATTCTTCGTCTCATTTTACCTAAAGGTAGTGATCCAGGCTGATCTTTGTGCTGGGCTTCTTTTTCCTGTTCACCTTTCAGGACTGCTACAGCTTCAGCTGTTACTACTTGTACTATCCTCGCAGACACTTCTTCTGTGGCAGTAGCAAAGTCAGAAAAAAAGAAAGAAAAGCATGCTAATCAGAATGGTGTTTTAAAATCATAAAAATGAGCTTAATAAAAAACCAGAGGCTGACAATCCATTTTTAAAGGTAATCTTTTTTCCTGAAATATATGGAAATCATTAAAAATAAAAGAGAAGGACCAGATATGCCAAAGATTTCAGTGGGAAGGGCCAAGTATTTATAAAAATCAGGAGCTTGCTCTAAGCAAGATGCACAAAGCATCCTTATTTAATGTTCTTTCTATTAGGGACAATGTGCAGCAACTGCGTCATTTTAAGATGATCATTAAATGTCCAGAAAAATTTCTGTATGTACTGTTTTGCAAAGAGGGGTAGAATGGGCAGCTGAGTAATGGAATTTCTTGACATTTAATAATGTGAAGTTAGCTGCATTCTAACATGTCCTTTGAATGCTAATTCCTCCTCAGCAGCAGACAGTATCCATTAAAGGCATTTCCCAGACATTCATCTTTGCTGATGAGGGATTTGAAGGGCCAAATAACATTCCTGGCATGATTAAAATCAATACTTCATCTTTCTCACTCCTTTCAAGACTGCCACACAAAGCTTTATTTAAACAGTAGGTCTGATTATCATGCAAAGGGATTGCAGAGGATAACAATTTTTGGTGGAATGGGCTCCTTTTCGCTGGGCCCCAACATGCTCTGTGCATGGAGCTGGCTCAGGCACTGCATGCTTGACAGAGCTGGGTGCCACAGAACTCATGCTTTGCTCCTCCCCACTGCTCTGAAGGTGTAGCACACCTGAGAAGGGCTGAGGAACTGGCTGCTCTGGTGAGCAGAGAGTAGTAGTAGGACCACTCAAGGAGTGAATTCTTCCAAACTGAGAAACTGTGTCTCAGCCTGACCCCAGACCCACTCAATGGTGCAGTGAAATGTCATCAGGCACACAGTTGCATGTGGAAGCAATGAGAGAAGTTTCCTACTCTCTGGAAGTTAGGTACCTTTGATTTAACAAATCAAGATCTTAAAGGTTGGTCCAGCAGAATTCAGAGAAAAAAGAGTTTGTGTTTCTTATCTGTGTATGAGTCTGCTCTCCCTTCGTCATTAATGTATTTCTCTCTCTCAGCAAAACTCAGTGGAAATAAACCCCTTCCCTCTCCAGCTATATCCAAGTGCTGTCTGAGAACTGTTCCCAATACAGATGGAGCTGAGCCCTGGGGAAGGCCCCAAGCTGCAGAGTCACAACCCACCAGCTGCACAGCTGGGCACACCTGGGAACAGAGCAAAACTTCACTGCTTCTCCAGCCCTCGTGTGGAGACAGAGGTTTGTAATGGCAGATGTCAATACTCCCTGCCCCTGCCAGAGCCCCTATTAATCACCATCCTGAGGGCAGGAATAAAAGCTCTGCTCACCCATTACCACATCCTTCAGGCAAGAACTGGCTGGGAAGGGCAAGTATGTTTAAATCAATGCCCTATATGTAACTTCACAGCAACCATGCTGATAAGGGACTGTCCATTAGATTAATAATGATTTCTTTTCACAGTTACTCTTAGAGAATTCCCTTGTACTTTTAATGTGAAGCTATTCCTCTTCATTTGTGCTTTAGAACAGCCAATTGTCTTCCCCAAAAAACATAGATGTGAATTACTTGACTTGCACAACCATGTTCGTCTAACACCAAAGTGCTAGGTTAATCTTTCTTGTACACAAACTATTTAATGAGGCATTAAAAATCTCCACCCCCTGGCAAAAAACATTCCTAATTGCTGGTGTTTATACCTTATAATTCCCTGCACTCCTGGCTGGTCACCTGGAGGGCAGTGACTGCAACAGTTCCATTGGCTGCTGCCAACAGCAAAAGCAGACAGATGAATATGCCAGAACAACTACCAAGCAATGAAAAAAACAAATTGATTTGAAAAATCAAAAAACATTTGAAATACATGAATATAAACTTGCCAAGGATAAATTCAGATTAGAAATCTAAAGATGCTGCTTTCCTACTGTCAGGGGTGAGAAGTTCTGGTAGCCTTCCACATTGGAGGAAACAAATCAACTGTTTTTTGAGATGAGGCTCAACACATTTATGAAATGGACTACGTATATAGGTGCTTGTAGGAGGAGGAGACTACGAATAGTAGTTCTAGTTCTCTGTTCTACTCAACAACACATCCCTAGTATGAGATGAAACTCCCCTCTGTGGTTAAGTAGATCAAATCAAGCACCATAACCCCATCAATCAAGTCACACATGTGGCTAGTCCTATAGACCAAAGAACAGGGATATTGTTATAAAGCCCAGCAACCTTCCCAGCTGCTTTTCAGGGCCTGCACGTCATTTTGGGGCTTTACAGCTCATTTTAGGCTGCTTCCACACCTGCTGGATGCTGGGGGTGCTTCTCAGCACCTCTTGGTTCCTTCCTCTTGTGAGAAACACAAAAACAGACACTTCCCAGACCCTCCTAGACTCTCACACGGTGCTGCTGCTGCAGACCAGTGGACTGGACACAAATCTGGAATCCTTACAAGTCCTGACAGCTCCCTGTGTTGTGAGGCACACGCAGCTTGCAAAGCACAAGTGAGTCTGGGAAGACCTGGGAGAACAAACCTGCTTGGCCCATCCTCCTCCTGCAGACACGTGGGGCCCTCTCCACACCATGGCATGCTGCAGCACCTTCCATCAGTGGGAAACAAACTGCTCTTCCAGAAAGCATCCTTTGATACCTGGTATATCTCTGTTCAGATTTTCTTCTTTCAGAGCAGGAAAGAGCATCACCCTGACAACTCTGGTGAGCATGGAGGACAGCACAGAGCTTTACTGAGTGCCATGGCTACAGAAGACTCCGCACCAATTCCTGCCACCACTTCACACCAGGAGGATGTGACACACAGCCCTCCTGTCAAAAATTTCCACCAAGCTACTAATCACAACATCAGTGACAAAAGCAACATCATCAAGACTAGCTCAGATGAACAAATCAAGACTCAATTAGAAGGACTGTTAAAAGAATCAGTTTTTGAAGCTTATGTTCACATGAAAATTTTAATGAAGGGCTCCAATTAATTTCTGATACAGAATATGCAAACATATATCAGACTTAGTACCCTGGAGCATATCCAAAGGAAATACACTTGATCAACTGCTTTTCATGAGCCAAACTACTGCAACTCTCCCTCCCAGCAGGGTAAAGACAAATCCTTATTAAAAACTGCCTCCTTTGTAATAGAATCTATACTTGTTCCCATCCAGCCTGGTTCTCTAATACAAACGGGCTCTACAAGCCCGGAAGACAGTTCTCACCCTCTCAGCTCTCTTCCTGATTTAATTTGCTTGGGAGAAAGATAATGTTCCACAGGGAGATATGTCTAAGGGTGAAAGGTTGTCTCCTGATAAATAGAAATTTCTATTTCAGGCTACGCAAAATAAGTAAATAAAAATACAAATGGCCTCTGGGCTTGTGGTTTTTTGTTCAGTTTGTTTTGTTTGGCAGTGTTCTTTAACCAAGAAAGGCTTCCTTCTGAACACTCTGCTGATGGATATTTTGGGTGACACGGGAGACATGGGCAGTTCATCAGAAGAGCAGTGCTTTTGCTGTACATGACTGCTGCAAAAGGACAGACATTTCTGTACTAATGGACACTATAAATAGAAGATCCAGTGGGTAAGCCAAACCCTCACAGAGCTGCTATTGAGACTTTTCATAGTTTTCTTATGGTTCAGTTAAAGTTCAAGGCAGCCTAAGATAAAGAACAAACAAAATAAAAAAACCCNAGCACTAACATACAGCAAGTTACAACAAATAGATTTATTTCTTAAAGGCAGCAAGGAGCATGGCTTTACGTTAGACTCCACAAAGAACAGCAACATGCCTTTTCTTTGCCTTTTGTGGAGAGTAAAATGCTGCTCCTTTCTACCAAGATGTCAGCTGTTCATGATACAGGCCACAGATGGAGCTCCACAGCTTGATTTCAGGGAATACAGTACCCTAAAGTATACACAGTCCTTGAATGGGATGTCCCTAACAGAGAGAAAACATAATGAAAACCCTCAGTATGAACTCTCCAAAAACCCAACAGGGAGCAGGTTCAGGTGAGAGACCAGGGACTTACATACTGGGACAGTGATTCTGCTGCTCCTTCAAAGGTCACTTCAGACCACGCTCCAACAGGACTGCCAGGTCAGCTCTGTCCAGCTGCTGCCAGTGCCATGGCTGCTCTGTGGCAGGACAGAGGACTCTGCCCTGCTGAGAGGACAGAGTCCTGTCTGAGGCACTACACTAACTTAAACCAAAGTTAAAACTCAAACGAATTAAGCACTCTGTGCTCCTGGTTTTGGAAGTCAGCCCTATTCTTCTATAAAGCCCAGCATACCAGATCAGGAGATCTGGAATCTCCCTATCCCAGAGATGACTCGGGGACACAAACACTTTCCAGAGTACTAAGATGCACAGGGGATGTGGAACAAGGTGCTGATGGTATGGGGAGCCACAGCTTTCCCTCTTGGCTGGGTTTAGAAGGCCTGCTGCCCCCTCACAAGTACATCGAAGGGCACAAGAGCTGCCCAATCCGCACCCCAGCCACTCTAGCACTGAGATTTACACAGAAGCAGGCATCATTCAGACACTCCCTCCAAACACCTGAGGCTCCCTTCCCTGACAGACTCAGGGCTGTTAAGTGAGGTTACATGCTGAAGACTGGCTACAGCACGATCTAGTATCTGGGATGAGATCCTGTACAAGGCCAAGATGTAACTTCAAAGCTCTCCTTCATTCCTTATTGATCCTGCTGCATTTGTCAATGGACTGCAGATGTCTCCATTGGAAGACTACCTACAGTACTTCTATTTCCCACGCCGCCTTTCCAATCCATTAACTTTTATAACAGATATGTTTACCAGCCCCACAGACAGATATACAGGTGGTGGCAAGAGTCTTTTAAAACAGGTGTCTGAGCTTTCAGGTCCTGACAGAAATATTTCCACAAAATAGTTTAAAAAAAAAATCTTTTTTAAAAACCTGCAACTATAAAGGCAAGAGCAAAAATCACATCTGTGAGACATCTTCACAGTGATGTGTGATGTCTGTTCTTTATATGCCCTTTTAATGGTTTTCCTTCGGCCTCTAGCACTTCTTCCTCTTTCTCTTCCAATCTATCACAACCTCAGGCTCAATTCATGGAGAAGCTGAGTTTGCCATGAACACCACTTCTTAGGTGAAACTGTTCAGCTGTTTGTTTCTGACAGCCCTCATCCAGCAGTGCCTTTTATCTTCTTTCTCTCGCCTACCCCTCTGTGCAATGCGGTATGATTATGCTGAGGACTGGTTTCGACAGGAGACACTGCCTATGGGCAGGGCTCACAGCCTCTCCCTGCCTCACAGATATGTGACTGGCATTGATGCAAGGATCCTGCTGGCAGAGGAACTGGGAGCTGGTACAGCTCACCCTGAGAACAGCCTGCTTGTCATCTCATGTAACAGTGTCAGTGATTTCTCAGGCCAGAGTTGCTCCAGTCAGACCAGAGAGTCTCCTCAGCTCTTCTCCTTTCCTGCCTGTAGTCAGCTGTGTTTCATTACTGCCATTCAGCCAGATCACTCAGCTCACTTATCTATTGCTTCTTCCCACCCTGAGAATCCATTTCACAGCAACAGGGACAGCTCCTCCTAATATGAAAATGCATTTCATGTTCCCACAGTTTCATGAGGACAGTCTTCCCAGAATGGGGCAGCATTACCCCTCCCTCTTTCTGGCAACAGCTCTACCCAATGCCACTAGGGTGGCACCGAGACCTTGACTTTGCTGTGGCCACAGAAGATGCCACCTCGTCTCTGTAAAGCATAACTTGTTTAAGGCATAAACAAAGTTTAACACGCTTGAACCACATGGCACAACAAATGCTCCAAGAGAAAATCAAAGAAAAGGGATAATAGGAAGGAGGGACAGAAAGGAGATTGCAAATTATGTCAAAACTTCATATACATTCATAGGGTCACCCCTGAAACACCTACCAAGAAAAAACAGCGAGCTTGGTTAAAGGGTAATTAACGCTCCTGGAGCACTGAGGCCAAAGAAGGGATTAAAGAAAGTTGCAATCAGATGAAAAGGATAAAATAATATGTTTCATTAATTTTGCTACATTTTAGGGAAAGAAAAGAGCACAGCAAAAGGATTAGCTACATGTATACTTGCAGAATTGTGAAAACAAAGCAATTTCAGTCAAGTTGTGCCTGTCAAAATCCTCAGTGGGATTCAGAGCAGTTTCCAAGGTAACCAGCCCTAATTGTTGGCACAGTTGAATTGAGTCAACGACAAAAGCACAAAGCAACCTGCACTGCCTTGTGAGACAAAACACCACACATATTCCTGCAGAAAGAAAAGATACAAAATGGCTATTTGCTATCTTTGACAATTTGAAAAGCAAACAGGACCTATGGATTTTTCCCCGCCGGGTACTGCAATTCCAAGTGCAGCCAGGCTATAAACCAAATAGCTATTCGATTTGTTTAGAGGCATTAGCCAGTCCCCTAAGGACAGGTCCTGAATTCATGCACAGCTCTCCTGGAAGCTGGTGGATGACTTGTTTCAGTCAAGACTACTGAAATGTTGGGAGGCAAAAAAATGTGACATTTGGGGTGGAAAAACCAAAGGTACATCTTGGACTTGATCACTGGGATCATGACAGCTCTAAGTACTGCCTTTTTGCATGAAGATTACAAGACAAATGCACAGCAGCAATCAAAGTAGTATGAATAAGTTATATAAACCCTCCAAAAGGCCAAAAGATTAGTGCTTAATATCGAAGAAAAACCCTGTAACACAGCTTTACAGAATTCAAATATGTAAGTCTGTTAAAAAGGAGTCATACCAATGTCAGTATAATGATGCAAAGCTTTAAAAATGAGCCCTCATTACTGCAATACTTGTTTCCTCTGCATCCCCTGAGTCCATCTTCTAAACTCTAGTGCCTGGAACAAAATACTTACTGTCAGCATTTCCCAGCCAAATCAGAGGTGGGAAAAGCTATCAGTTCTGTTTTGTCTGATGCATGGGCAACACAATTTAGAGCTAACATGCAATATTGAAGCTGACAACACCAGACCCTCAGCCAGGGCAATGCAGTGATGTCCCACTGCCTTTCCTAGGACTTGGTATCAGCTCAAAACAACACCTGCACACACGAAGCAGCTATACCTATCTTTCCTCGAAGTATTAATTCCCTAGGACTCACAGAGAAGAAACAACTTTGGTTTCAAAACAAAGAACCAGATATTTAATCCTTTGAATGTGAATAAATACAAATAATGGGTAACTCACTTTTAAATCAATATTAGTTTTGTACTCCAGTACAAGTTAACATTTTACACAAACTGACTTTTAAGAACCTCTGCAGAAGTCAATGAAGCATCAGCCACCTACAGCAGGAGGCAATGCGTCCCTTAAGGTTCATTTTTAGCTCCTTTTGGGATGATTTAAAATATTTTCACAGTGTTTTCTCTCATCTTTTTAAAAAAGGATTCACAGCATGCTATAGAAACTTTGCTGGATTTAACTTTAAAATTAACATTAACCTGTGCATATACTGTGTGGGATTTAGTCATGCCTGGTCAGGAGAGGACTGCATATCAATCTGTCAGTGCCAACAGAATGCTGGTTTAACTCATCAGGGGATATTTAACACACAAAATGCAGCAATGCCATGCCCTGCTCACCTTAGTGCTCATGCTGTTGGTCCGGCCCAGCTCTGTACTGCAGCAGCAGCAGCTGCATGGCTGATCTCTTCCAAGCCCTGCTTCCCAGTCCAGCCTGCACCTGTACCAAGGCAGGTGTGTTTCTCCTGCCCACAGAGGAACGGTGCTCCTTCCAAAGGAGCATGTGCAAGTGTTCCCACAGACAGGCAGAGCTGAACGTGGCCCATGTCATGTACAGATTAACCCAGTCCCACAGAGGCTGGGCTGTGGATGGACTTCCAGAGCAGTTCTCAGCCAAGCTCAGCAGTTCTCCCATCTCTCACCCTCTTTTCTGGCACTGGCCCAGCTGAAGGGAGTGTTGCTTCCGATCAGGACTCATCCCTGAATGCTCACACAGCCCGCTCCTGCCCACTGCCTGCTCACTTTGGAGACTATCAGCTCACACATCTATGTGTGCCATGTGATAAGGAAAGAGAAATGCGTACCTACTCTTGAAGAAGGAAAATGTGAGAGATGCACATAAAAGCCCTCAGTGTATCTTCAGTGCCCATCAGTGCACTGGTACAGGTTGCCCAGGGAAGTGGCGGCTGCCCCATCCCTGAAAGTGTCCAAGGCCAGGTTGGACAGGGCTTGGAGCAACCTGGTCTAGTGGAAGGTGTCCCTGCCCATAGCATGGGATTGGAATGAGATGAGCTTTAAGGTCCCTTCCCACCCAAACCATTCTATGGTTCAGTAACCTTCTGAACTACCTCTTCCACTTCTGCCAAAGCTATCTTCTCTGGGCACTTAAACACCTGCAAGCTTCTGCAGCCATGATGCTGGATACATCCAGCTGCTGAGGGGAGAGATGAGACCAGGGCTGGGGACACTGCAGCCTCCAAGAGAGCTGCATCCAGAGGCTGAGCTCCAAAGTGTACTGAAAATGAGGAGCAGTTGTAGAAATCCAGGTCGCAGAGGAGTTACACTGGATGGCTGGGATAAAGCTGGAAGCACATATGGAGAACAAGAGAAATAAAAGGTAGAGACAGAAGTGAGAAAGGAGGAAGAGAAAGAAGAGCTGACAGAGCAATCATTGAGAAAGATGACATATTCTTGAATAGAGAGAAAGGATGTCAAGGAAAGGAAAGAGAAAGCAACTCATACACAGGAACAGCTAGGGATTAGTTTCAGCTCACCAACAACCTGTGCAGGCTGTGTTACCCTAGGTGTGGCACATACTCTGAATTCGGTGTAAAAAAGCAACAGTCACCACTGAATCCTATTCCCTCATTTCATATGTGGTGCAAGGCTGTGGATGAAAACAGTTTGAGTACTGCCACATCTACACAGCACTGGCAGCTGATACATTCATAAAAAAGAGCAGAAGTATCTGTCTGGCCAGATCCATGGGCAAAGGACCAGACTAAAAATCAGTTTTATCCTAACTGCCATAAGCTATATGGGTTGCTGGAAGCTGTACCAAACTGGTCATATATCACTATGAATTAGTCTCAAGGAAAGAAATAGAAACAAAAAGCAAAGTATCTGGGGTTTATTTTCCCCTCCCAAAAATACACAGTGCCTCCAAGTAAAACTGATTCCCGTGAACTATTCAATCTTCTCAGTCCTGAGTGAAATGACTCTCTGGGAAGCAGCTAAGAGGTGTTCCTGCCCTGGAGCTCAGTTATTTTCCATATACCGCATGCAACTAAAACTAAAGTTTTGAACAGTTATTTTCCACACACAGGAGAAGGGCTCACTCCCATGATCTAATGTACATAGCTGGGGTGCCTTGAGTTTCCTGCAGTTTTTGCATGTCATGAGGAACGCCTTAGTACTAACAAAACCCCGAGAAACAACCAAAACTGCATTTCTAAATCATTATTTCAGAAGCACTTTTACAAGCACCACTGACTGTGCTCCGTAGTCAATCTGTGAAACAGCAGAGAAAATGCAAACGGTTTGCTCAGAATCTCCCAAAGAACAAATGACAGCATAAACACCATCACACAGACATCTCACTTTTGAGTCTTGTCTTTGAATTTCCAGACCAGCCGTTGGTAGGGACAGGCACTGGATCATCCGTGCTCATCTGTCAGCTAATGCCAGCTGTTGTATGCTGACTTCCATCTCTTCAGCTGGCAAAGGCAAGCAAATCTTTATTATCATTAGTAGGATTGAATTTAAAGTGAGGAGTTAATCTACCAGTAGCAACTTCACAGAACAAAAAACTCTAACCAAAACACCAGTACACACTAAGTTTTGCTGTCCTTACCCAGGATATGAATACAGCAAGAGAAGAGATGGTTTCTTCTCTATATTGTAACCTCACAGATTAAAACAGCATGAAAGACAGACAGGGGGTTGTCCCTTGCTTCCTTCTACTATTTCCTTTGAGTTTCTCACTCAAATTAAAACCCAGATGCCTTTGCTTTCCAATTTTAATACAGAGTAGCTCATCATGGTTAGTTGAATCAAGGAATTTGCATATATATCTCTCTCATACTTGTACTTTGTACAGAAAATATACCCCAAAGTAGTATTTTCTTTTCCTTTCCATGAAAGTTGTGCCTCAGTTAGGACTACAGAGTGAGGTCCCAGTCAGAAAGTGCTTGCAGTCTCTTCCCTATCTCCCTTAACCTTGAGAAGCAAATGCTAGAGGAAAAGAGGAAAAAAACTAAATCCTCCTTTCCTTTGTCAGCCAGTCTGGCTGTGGCTCACAGATGTCACAGGGAGGCTGTGCACTCCTGAATGCTAAATAAGCTCCCAGGCTACACACTTTCTCTCAGCAGAGCTTAAAAAGTGATCTCACTTTGAGCAGGGCTCTGTTGGCATGGCAACGGGGAAAAGGGAATCAGCAAGCCTGCCATTCCTTGCCAGGAGCAGCAGACTTTGTGTGACTCTCATTTTTGTGACAGATGTTATGCTACTTACCTCCTCTCCGTCAAAGGTTAAACCTGTGCCCAGTGGGTGCGGAAGGGCTAATGTTCAGCCTGTGTGCTGGCAGGACTTGCCCCCATCAGACACACCTGGGGATGCCTTGTCCTGGGCTTTCCTTAGCCTGGGCTGGAAAGCACATCAACCAAACATCTGAGCTTCCACAATGGAAAAACGGGAGGAAAGGATTTGTGAAGCGCAGGGCTGAGTGGGTTAGTGAGCACACCTCCAGGCACAGGGCAAGGGACCTGGAAACGGGGTCAGCAATGCCCACCAGCACATCCCATGCCACCACCTAAGAACCTGCTGCTTCTCTTTCAAGGTGACTTTGGAGAAGCAGATACCATTTCAGCTCTGCCTGAAACAAGAGTAGCTGTGTGCCTGCAAAACAAGGCTCTGTTGTTTAGTAATGAACCTTCTTCCAAATCTTCCTGCCCTCAGATTAAAACTGGAATGAAAGATTATATGCTGGCATAGTCCCCAGCAATACCACCTTCCAGCTGCAACCACAGAGACCTCTGCTTGGTGCCAAATATTGCCCAGTGTTTCTGAATGTTCTTTATGATGCCATCATGGTCACAAAGACCATGATAGACCCTTTAAACACAACTGGACTGAGTCTTCGAAGTGCCCCCTCTCAACCTCTCTCAAGGGGCAGAGCTGAGCCTAGTCCAGAGGGCAGAAGCCTGTGGGGAGATGCCACACAGTCCTGCACAGTGCTGGGCCACCTGTTCACAGCTCTGCACAGACTTCCTGGCTGACCTGGGCTAGCTCTCTCCACCCTTGTACCTTTTCTCCTGGCATTTACAAGTCCTGTCTACTTTCTGTAATTCATAAATGCACAAACTGTCTCCTACCACACACTTTAAAAACAGAAAAGGATTTCAGTAGAACAGGCCACATATTAGAATGTGTATTCTGGGCACAAACTGTCCCACCAGTCACTCAGCTAATGCCACCGCTGGATGGTCAAGATCTGACCAACAGAAACAGGAAAGTCTGCATTTACAGTCCTCGTTAGAACAGGTACCTAAAGACGGATGGTGGAGAGGGAGGGCAGAGGCAAACATAAAAAGCAGAGACAAGGCAAAAATGAAACTCCGAGAATGCATTTGGTATTTGACAGATTCAGCAGCAATAACTCTCCTGGCTACAGCAGTCCCCCAAGAAGGGCTGCAGATGTTTTCAAAAGGCAGCTTTGACAAACAGAGCTTGTGGCATACAGTCTAAATTATGGTGTGGCTGGAACATGTTATGAAAGATGCTTCATCCATTTCCCAGCCTTGTTCCTTGTTACGTCTCTGAGGTTATCAATTACATTTTCTGGGAGCACTGACAGCACCGAGTGAGCTACTGGTTGCCAAGCCAACACAGGCGTTGCACTCTCACTTCTTAAGGAAGCACGGCTACTTTCGCAATGCTTGTATTGTAACAAGAAAACACCAAAGTGAACTGAAACACCAACATGGAGCCCAAAGGAAATGGCTGGTTGATGCCTTCTCTTGGCCAGATGCAACACTGATGTGCTACAATGCAGCAGTTGGCTCTGAAGGTGTTACTGCACCTGGTTTGAGATATAGTTTTCAAAAGCAAATCTCAACCACGCACTCCCAGAAGAGCTTAGGGATAAAAGAGACTGATGGCTGATGTTCTCTACATGTCTGACTCCCAGCCATGGGAACCAACAGCACCTGCACATCAGGTATCTCACCCTACTCCCTTTCAGGCAGTAATTTTTGCATTCTGTCCACAACTGTGCCAGACCCTCCAGCTCCTACCAACACATGTCAATCACTGACTTGATTTCTTAAGCCCCAAGATGAGGTGCGAGGGCAGAGCCAGCCCCTCAGAGAGGTTAAGACTGGACAAAAAACAGGGCCAGCTGATAGGGCCAGCCGAAGAAAAACCCACAGAGACTGGTCTATATAGTACTTACTGAATACTTTAGAGTCAGGGAGAAGATAGCTGTGGGTAGGGAATGCGAAGAGATGGAATTTCTATGCCTTCATTCCTGGTCCTCTGCAGAAGAACAACTGAGAAGGATCTTTATAGCAAGATTAACAGAGAATGGTAAAAACCCCAGCATTTTCTACAAGTGCCCCGAAGGGGTTCTGTTGCTCCCATGTACACTGTCTTCAGCAACATAATTTGAATATGTCTGTATGTCCCAGAAGATGACACTTGTACTACACTTAACACAGAGAAGAGAAGTTTCAGATGCCTGGTATGTTTGCCTGTATCTAAATTGGCAGAGATGATGGTGTACAGTAATTACTGTCACATTTCCTGGGCAAAGGGAGGGAGATCAAAATGCCTAATTAACAGCTTCTTTCCCATGGGAGCCATCAATGACATGGTAAGGTACCTTCTTCCAGCTCTGTAAAATAAATAACAGAAATGGGATAAATCCGGCAGTCACATTCAGCTCTGAATGTCATTAATTTTACATCCTTTTGTGCATTTTGTCTGCATTGCTCAAGATATGCCACTTGCTGAATATACACATTTGACAACAAGGCTGGGAGGCTCCTTTGGAAAACAGCCATTCAGGGCTTATCGGTGGGGGGTTTACTAACCCCAGAAGGACTTGGGCAGCAGCAGGACAGTCAGTGCAAACAGCCAGATGAAAAGGAAAGCTCTGACAAAAGCAGTCCTGTTGGAAAGAAAAACCAAAAAGGCCTCCATACAAAGAAGGCCTGTTTGTATGTCTACTGCCAGTGCCATCAGAGTATTACCACTTGTATGGCAAGAGATCGAGAAAGGAAAAGGAGATCAAATGAGATGTCACTAGAGGAGGGAACAAACCATTAGCACATCATGGGACCAGGCTATGACTCTCATCGCATTTCAGCCTGGAGAGGCTGTTGCATTTACCGACCCCAAACATGGTGCTGCCATTCCGCTCCATCGCAGCTCAAGGCCTAGTCCACAGGGGCTGAGGGCCCTCAGCCTGCACAGCACCACAGTGATTTTCTAACAGTGCTGTGCTGATGAGAGCTGTGAACAAAATCCTCTTTACCTGGAGACTGGCTACTACAAGGCAAGGCTGTGGAAGACAGTGGGATACAGACTGTTTCCTTGACACATAGCAGGAGGCTGAAACAAGCACAATTCCTGCCTTCAACATGTTTTGGGGTTTTTTTGCATAGCTATCCTAAAGGGACTCTGCTCAAGCACTACTTGCTATGACAGGGCAGTCTTTCAGGCTCGCATTCCCTGCACCTCATAGAAATATGCTTGTTTAAAAGAGTAGATGGTCAGAGGAATAAGTCTGTTCCAGATGCCCATTTAGTCCAGCTGAACAAAGCCTGAAACAAAGGGCTGAATTAGGATAAATTACATTCCAAGTTGTAATGTGGTTTGTCCCTTCCCAGTTTTCTCTTCAGTTGTTTCCTGCTGTCTGAATCCCCTCCTTTCTGGGGTAGTAGTATCTACCATTACACAAAGGCTGGTTTGTATCTGGATAAGCAGATAAAACTGGACCTCCTTCCATTGTCTTTAGCTTATCTTACAATTTTCCTTTTTTCCCTGCCTCTTCCCACTCCTGCTTTGCTCGCTCACAGCCTCCATCTCACCAGCTCTCCTGCTGCTGAGTCTGTTCCCCTACATTCCTCAGCCCCTTACTCCTCCCTCAGCTCAATACTGCCACTTCTTCATTCCTCTTCAAAGGTCTAGGGCTCACTCTTTCTGGTTCACTTACAGACTACCACACACCAGTGTCTGCCTTCCCCAGCCATCACAAATTCCAGCCTCTCTCACAGATCTGTCATGGACTGCCTCTCATCCACCTTTCTTGTGACTCCAGAGCCAAAAGTGCCCAGCCTGCAGTTGGATTGCTGTGCCACTTGTCAGGGAACCTGCTACATTTTACCACAGTCCCTTTGCATCCGGCATGGTTTGGGTCCCTGCCAATTAATGAAGGGCTACATTTTGTCACTCTGGTATGACATGTTACTGTCCTCAACATTGTCTGACACCAGGACACAGACACTGTCCTGAGGCTCTGGTAATAGGATTTCAGGAAATGCTTTCCCTTCATCTGTCAAAAAAATAATTCATCAAATAACAGTGCGGGTAATCCAAACCCCCTCCAATTACAAACCTGAATTTGGCATATAATGAAGAAAGCACTTAATCAGTTGAGTCACTGTATATAAGGACATACTGTAGAGGATGCTTCACAATGTTCACTACTATTATCCCTAATTATATAAATTTACTGGTTAGCTACTATATTCCTGAAAAAACTGATGCATTTTAAGTGCAAAAAGCCAAACCTTTGTAGCTTGATGTTCTTGCAATTCAAATAAAACGGATTATGTTGAATTGCTGGTTCCCAGAGAATGCTGCAGCGTATCTGTACTCCTCCTCACAGCTTCCTCTCAGTTAGCTGACCACAGCTTTCCAGTGAGCAAAGAAAAGGCTGCCACTCCCATGTTTCACTGCAAGTCAGACACATCCTGTGCTCTACCGTGGGGTCCAATCCAAAGCTTTCTTTGTCAGCCCACTTCAGAGTGAGTTTCTGAGGATGACAGTATCATGTCCCTTTGCATCACACATTTTACGTGACATGAAAATGTTTGGCTTGACAAAACCTACAGAACTCATTCTCTACTCTTAATAACTCCATAGCCCTCACTAAAGATGCTCTGTGTGTGCAAGTGAAAAGGGACATGGACAGGCACGAAGCAGGGAGAACACACTGAAACTTGGTGGTCTCAGGCTGTGAGATGCTGCAGACTGCACCAAAGGCAAGGTGTCTTCAGGAGCACCTCCAGAACAGTGTGGGATTTGTGTCTGGCAGAAGCACAGGGCTCAGCCGGTCTTGGTAGCCCAAGTAAATATATGGATTTACATCCACAAAATGCATACAAAAAGACATAGGTGCTTTACCACCCACACTTGTATCACACCCCTAATAGCTTCCTGTGGGCTATGTCAAAAAACCCGGCCTATTCTCTTGCACATATCTGCCTTTGACTTGGGTGGCTGCCGGATCAGGCCCTGAGGCTGCCCTGTCCACAGCTCTGTGCACCCTCCCACGTTCCTATCAGTCCGTTTGAAAGGAGGGCATTGATGTGACTCCATAATGCAGCCATTACCAGCACGATACTGAGACAGATCAATCAAAGGCAATACAACAGCCAGATTCAGAGGATTTCAAAAATTGAGGTCAGACTCAGTAACTCTTTAGACAGACGCTGAGAGAGAGAGAGAGAGAGAGAGAGAGAGAGAGAGAGAGAGACATATATACACAAAGGCAAATTTTAACCGTGTAAACCTAAAAATGTCACTTGTAGTGATGGATTGGATGCATTTTGGGAAGAACTGTTACTCCTTCCCCCATTACCATCCCTCGCCTCTGCATCTGTGTTGGCTTAAGGTGCCTTTGCCCCGGTGGCCTTATTCTAACTTTTCCCCTAACACATAGCCCTCTGATCTTACAGCACAAGCCCTGCAAATGGGTGTCCTGCCACTTTGCTGTGCCTTGAAGGGTCTATTGCCCTGCTACAGAACATCTCTTCTTAGGAGAGGGCCATTTTGTGGCTAAATCCCAGCTCCTGGGTCAGTCAGATGCAGCAGCCCCTCCTTCGACTAAACACCTCAAAATGCACCAGGGATTTGGTGATGGACAGCTGCCCGGGAAATCCCTATTTAAACCATTGCTCTGCTGCGCATGAGCTGGTTGTTGCAGTTGCTGGGGATTTACAGACTCCAACTTGAAGGCTGAGAAGTCAAAGATTTTCCTAGGCTACAGTGCTGGACTTGTACCAGAGAAAGTAAAATCCGTGTAAATCTACTCAAACACACAGCTTGGCTTAATTATCTCCATCGACCTTGGCTTCCTGTGCATTTTCTCCTCAGATGTTTGGAGTCAGTAAGCTACCACAAATCATTAAATGATTCAAATTATTAATAGTTATGTGTATCAGAGTGGTATTTAAAAACCCTACCTGATGCAACACCTCACTGAAGTTATAATTCGCAAGCAAATGCAGCAAAGATGACTAAATTTTGTTTTCCTAAACAATCCTGATTTCAAGATCAAACTCTGAATCGAACACCAAAAATCTAGAAGTCCTGCCTCACACTGCATTAAGCACACCCAGCTAAGTAAATACTAGTATAAAGAGACAATACACACTCTGGCCCCTTTCTATCACTACAGTAAGTTGCCAACTCCAACACTCAGTAAGTTGTTTCTCCTTCAAAAACAGAAAAAATATTGAAAAAAAATGTATCTTAAGTATCCCAGGATGGTTTACGTTGCATTAATTAAATGTGGGCTTAGCCAGTGTGTGAGTGTGCAGTGCACAAATTTCCAGCGAGCTAGGAACTCAGGCATGAAGGCAAGCAGTTCTACGGACTTTTCCAGTGCTCAAGGACAAAGATGTCACAAGACAATCTATATTAAGACTCCCAAACAAAAGCTGTGCATATTATCACTAAATCTCCACACCAGAGATCCTAGAGTCTGAGCAAGTTGGTTTACAGCAAAGAGACAAGACCTTTTTATTATCTCCCCAGTCATCAACATTGTGTTCACCTGAATGCTCACACATGATTTCTTTTACCTTAGCCAAAATTTGAAAGCCAATCTGCAAGAAGAGACTTAAAATATAAAAACATTTACTTTTAGCAGAGATCTCCATTTCCAGCACAACTGCTTATTAAATGACTGTATGGTCCAGGAGCCTTAAAATTCTCCAGCTGCTGAGAAATTATGGATAGCATCTCCAAATGCTGTCAACAGCCAAAAAAACATTGCTAGAAAGATCTCTTTAGCATGCATGAATGGATGCATCAAGGGCAGTTGTGTCTGTACAAGAGAAATTCTTCTTGCACTGTGCTTTTGGGGTTCGGAGTGGGAACTCTGCACAAAGATAATTAGCATTTACTTCTAAAACAGGAAACTTGCTTTGCATATTTCATTTTGACACAGTCACACTCTTCTTTTTTTCCTGCAAATAAAAAGCTGAATTCTAAAAACCTTAAATAGACAAAATCCCAGAGAGCATCCAGTGAAATATGGCTGGGCAAGAATGAATAAATGCTGACACTGAACTGTGGTGTTCCCAGTCAGAATGAGCAAGGCATTATTTTGCAAATAGTACATGGTTTCAAGAAGGTGTTGTTACTTGTGAGCAATAACAGGAGAATCCATCCTTCTTGCACACACAAATGCACAAGCCATCCATGCGCAACAGCTGGGTAGTTTCCTACTCCCTCATAGCCCAGAGGACCTGAGCAGCTGCTCTGCACCAGTCTGTTGTCACATCCCTTTACAGGTAACCCTATCCCACTTACAAAGATATACTAAGGCATGGTTATGCCTTTCCTGAAGCCTTCTCAGAGTACTTCCTAGAATCCTGAGTACGTATCACCTGTGTAAGCCTGGGTGAAGATGCAGCCCTTGGAGTCAAGAGGTAGTGCCCTTCCAAAGCACATACACCCTCCTGGTCAGTTCCTCCCAGGCCTCAGGGCATGCTCGACTCCACCTAACATTTCCTCTTGGAGAAATACCCAGGGGTCTGCAGAGCCCTGTGTTCTGCAGCGGGGCATCGAGGTGCATTACCTGCAGTTTCCCTGTTCCCCGATGACAATTCTCCGTTGATCCCATTCTCTTTGGTCTGAGCATATGTCCCTGGCTGTTCATGGCTGCCCAGCCTCAGCTCCTCATCCTCTTGGTACGAAAATCCATTGGCACTTCTGACCAGTCCAGAACTTGCACCACCCTGATCCTTAATTTCAGGTGAATGTGGGTGTGAAGAAGCCTCTGTTAGCTGACCTGAAGTCCAGTGCGGTGCCTTGGCTTCGTCTTTCCTATCCTCGGCCATGGCTCCTTGCCTTCACCACTTGGCCTGTAATGACATGAGCAGGAGAAATCAGTGCCCAATGGGTGACCGTGTCCCTGACTGTCAGCACAAGCATGTCACCAGCAGTGTTGCTGGTAAATTCATGTCTGGCAGAGGAAAGAAGTGTGTTTGAACTAGCTGTGAGTGAACTGATTTAAATCCAAGAGAAACCACCAGCAGTAAATTTATGGGTCAAGTCCTCCCTGACTCTCACATGCCTTGCTATTTATTAGCACCATTTTCTTGACAGCTGCCCATTCATTAATCTGATTTTAACTCATTAATTACAGTTAAAATATCAATCCAGTTAACAAGAAGTGAATCTGTCATCACAGTGCCACAACACCTTCCCAGGGCAATAAAAGAAGAATGCCACAACTGCTACAAGTGAAGCTGCTGCAGTTGCACTGAGGGGGTGCTTCTCAGGCACAGAAGCACAAGGTGATGTGGCCTCTCCAGCACATGCAATCTGCTGCTTGTTGTGACCAAAGCCAGGTCTGGGAATGAGCACTGGGTTCCTGAACAACCATGCTGTTTGACCCTAGTTAAATCCCCTCTTACTTGCTATTATGTGAACATTCACACACATTCCCTTTTGTTCGAAATAGTCCATGGGGAACAGTTTGTTTCTCACACAAGCATTTGCATTCTCTTTTGACTATCAGTACTTATACAGAAATAAAACTAATCATTATTTGCTACTTCACGCATATTTCACTCCTGTTAGTTGGCTCTCATTTGTCCAAGCCAAGGAAAGAAGCCACTCCATAAGCCATAGCACCTGGCTATTCCTCACAAATAAATGCAGCAGTAGCTCCTCAATATGTAAACCTAGGAAGGCAATAAATCATAATCATGTTTTGATGATACGATCTTCTCCCCTGGAGAGGAGAAGGCGACCAGCCCTGATTTAGCTACTTCAAAGTGAAAACCAGCAGGCCTTTTCCAAAAGCACTTGGCACCTCTTTTTTTCCTCTGGGAGAAAAAACCCTTAAATGCAGTGAGCTGAATGCAGTCAACCAGCCACATATCACAGAAGCCGAGTAGTCTAGAAAAGGCAGCACAAACTGGATAGTACATATATTTTGCAGACATTTAACAAAAAACAAACCAGAAAAAGAAACTAGTTTCCATAATGTCAAGTCAGTTCGAAGAAAACCTCTGAACATGAGAAAAGGCTGTTGTTATTTGCCAGATAATCACTTATAATTGATAATTTGACCTCTTTCTGATCAGATATTATAGTTTAATAATAATGACTTTCAGAACTACTTCAGATTTTTTAAAAAAATAGTGAATCACAAAATTAGATTTCATTCACAATGTGTGACTCAAACTGGAGTTCCATATTAAAAAGGACTAAAAGCTCTTTTGCCTCACAGTGAAATCGTGTTGTTTTAGAAAGCACTCTGCCTGCTCTCGCCCTGACCCAGCATCATTCCCTGGAGGTAACTAACTGCATAAAGACAGAAGGAGCAGGTGGAACTTGCAGCCCAGGTTTTCCTTTGAGCTGTAAAGAAAATGATGGGCTGAGCAGTATCAGAGGAAGGAGACATGCCTCAGTCAACCACAAGTAAGAAAGGAGTAAACACAGGCCATATCCCTTTGCTTTCCCCACCTCCTTTACCCTGATAGGAGACTCAACAGGGAGACATTCTCCATGTACAGACATGACAGAGCTTTAAAGCAGCCATCTCCCATCATACCAGGGGAGCTGATGGTGCCATTACAAAGAACAGCCCAAGATGGGCAAAAACCCTCTCCTAGAAACAAAAAAATATACCTCTGCCTCTAGATCTGTTTACTGCATGATTCTAGAGAACATTTTCTGATCAGAGCCTTTCCAAAACATGAGGCCATGGGACAAACATCTCCCTTTTTACAGGAATGAGCAGCACGCACCCAAAGCCACCAACATTTGGGATCTGAGGAGAGAAAAAATCCTGTTTTGGGGGAAAAAAGGGAGATGATTCTCATTTATGTCCCTTGGGGAAGCTCAGGAAAAAACCACAAAAAACCCACGAAAAACAACCAAAGAAAAAGCCCAAGCCCTAACTCAAGGCTTCCCTCACCAACCCAGTGTGCTTTAAAGCTGAGAGCGAGCCCCAGGAGCAGCATGAACCTGCCCAACAGCTTCACCAGCTCAGCCCCTGGGTCACCCATGAGAGAAGCCCAGAGCCACAGCAGGACAGGGAGGGTTATGAAAGAGCCAAATGTGGGGGACGTGGCTCTGAAAATCACTGGGATAAATTTAATGGTTATATTCCACCACCGAACTTTGGTAGCTACTACCCCTGAAGTGTCCTTCCTGGTTCCAGGCAGACAGGAACCTGCTTAACTTGAGGCTCTTGAGGAAAGATATTCACATCCTCACAATGGACTGTGTCACAGAAGTCCCCAGCGAAAATAACATAATTTAAAAATAAATACAGTGGGCAGAATTCAATGTGAGCTGCATGTACCTGGAGGCAGAATGTCTCTCAGCATTTATAAAAGATGGTTACAGAGTAAAGCATGGATGAATTCATTCGTGCCTCTGTTATTCATCAGGTGCTCTCAGGGTTTATAACGGTAGGAGAGACATGGCGAGTGAGTCACACAATGCATCTTTGTACTCAGCAATTTAGCAATGACTATCTGCTATGTGCTGTGATTCATCCACAGCTTGGGTTAAAATCCAGAATACACAGGTGTGCTTTGTACCACCAAGTGAGTTGTTTTTCAGTCATTTCATTAGCATACAATGCAATTAAATTAATCAGGTAATGTAAATATTGACACAGCAATACCAAGAGTGGCCAGATAATATAGCAGAATTTAAATAATGAGAGCTATGTAACAAGAAAAAACCTGGAATAGTTTGGACAATCTAGGGAAGCACTGTACTTCAGGGAAGCAGAAAGTTCCTCTTTTTACCATGAGTTTCCTATTCTTTGCATAAGCTGCAATGAAGGCTTTCAAAAAAAATAGATAAGAAGACACAGCCAGTCCTCTAAAATGTCATGTTGCTTTCGTTAAAATTGATTTGGATCTTTATGAGCCTTTCTTTGCTAACCATTACAACAGACCTGCTTTATAAAGGAATACACAGCAGCAATCTTACAACATGTTCTCACTCTTTGTGTAAGGTTAGTGGTAGTGAAGGGGTGACCAAGGCAGGTGCTTGACCACAGCAGAAAAAGCAGTGGAGCTCACAGACAGTACCAGCCTTGGCTGCACTAATCTGCCTGCATAGCCCCTTACTCCAAAGCCATTCTGGCCCACACCATGTCCACAAGCCACGAGGTAGGCTGTGTTAGCTACATAGAACAGGACTGTAGTAACACTCCTCCCTCAGGATGTTCCTCACCTTGAAGTCTGATCAAAGTCACCCACACAAATCCTGTTAGAGAACTGGTGTGGGAAATGTCCCCTCCTTCCACTGGGATAAAGTAGGTGCTGTTGAGCACTACAGACCACATCAGTGATACTGACCCACGCCTGTGAGCCATGCATAGCCCTCCCAAAAAGGCTTTCCTTGTCCAGAGTGACATGGAGGACGCTACTGAAGCCATTGCTTGTCTGGCAAGATCATGCTCCACTGGCAGCAGCAGTGATGCAGCAGTGAAGAGATACTTCACAGACCTTAAATTCATGTCCTTGTAACTCAGGCAGTGCACTGAGGGGACAGCATTAGGGATCTGAACCGGACATCTTGTCTTCTGAACTAATAACCTGGAGGAGAAATGATGATAAAAATGAACACTCCCAGCTTTTTCAGCCACTTGGAAACTGTACAGAGACAGAAAATACTTAGAATTAAACACAGAGGGACAAATCTCATGGGGGATATGTGGTCTGACATTGCAGTTACCTCCTCCTTTTTCAGGCACTCTACATATATTTATTAATCCATATGCTCTTTCACGTGACACCAGCTCCCGCTGCCATGGTTGAACCAAGCCTGAACGCTTTGAACTCCGTGCACAGCAAATCACCCACAGTAACAGAGCATTAGACCATGATATGCAAAACCCAAGATAACGCTGACTTAAATTTCCTCTCGTGCTAGCTGTCCAGAATCATCTTAGTGTTATATTAACACTGCCTTTGCATATAAATGGATGAATTTTCTACAAATGTCTTACTTTTTAAGACAACAGAATTAGGCCAATACTGAAGACTTTTGCAAATAGCCTCCCTTCCTGCTTCAAGCCATGTTTTTACCTGCTCTTATATCCATGAGCCCATTCAGAGTGAAATGATGGTATTTAATCTCAGGGAAGCTAATTCATCAACTAAGAGAAATAGCCACCTGGATACATGGCGGAAGAGCTACAATTCTAGTTCAGGCAAAAATTATCACTGGAGGTTCCTGAAGGGAGAGATAAAACACTCCTTAAAAAAGAAAAACAAACCAGGGGGTATGGCCAGATCCTGAGCACAGTGGGAAAGAGAGGGGATATGCCCCCTGTATGGCTCAAGGACCAAATTCTGCTTCCCAGGGGGCGATTTGGCTCAGATGCACCAGAGCACTGACTCAGTTGCCCTGAGTTGCAGCTGTGTCCAAGTCCAGAGCCAGGAGAGGGAGGGGATTGCTCCACGGATGCAGGCTGGGGTGCACAGATATGGCTAATGACCTCAGGTGTCCAGGGCTTCCAAAACTCCTCAATGAGATTGCCTAGAAGAGATTTTCTAAAGAAAGTTAAGACATTCAGGGAATTTCTTTCAGAGTAAAGAAATTAACGAGGTGACATGTTTGTAATTTTTTGCAGAAAGAAGGGCACCAAGAATTAAAGAAGAAATTAAGATATCTTCAAAATGAGTTATACTATACATAAATAAGGGGCAATTGAACTTACACTGGTAATAACACAACAAAAGAAATTTCATGACCACGCACCAGCTGTCCAATGGGATGATGGATCTGAATATTAAATACTAGGCACAGTGATTTAAAAGGTCCCAATGGAATTTGCCAGTAAATTTAACTTACTAACAACTTACATCTAGAAGAGCCAAGGAAAGCAGGTAGGTATCAGGAGGCTGGAGTAGAAACAAGAAGCAGAAGGTGGGAAATTTAGATGGACAAGTTCCAATAACCTCCTGCCACCATCAAAAGCTTAGGCTGTGGTATGTAGTACACAAACCCTACCAATGCTGTTGTTTTCATGGACTCTCCACACATTCATAAAACAAGAAGGCAAATTTTGGATGCCATTTCACTCCTGCACTTCAGCTAACACATATCTCTCAAATTGATGTGATTATTTTCAGATGTGAGCGGTGTGCTTCACACTGCTCAAACAGAATGACAGAACACAGCAGGGATAGGGAGAAAGTCTCACGGTGTCTGAAAGGGACCATGTCAGCTTCCTAAGAGGAATACAAAGTCATGGTCCAGAAGCCACAAAACAATTAACGAAAGTTACACTTGATGCTAAAAGTCTAAGTGCTGTAATTGCAGTAATATGGAATATTATTGGAGAGAATCATACATTCTCTCCATGGGAGCTACTTTACCTCTCTAGCCTAATAAATGATGAACAAATTTCTCTGATATTTTATAACAAATACGATTTACTTCTTCCTTGTCCACTGCTTAAGCTATTAGCTTTCAGCTAGATCCCTCTTTCTTGACAATAGGAACAAGACCATCCCCTTAAACACCAGCTTGCATCCCTTAAAAATGCAGGCAGTGTTCATTTCCTTGCACTTGTACTAGCATTTGGTGGGTTTTAAAGGCTTTTCCATTTCCACACTGCAAACAGTTAGTCAATAGCCACATATTCT
This sequence comes from Platysteira castanea, assembly GCA_013397175.1. Taxonomy (NCBI): domain Eukaryota; kingdom Metazoa; phylum Chordata; class Aves; order Passeriformes; genus Platysteira; species Platysteira castanea. The sequence continues at coordinate 128,115 of VYXC01008165.1, forward strand.
TTGTAGACAATCCTTTTGATTGTACCTTGGATTATGAAACAGATGAAAAATGATGGATGGCACCTGGACCAGAGGCTGAACAAAGGAGGTTGGCTTACTGTGGGAAGATGAAGAAAATGAACCACAACCTGCATCCCAGCCAGAGCCGAAAATGAGGGATGGCTGCAGCCTCAAAAGCAGTGGATCAGACCTGCAGCACTGGCACAGCAGAGACAAGTCCTCTGATCCTTCCTGCACAGTGTCCAGGCCTGTGACGGCAGAGATTTAAACCCCTCTCAGAGTTCCCAGCAGTTGAGCTGGACACCAGTGGAGCCAGGCAGGTGGGAAGGGTGGGTCATCCTGCTGCAGAAATTGCCTAGCTCCTAAAGAAAGGGGAATGCTTTCACTTGGAGGAATGTATATCTGATCAAGCCCTGCTCTGTGCTAAGTTGCAAACCCTGCTCGGCCAGATGGTACAGTTGCTGGACAGGAGGGATGAGATGCAGCATGTTGCATTTCCACTGGTAGGAAGCACGTCTGTCCCAATGCAGAACAGAGGAACAGGTACAAGAATGAGCCATTTAGTTGTTACTCCTTCCTCCCTCTTTCTGGGCTGCTGAAAAGCACTTCAGCTGACTCCTCTTGGATGCTCCCCTCTGAGACATTCTTGCTCAGCTTGGAGGGCTGCCCTCACTCCCATCCTCAGGGACCATGTATCAACTTGCTCAAACTCCAGAAATGTAAAACTGAGTGCCCTCTCTCTTGAAATGGTGACACCATGGTACTAGCAGCTTGTGACTGAAAAAAACCCCAATAAAAAAATCTACGATAGAGCTCACTTCTAGATAAAAAGAATCTCTGTACACACCTTTTAGCTCTAACATCAACCCTTTTCAACAAACCCCCACACTCCTATCATAATTGCTTCCTGCAGGATACAGGAAAGGCATTTTAGCTGGTGAGGGAGATGGTAACCATAACAACAGCACCATGACAACTACGAGAGATACCTGAAACATGAAATACAGCAAGAACTTATTACCAATAAATTTGATCCACAATAAGGATGGGAAAAGCACCAAAGAAGCCCTAGCAGTTAGTTCAGGTGCCAACACAAAGAAACACAAGTGTCCCTGGATTAAACTGCATACAGTTCTGCACATCAAGATGAGGCATCATGACAGCCTTGTCTTCTGACCAGGAAACAAAGACGGCGGTTTCTGCTCAATCCTACCTGAGATGTCTCCTGCCTTAAGGGAGCTGGAGGGACTGAATAATGGAAGGAGTGCTTCTGGGAAGCCGTGAAGCTTCCTGGCAGCTCCCAAATTTCTCAGCGGGGCTTTTTGTTTCCACAAGACTCATTGAAAGAAGGCCTGAACAAGGACAGGCTTCCTCTCAGGGGAGCATCTCAGAGTCAGACACGCTGCATTGATTTTTCCACCAAGCATAATTTCAAATGGGGACCGTGCACTTCAGAGAAGACACTGGAGGCTTGTCTGAAACAGGAGGCTCTGCAGCCCTTAGCCAGCAGCCATCTAAATAACCTGTGCCAAGGCTCTGACTTCAATTCTGGCAGAGAAAAGGATCACCAACATTTGTAGCTACATCAGCTTTTCCACCCCCAGTGCAGAAGGCTCATTAAAACCCATCATAAACAAACAGCACTAGCTCCAAGGGCTGTGGCAGATGAAGTCATTTGGGGTATGATCAGAATTCAAAGACATGGCCCTCTTAGGGCTTTTCAGAGGGAATTCAGCTCACTGGTTTGCTACAAAGGATTGCTTAGAGTGGGCACACCAAAGAGTGGGTCCTTTCCCAACTGAAATACTTTGTCACCATCTGCACAGCTTTCATCTTGTAACCCCCTTGTTCTTTAAAACACTTCAAAAATCTAACTGGAAATGAAACCTTTCTTCATGCTACACGTCAGAGATTTTCAGCTCTATACTGAAGGCTTAATGAAATAAACACTCAGCAACTCAGTCCTTATTTGTACTTTTACAGTCTGCTTTTTCCTACCAAAGTAATTATGAAAGATTTGCCCCATTTATTACAAACAATTCTTCAAAAAGCTAAGAGGAACAGAGGAAACCTTTAGTTTATGGAGGTCATTTTGAAGGCAAAAGATGATTCAGACTGCACCCAGGAAATCTGACTCCAAAAGAAGACAATTTTTTTTCATATTTCCCTCTTACCACGGTCACTCCAAACCTCAGTAGGAAGACAATTGAAGATCCATGACAACACTACAGCTGAGCTGGAGGAAGGGCTATATAAGACAAGAGTACTCAAAATACTACTTAAGGGGAAAATTCTTCATCAGTCAAGGAAGAAGGATACAATGTGATACAGCCATGGCAGGCTAGGGAAAACAAGGTAGAACTATTAGAAATACTCACAAAGACATGACGCTAAAAGCACTGTCAATGCTGCCAACATTCCACAAGTTTGGCCAGCTAAAACCTTGGTTGGCTAATAAAAATGAACACTGAATACTTGGTTCCCCTCCCAATTGCCATCTCCATTATAACTTTCAGTGCTTATAAACAGTTGAGACAAGGTCATTGTCTTCTTAGTTATTGCACAGGTACGGAAAGTGACTACAGCATATACTACACAGTATAATCTTCTGATTCTCAACCTCACATTTTCAAAGCTGTTTTTTGAAGAAGTGTCAGCCAAATTGGATGTTTGCCACAGATCCTGCAAGCAGACAGCTATGTGCTTCCTTTGCTCTCAAGTTACAACTGATCAGCACTTGTATTTGGACAGGGGCTGGTAATAGTAATCCACAAAAAGGCTGGAGTTAAAATCTTAAGCGTTTGTTTTTCCCACACTGACCTTGCTAAGACACATTGATTTGATGTTGCATCTCTTCTCTCAAGAGATTCCAGGATGGATGACAGCTCACATTAGGCAGTGAGGAATTAGTTAATTATGCTAATATATTACTTGCATATTCTCCACATAGGAGAGGTCTTTGCTCTTGCCAGCTGCAAGGGAGCTGCTCTTCATGCAGGTGAGGCAAACTGGACCATTCAGCAGACATGCTACAAACTTGTCTGCTAAGCAAAAACACACACAACAAAATCTCATTTATCCAGAATAAGCACTTTAACTACACTGGTACGTCTTTGCCTTCTCTGCATACATAACTTACTGACATAACCCTTATTTCTTCTGGTTTCACCAAGATCTCATCAAGCATGACACATTTACACACGACCTTGACTTTATTCAGTGAGCTTTTAATTATTAAAAAAAAAAAATGCTGCCTCTATAAATGTGTCAGCATATTTTGATTTTTCAGAGGTCTTACCTACCTTTGAAAACTAAGTCTACCCCTGCTATAACACAATCTTTGAAAAAACTCAGATGCTATCTTTGGGAACATCATCATGTCAGCTACTACAAATGGTAAAACGTGTGTTCTAGGCTAATTTCTGGCAGATTCTTCCCTCTAAATACATGCAGGAGAACCAGCCTACAGTAGAATTCTGAAACACAGCTCTCTGCACCTTCTCCAAAGCCATGAACCCAAAAGGGGATCCAGGGATGGAGTTCCTGATCCAGTTGCCATCCTAACTTAATTCTCTCCTTCCATATGCTGAATTAAAGGAATATGGTCAATTGTTCTACAACTGAACAAGCAGCATAAAGATGATGATGCTAAAATGAAGTATGAAGGTGATAACAGGAAAGGATCTTCAAGGCCATGTGCTGCTCCAGCTTGTTTGGGTAAAAATTCTTGCTCATGTGAAAGAGGTTTCCTCCCCAAGTCAACGGCAGCAGATTATTCTTTTGCTGAGAGAGCTTTGAGCTTCACTTCCTAGCAGTCAGACACACCAGGCAATCATGCTAAGCACACAGTAAAATAAAAGCATTGCATTGCCTACTAGATACATTGTTTATTCATGCCGAAAAAGAGCATCAGGCAGAAGAAAGCTGGTGCCCAGGTCCCTCCACCCAGACTCACTTAAGTGGCTTTGATTCTCAGTTTCACGGCCACGAAACCTTAGAGGGCCCAGGAACCCATTACAGCCAACAGGGGCCAAAGCTTTTAGCTGCAGCACAAAGCTTCTAACTGTAAATAAATATACAGAAATAAGGAGACAAAGCATTGGAAAACTGATCAGGAAAGAGGTTATTCACAAATTCAGCTTGTTTCTATATTTACAGCAAACTTGGCATGGATTAGCTAGTGCTAGAATTTTCTTTCCGAGGGAATTCCTGAGTAGTGGCTGTTGTATTGCAAAACCTTGGTCAGAAGTGGTAGGATTATTTCATCCGTTCATACTATTTTCTAACTAATGATATTACAAATAAAGGACTTCTTTTAAATTAAATATACCCTTATACTTGTACGACTTAAAAATACGCCATCCACCCACACTCAGCCACCCACTTGTATGACCCATGACTGTATACCCTGGCAAATAAAATAATCTCTCCCTATCTCAAAATGATAATATGCAGAAATCTTGTGTGCTCTACATGCTCTAGACAGTAAAATCACAATATTTGGGATATAGTTCTATCATGTGGTAGGTTTACCCTGCCAAATCCTTACTCAACCAACCTACAAAAGAAAATAAAACAGGCAGTCACCCTCTAGCCTGTTCAGGCAGAGAGACAAAAGGGCAGGGAGGACAGAGACAGTATTGAAGGAACTTGGAGCCACAGAAGCTGATTTTGCAGCTCTTGCTTTCAGAGGAAGTTTTTCCTTCAAAAGTGTTTCAATTAAGCTCTTGGAATGTGCACTTGAAAGTGAAAGAGAAGTATATATGCCCCGGCCTGTACTTTAACTATAGTGATATTTTAAAAGTTTAATTTTTAATTTCTTGGGTTTTTGGACTTAGAAAATTAAGGTATCTAAAGCATGAGAAGGAACCAAGTCACTGAGTCAGCCTTTCTGAAATCTTAATTGCAAGATTTGCAAAGACCTAGTCCAGAGACTCATTTCCTCCCTAAGCTCCCATGGGTGTGTGCAAGTACCTGATTCTTGCTACAGGCTGGGTTTAACATTGTTCTGCTGCCATCTCTTTTCTTGCCACCCAGTGCCAAGGAGCTGATGAATGTGAAGTCAGTGGCATGCTACTGGGATAAGATGAAGAGCAAATGAGTTAGTGGGAGGTACAGAAAAAGCCCACGGCCAGTGAGTAGGGAAAGGTAAGAAAGTTGCATGGGATGAAGAAACAGCGTGTCAAGAATGGTATGATGTGACTGATGAACACATTGACTCAGGAAAAGGTCTGGAAAAACACCAAGTCATGGGACAGCATGTGTTGTTTTAATACAGACAGACGGAGGGTGGGAAGGAGGAAAGCTAGGTTGATCGCCAATCAATCCATACAGTCTAGACTCCTGCCATGAGCAGTGGCCAGCATGAGCTGCTCTATGTGAAGAAGCAAGGAGCTCCAGAGAGCTTAAGCCAAACATCTGCATTTTCCCAATGCAGTCTCTGGTGATTTCCATTGGAGCCAAGTGCCTATGAGGATCCACATCATCACACTCTTTCCAATACTTAGTACTACACACAGAAGGTATCCCAAAGATGACTTTCTGGACAAGGAAAGTAGCCTATCTGTGTCCTTCCATGGACTGCAGTCAGAGATTTCCGCTAAAAGGCCAAGATACAAAAAGTACAACAGGTACAATGCAGAACACTGATGGAAACAGAATATTCACACATGTGCTCAAGGGCTCCTGATGTCTTTCTTGAAACCTGGATCCTGGATTCATCTTGAATTTCTCTGTACATTTCTTTTGCAAAGTCTGTCAGCAGCATTAATGCCGATGTTTGTTTAGGATGCCTGAAAACATTATTAATCACAAATGAAATAAAGTAGACATGGAAAAGGTAAAGAGAGCTCAACAAAGATGATCAAAGATCTGGAGAAGCTTCTGTGACAGGAATGACTAGACATGCTAACTCTTCATCCTGGGAAAGAAGGGAATGGGATAAATGTTTACAAAAATGCACGCAAGTGTGCAGGGAGAAGATAAGCAGAGAAGAGAAAACAAACAATCCTCTCTCCACAAAGAGCTACAGTTCATCAAACAGAGCTCGCTGGTGACAGGCTTCCCACAAATAAATACAGCAGTGATTCTTCCCACTGTACGGAATTACACTGTGCAGAAGGTGTTGCATGATGAAATTTTACATAGATTCAAAAGCAAACTGCTGATTTTTCTTTTCATTGTTTTTCCCATGGATTCTCAATCTGAGAGCCTTTTTGGGGAAAGCAATGTTTTTATGACATAAATAATCTGTAGCTCCAATGTGGATTAGAGGCTTTGTTTGCTATTTTGACTTTAAATTGACTTTTTTTCTTGTCATTCACTTTTAAATGAAGTGTGTGATGAAATTAAGTGTGATGAAATGTCCCATCCCCTCTCTGAGCATCACAATGTTTAACAACTTCTAATGAAAATACACTGTATGAGATAGACTACTGCTCTGCAAATGAAAAGTACCTATTGATCATGCAGGCTCCAGCAAATGAACAGCTTTGTTGGTCTGATAAGTTTCTAACTGAAACACAGCATTAATCCCAGACATGTGCTCTTCCATATCCCTCTGCTGATGCAGCAAAACAGGCTCTGCAGACCATGTCTTGCTACTTGCATGGAGCTGGTTCACTACATGAAGAAAGGGGGTGCCCATTTTCAACTCATTCTGTGGAATCAACATGATCACCTCATGTTAAAAATCTAGAGGTAGCACTGAGGTGACTACAGTGACACTGAGGTAATTATAACGTGGGGGATATCACCAGGAAAATCGGCTAAGAAAAGTGCTCTGCAGTAGGGGTGCTGCTGAAGAGGATGAGCAGATGAGCAACAAGGAAGACAAATGGCCCTTCTAGAAGGACCTGGTTATGTATCCAGAGTCACCACTTGTAAAGAGGTCTGATGAGATAGTGTGTGCAAATGTTTTACAGCTGAGAGGCTCAAAGCTCCAAGAGTATAAGCAAAGTGTTGTATATTTTCTTTTTCATGTAAGGCAAGCAGTCTGAAACAGATGTCCCACCAATGACCTCAATTCTGACCCAGAGGGGCTGTCTCTGGTTGAAAAGATGATTCATTCACTCTGCTAGAAGGGCTGAATGAATAGGCAGTATTCAGACTGCAGAACACTTATCACTTGGGATTCCCTCAAAATTTAGGTCTGACATGACTGGGTCAGTAACCACGCGCTTTTGTTCCTAGCTCTTTGAACAGAAATGTCTCCTTGCATTCTTCTGCGGTTCCCACGAATCAGGTCGATTTTTCTGGCTTGCTAATTATTACTGGTAGACTTCTGCAGGGCTTCACAATGAAAAGTAGTGAATTTCTGAAAGCTCAGGGCATAAAACTTAGAGAATAAATCACTATCTATCAGGCAGCAACAAAATCCAGTTTGAATATACACATCTGGGTAGTGCTTAGCTTTATTGGTTTAGGAATGGAAAGTTTTGTTCTGCTTTTGTTGATATATCAGAAAAAAACTGCCAATAATGCAAAAGGAGCAAAACAAGTAACTGTCACAAACTGGACCTTGTCTAGAGGTGTGTCAACATCTATCACACATACAAAGCTATCTGAAATGCCATTAAGGTTGCACAGCTACACCTCGGGAGTTGAGCTGTGAAAGAAAAGAAGGATAACTGCATAATCCTAACTGGATCTCCTTCTGCATATGTAGGCTACTGCCTAGTTCAAGAAACATATTTTATTCTTCCCATTCCCTATGTCTAGATTATGCCAGTACCTACTGGACCAGCTGCCCAGCCATTGTCCCATTGGCTTCAGTCCCTCACCCAGGACCTGTCCATGTTTGCTGTCCAGTCTGCGGCTTTCACCACTGCAGACTTTGCAAGTGTTACCCTTCCCACATCAATGTCCACATCCTGCAGGTTTCACCCCAAGCTGCAGTTTCCTCATTCCCGTTCCTTTATTAACTTCCAGTTTTCCCTTCCTGGACTTCTCTCCCATTCAGCCCCTCTCTACAACCTGCCTCTATTTCACTGCTTTCCCATCCTCACCTTTCCCCACACATCTTTTATCAAAGCTGTCTCTTCTGCCCTTCACTCCCTGCTTCTACAAGTTCTTGGCCACGTTTTCTAACTTTGGTTTCCTCCGATTTTTAAAGCACATACTTTCTTCTCCTCTTCCAGAGACCATAAGCAAAGGAGAGAGAGCTAATTCTGTTTTTCTTCCTCCACTCACAGTGATATGACATGACATATATCATGCTGGTCAGGCTCAGGGAAGTAGGAAGCAGCAGAGGCTCTAGCCAGTTTCTCCTGACAACAAATGTTGAAAAGATGTGTTATCCCCTCCTCAATATTGAGGTCAATAAAGAACTTCACAGACAAGTTTTAACTTGAGTTAAAACAGCAAACCTGGATTCCCCAACACAGCCCGGGAAGGCAGCTTTCCTCCAGGAAAGGGCAGCTTGGGTCAAAACGTGCATAAGAGAGCAATATGAGCCTGACTGCCAGAAAGGAAAACTGCAACCTAAGCTACAAAAGGTTTGGCAAAGTGGTAATAGAAGCAGGACCTAATAATGGAAAGTAACAAGCCACCTCAGCTGGTGGCCTCACCTGCAACACTCTGATCAGAAAACGTGGGAGGGGATGTGCACGTTATGCTCAGAGACGCATGAGCAGATAGGATTGCCATATCCATAGGGATGGCAAGACATGCACTGCCTGTACTGCAGGCCAGAGTCTGATTGTCTGACTTGAAGCATAAGGTGTAAACAGACCTGCAAAGACTTTTCTGAAGAGTCAGACAACTCTTCTTTGTATCCCCTGAAAGAAAGTACAGGTTCAGTCAGGGGACAGCTAAGAACTCCCAACAAAGGCATCTCAAAGGCTTTCCTATATACTCTGCATCAGCAGAGTGCTGCCTGCCACTCAAATCTGGCTCTATTCCTGTCCAAACTGCTCAGGCTGCTGGAATGGCTCTGGGGAGGAGTCAACTTGAATTCTGGAAGTGCAGAGGGAATGGTTTTGGACTCTCTGGGCCCCTCTTGTTTAGAGCAATGCAGTGTTCATGTCTCCTCTTGTGGATTCAATAATCTCCGATCTTTTCCTCTGGTGCTGCCACCACAAAGTGTGTGAGCCACAGCTGCCCTCCCCAGGCAGGTCCCAGCCATCAAAAGGGGCACAGCATGCCAAGGCCTCCCCCTAATCTCTCAGCAAGCCAGTGCTGAGTAACAGGCAGCAAGACACTTGCCCCAGATCCAGCGTCTGTGTCCGCGGGGACACAATAAGACGCTCTTACACCTGCTAGGTTCAGCAGAAAGAAGCAAAATGACTACAGTTTATTGACACTACATTATTTTTATACACATTCCAATACTTAAGTAAACATCGGCTTTATTTACATAACTGTGTGAGAAAATTTCTGACTCCAAGGTTAAAAACAGAAGGCTTACAGAAAAACAGGCTTTAGTAAAAGCCCAGGGCAACAAGCGTCAAAGGTGCAAAATGACCTGAATTTACGCAGCCTGAGGCCTAACACGAAGTTTGTCCTGGACAGTGCCCAGGCTGTGGCACAAAAAGTCATATTGAGGCTCCTAACAGCCTGTGCAACAGACCCCATGCAGAACAGCAGGACACCTGGTTCTGAAGTCCAGAGACTTCTGCACCTCCAAAAATGATCAGAAGCAATAAACCACCATTGCTTTCTCTGCATCTAGACTTGTACCATGTGAAACAAAAGATCCCCCATCAAACACTGGATATCTCTTCAAAACTCTGAGAATGTACCCATGAATAAACAGGCAGTAAATTCAGTGAGATACAAACTAACTGCACCTGTGCCAATGTGTCCCTCTTCAGTCTCACTCCTCTCACCCCATCTCTAGGCACACGAGAAGATGTGCCTCAGCATGCAGCCCATGTCCAGCCTCACACCAATCTCTGAAACACCCCTACGGCCATGAAAACGCAGATAAAGACATAGGTTCAGGGATAGAGACTTCCTCATAAATTCACAGACTGTCATAGTTCCCTCTCAGCCTACACCTGATGTCTGCACCTTATTAGGCTGATGTGGCATTTGGAGGCATTTTTACAGGGTAGAATATTGAAGTATTTTCCAGCATCACTGGGTACCCTACATATGCACTGTCAGAACCAAAGAAATTATGAAAACAACTTTTTTTTTTTTGACAAAATACTTACATATTATAAAAAGAAAGACTTTGCTGCTGTTCTTTTAGCTGTTTCCAGTTTGAAACACTTTACATGCGTGGGGCTGCAGGAGAAACTAGAATAATGAAATCCTAAAAGCTCCTTTTCCTGAAGCACTGCTAGGATCAAAGCCTACTGTGTGCATGCCAATTGGCAAAGATTTTCAGAGAGGATTTACTCTGGTACTTTGTCAGTGTTCCTCTGTGAATATGAAAAACAGTCAGGAGATTTTTCTTGAAGCAAATTTTGCAGTCCTCGAGACATTTCAATCTTCTTCAAATTTCTAATCAGTTTAGAGGGCTTTACTTGTGAAGTGCATACTGTTAACATCAGGTGAATAAAGACTACAATATCCACTTCATTATATCTGACATAAAGCCCATGATCAGTGAAAAAAATTTACCATTTAAAAAATACAGTTGATGTTTCAGACATCAACCATTCACATGATATGCTGCTTTGAAGAATGCAGTGCACTTCACTTTGTTGTACAACTTCCAAGGACCATTGCTCATAACCACCTGCAGCTTCTGAAAGGCAGGTGATATTCTTCCTTTAGCCACAGCAAGGAACTACTAAGGCATGCTTTTAAATAGAAGGTTTCTATCAATACTAAATGAACACAAAGGTGACAGGAAGTTACTGTATAATCAGTTCTCTCCGTATAGTTAACATTTCATTGCTCTTTTTGTTCCCTAGCATGAAACCCAACATGGATCTATTTCCTTTGGCTTTTGACCTTTTACTGCTTTCTCTACTGATTTACCTGTTCAAAACCCCAGGAAGCTTGAATGTGAGAGATTTCCAAAGACAACAGGAAGATTTATGAACACTGTCCAAAGCTCTCCTTATCATGCCAAAACAATCTTCTGCAGCCAGAAGGGTACAGAAAGAGCTCACATCAGGGATGATCAATGCAGCACTCAGGGTCTTCTGCTCAAATTCCCAGACTAGTTCTCAGTCAATGGTATAAAAAACAGTCAGGGAAAATACTCTAAGACATGGGACAAGAACACTTCTCACTCCATCTCTTCTACAAAATCTAAATTAAAAAATTCATTGCAATTTAACTCCCAACATTCCTTTTTTCGTTTCAGCAACTGCCTGATCATAAGAACACAATCATAAGAACACAGGCAGCAGCAAAGCCCAGTGCTGTAGTCGTGAATATACATTAAGGCCCCTAACATCCCTATCTCTGCAAATCATTGTGAAGTGTTAATGCAAAGCCAAATTAGGTATGAAAGGACAGAACTGGACTTTTATACAATAAAATGAATAGCCAGTCCCTTGGCGGGAAGAAGTCTAAGCACTTGACATGTTCTTAAGCGGAAGGAGCAGCCGAGCAGTCCAGCCTTGCTGAAAAACAGATCAATATCTGTGTGGAAAGCCAGGGAGGAAAAGGAGAGCTTTCCTCTCCACAGCCAAGATGTCCCTTTCCCAACCCCTAAGTGCAGCATTCTGTCTTACTGGCAATCCTGGTGTTTCTGAAAATCTTACTTTCAACACTTCTCTGAAGGTGTGGGCTTGGTCCTATCGACAGTCAGGCATGTCTATGCTGGGAATCACCAACACGCATCAACAATCCCTGACACACAGCTCCTGAGACAAGGCTGTAATTCTGCAAGTAAGCTAAGTAAGGGTATTTGAGGTGTTACACTGTTAAATACTTCAATCTTTCACTGTTCATGTCCTGTAAGCAGGCTGTAGTAGCAAAAAAAAAAAAAAACAAACCCCACAACACAAAAAAAACCAAACCAAAAAACAACCAAAACCAGACAAAAAACAAAAAACAAAAAACAAAAAACAAAACACAAAAAACAAACAAACAAAAAAACCACCAAAAAACCAAAACCACCACACCACACAAAATGGAACTCCCTGTATTTAAGAACTGGAAATACCCAGTAAAATTTCTCATTGTAAATCAAATTTTTTTCCTCAGCAGCTAAGAGTGAGCTGTATCTTAAATTTTCCAACACCTCCACAGGATTACTGACCTGCATTACCTTGGTCACTGACTATTTGCAGGACTGCAAATATATGGCACTATAAAATTATTGTGTGCAATACAGCATCAAACACAACTGAACACATTTACATCACACGTAGCAAAGCACTAGACACAACCGACTTCCATGAGTTAGCATGTTTTAGTCATGTAGTGTTTTCAAGATCAATTCATTAACAGGAGATGAGGCATTCAAATATGATCATTCATGATTTCATTTTAACCCCTTCTTGCTGTTTTTCTCTGCATCTTTTCCTACATGCAGAAATACAGGGTAACTCCACACAGAATTCCACAGTTCCTCAAGCATTTTCATGTGTGCTTTGATGGGGGCTCATGTTTGCAATAGTGAATCAAAACACCAGTCAGTAAAACTGCCTCCCCCAGGAATTACAAACATGGCATAACTGTGATGCTGGAATCTAAAAGAACAAAATAGCAACGTAAGGAGTACATTACACATTACTTTAACTGCACCTTCTTTATAGAAAGGGCAACAATAGAACCTGGTAAAAAGATGATGAATGTTTTCTGCATTTAGCAACGCCTGCTTCCATTTTACTTCCCTTGTCATCTCTGCACCAGAAACCCTGAAATAACCAGCATCACTGCAGTTGTAATGACTTGAACACCCACCTCAAGCACATAGAGAATAAAGCCTAGTTTTGTAGGCTTTGATGCTTTTAAATTATATTTGTTACCATGAGAACTCGATTAAAATGCCACCCACAAGCTCGCAGAAAGGGGGTTAAAACAACAACAAAACAAACCAAAAAAATCTGCTCTTTATCAGTGGTAGTACACTTGCTGCATTGCAGCATTCTCACAAGCTCCCCAGCCTTCTGCAGTAAGAGGCAGCAGAGATACCCAGAGAGATCTATTTTGCTGAATACTTTATTCTGGAAAAAATTTAGCTGACAGTTTGGTTGTTGTCCAGTACTTTTATACAATATTCCATTCAAGGAAGATAAAGCACACATACATGTTCTGCACCATGATACAAGGTTTGATTTGAAAACCAGGCAATTACAAGTATGTTAAATGTGAGGGCAACTCTGACAGCCACCCAGGACAAAAAGGTTTTTTGTTGATATCTGAGATAAATCAAAACTATGAAACACTCTGCTTTCCCCTTCGTCTTACCGGTTTGTTAGCTTTATAAATTTATGCTGATTTTTATGTATACATACTTCTAGAAACTCAAGTGATAGCACTGTATCTTCTAGGGTTCTTAGCTGTTTATTGGTTTTTTTTTTTTAATTTACAGTCTTATACTTGGATTAATGGGCATGGATGCTGCATTCCTGCAGTCTGACTAGGAGCCAGAGTTTGCATCCCAAGCCATGTCAAATCAGATAATTAGACTGTGGCCGAAACAAAAGCCAGTAATAAATCACACCAAGCAGCTTGGTCAGCAGTGTTAAATGCCACAACTGACGCAGACTGTAAGAATGGCCTGCAGGCAGTGGTGGGCAAGAAAGAGGGAAGAGTTTCACACCTCTGATCAGAACAACTTACTAGCCACTTACTCAAAAGGAGTCATGTCACAGAGCTCTCTCTTAAAAGATGTATCTACTCCTCCACAGCAGGGAAACTATTGCTATTGTAATTAAGAGACCAGATAGACTGTATCTCATTGAAGGTGAGAACAGAATTAATTTCCCCATGAAAGATCAATCACCCTCTCTACAACACTGTCCATACTGGAGTATTAGGCATCCTTTAGGCTTCAAAAGCAGCAGCTCCATGAGGAAAAATCTATCAGCCAGAGAGAGATGGCATGAACATGAACTATGCAAGAAACCCTGGATACCACCTTCTCAAAAGGAAAATGTAAACTGAGTTGAAACAAGAGGGATAAAATAGACTTTTGACATAGCTTCAGTGGAGCAGGCAGGTTCCCAGTTCTTCACTTGCATCTTTACACAACATTAATAGTTGGTCTCTCCATTTTGAATGTTAGGTGTAATGTGTGCACTTGCAGCTATACTTTCACCTGTCATAAGTTAAGCATCACAGATGATAAAGGGTTGCACCAGAGGAGGGAACAAACCCATGCACCAGCAGCAGGAGATACTCTAAAAGATGGAGATGTCCTATTTGAATCACACAAGCTGCATGGGGAGATTGTACCACCTAGGCTGGACACCAGAGGCTCTCAGCCACACAAAAAAATATGGGTGTATTCGTTCATATTAGAACATCAGAGAGTGGAGAGTGTCATAACCCCCATTTGGCAAGATCCTAAAGGAGATTTTTTTAGATCACTGTCAGTCATATTTTGGGGAAGAATTCTAAGGAGCATCTATCACAGGTAATTTCATTGAGGTCAAGAGAACTGCCTTGACTTACCCCACCTCCAAATCTGTATCCACTGACTGCCTGGAGCTTCCATGTCAACCACTTCCTGCTCCTGCACCCATACAGAACTGACTCCCACCAACTTCCATGGGTTGTACACCACACAGGCAAAACATGAGAAAAAACCAGAAGACCATGGGCATATCATACCAGAGGGTGAGATGTGGTGCAAAGAGATATGAGAAGAGGGCTGAGCTGGTACCTGCAGAACAATCAGAATGACATTAGCCATGGCTGAGCTCTGTGCAACCTGCTTTCATGCTGATGACCCACAACACAGTGCCCGTGCCAGTTTCGGCCAGCAGAACCAGCTCAGACAGCCTTTTGGCTCAATGGCATAATTTTCTATTGTTTTTTCTCCTTTCCTTCTCTCTTTCTTTCTGCTAATTGCAGTGACTCTGTGATCACGCCCCCATTGAACTGCAAATGGAAGAAGAATAATGCTTATGATCATCCAAACCTCCCACTGACAAAAAACCACTGTGTTTACGAGAAAGCTTGACTTACCCTTCATAGGCATGGATTTACCAGGAGATTAGTAACATTAGAAACTCTAAATAGAGATTTCTCTCTTATTACCTATAGACTGCTGAGACTACGATTGTCTCACCTCTTCTATGGATTATTGTTAGTTTATTATTTTCTGGTAATTTTTCTTCTTCCATTAGGCATTACCTGCATAGTATTTGCTAAAGTTGAACAAGGGCTGAAGAATTTCATGCACCAGTGGAAGTGCCTTCAAGATTATTTCACTCAAAAAGAGGTTTTCTTCCTCCTACAATTGTGGTGTAATACAGATATTCCTACAATGACAAGGATCTTTAGAAAGGCAGAGCAGTTTTACAGTTTCTCAGTGGCATTGAGATCCAAGATTAGAATTAGTCCAGGCCTCTGCTGCTCACCTGGCACCATTACCTTAAACTTATGAATAAACAAGCCCATGCCTCAGTTCTCCGAGCTGTAAAACATATATTACGATATTTACACCGTATGTAACTTGCTTATTTATGCTGCAAACCCCTCAGGGCAAGGGCTGTCTCTTCCACATGTGCAAGGATGCTCTGGTTCCCAACCAAACCCTTTGGATCCAGATTTCAGGAAGTTTTGCTCAAGGAAGGACATTTATCAGACACAGCATCTGTCTGAAGGCAGCATGACAAACATGAAGCCACAAAAAGGAGACTCAAAAGGAAGGACTGCAACACTGACCACTGACACCAGAGCCTGAGAGTCCTCCAGAGCACATGGGGGAAACAGAGGGATCTGGGGCACCGTGTGCCTGTGTCCTAGGTTACAATGTAAGATGTGCCCAAAAGAAGATATCACCATCTTCATAAGCTATTAAAACTGGTGGGACAGTTCTCCCCTATCTCCTTCATGACTCATCCCTGGTAAACTCATGGGGATATCTTCTGTTAATGGGCGAGCTGTTGACACCAGGTGGGGCAGCATCCTTCATCTCTCCTATGACCCATCCTCCCTCCAGGGGGATATCTTCTGTTCATGGGCCATCTAGTCTCACCGCATGACTGATAAAATTACATCATCCCATTGTGAGGTGCTCCGCCCAGAGGGAGGAACCAAGCATTCCATCCTGGATATAATCTCAGATTTCGAACACCACAAGCAGCCTTTTCTACTGGATTCCCAGAGGACAAGAGCTACACAACCACCACTGGACTTTCCAAGGAGGACCAGACCTTTTTCTACAAGATCATCGCTTCAACAGAACCACTTCAAAGAGAACTGCAGGTACCACCTAACTGGACTGCTTACCACCACCCTGCCTGGCAGGGTGTCAGGTTGTACCCTGACTCTGTCAGGTTAAACCAGTATTTCTGTATTATTGCTCTGTTTTATATATATATATTAGTAAAAGAATTGTTATTCCTATTCCCCATACCTTTGCCTGAAAGCCCTCGATTTCAAAATTATAATAATCCAGAGGGAAGGGGGTTGCATTTTCCATTCCAAGGGAGGCTCCTGCCTTCCTTAGCAGACACCTGTCTTTCAAACCAAGAGAGTCTGCTTGACAGCTCTGGGGACAAAGGCTGCCCTGAGCTCTGGCTGTCGAACAGCTCCAGTCCCTCAGTGCCTCAAAGCTCAGCTCAGGCCTCTGGTGCTGCTGAAAGGGACTTTGACTCCTTAATCCTCTCAATTCATCAGATGGGACTACCAAGAATAGCCACAGTTTAAAATTTGGATGTGAAGTCTCTGATGAAGGTTGCAGCCTACAAACTACATTAAGGAATCCGTGCTGTTGGTATTATCATAAAACAAACAAAAATGCAGATTCTTATTTCAACTCCATAGGCCTGCTGGCCTGACAACTGGGTTGTCTCTAAATTACTTCTGTCACAGATACTCCACAGCACTTCCCACATCTTTCCTCCAGGAATCTATATAAAGCTTGCTGCATTTCTTCTTCTAATCGATGCTCTTTTCTAAAAATACTTGTACGAAGAACTGTCTTTGGTAGGAATTAAAAATGTGACACAATATAGTGCCAGAATTTATTTAAGAAAACATAAATCATAAGGTATGCATCAAGTCCCTGATACCAACCTGCTTCCATATATACATAATATGTCCTTCAGATTTCTCCCTGACATTAAACCAGTATTGTGAACTGCCTGCTTGATTCTGCTGGTCACCTTAGCTGAAGATATGTGAACACACAAGTAACCCACAAATTCCCTAATTCTCTTACGCTATTTGTGCTCGTTTCCTGTCTCTGTCTGTCTGCTGTGTCTATCCACACTCGTAACTGTCAATCACACTGGCCAATTTCTACCATGTTTGAAAGAAGATTCTAAGCTCTTACCTACCACCTTAGGAAATCCACAGAGGGATAAAAGAGAGAGAGGATAAATGCCTCTACAAAGGAAAAAAACAAGGAGAAGAACTCAGATCGTATTTCCCCTTTCTGGAAGTGTCCTGGTAGTCTACTCAGTAGATGTGAAGCTCACATGCAGCCACGGCATATATTCTTTCTGGCTGAATTAACTAAGTACAGACAGGTAAAGGATGAAATAGATGCTGGTTAACCTACAGAGAAAGAGAGAAGTCACTGCAGAGAGGACATAGAAAGTTGCTGAGAAAATGCGAAGTAAGTCAGGAGATCCCAAAGGACCAAAGAGTAAATGGAGATAATTCACTGAAGAATGAGGAAAAACAATGCAGGTAATGCAAATTGGGTATGCAAGGAATAATCAAAAGCTGGGAATCTGAGAGATCACAGTAGAGTGTGGGAATCTTCCAAAGGAAATCCAGAAGATGAGAAAACTAGCGGTACATGGTATCACAGGAAGGGAATACAGGGGCTGGAGAGCTGGGGTAAAGATCGCACGTGAAGTAGTGATAAACATCACAAGCTCTAAGTAGAGAGCCAACACTGGATGCCACCCCACACTGACAAATAATACTCATTATTTTAATTTATAAAACAGTTCAATTTGCAATACTATTTCCAACACTGAGCTTAACTCAAACCAAGAGAAAGTCCTGATATCAGGCATTTCAAAGTACAGATTTACTCTGGAAATTACATTTCGGACTGCAAGAGAAGACACTTTCATGACTTTACCAAATCTTCCTCACTCAGGCCAGGAAGAAATAGGTTTTCTCATCTTTACTTGGTTGTTTTATTGATAGCTGGAAGCCAGTTATCTAAACATTCAGAACCTAGGGGAAAAAAGAGGAAGCAGGGTGGTCCAATTCTGTTCTAAGGCCAACATATACATTCGTTTTAAACGGAGCTGAATTATTTTGTCCATTTCTGTTACTTGCTACAGTGAACAACATGCAGAAATAGAGCTGCATTACTAACTAGATTTTTGCTGTATTAGGGAAAACAACATTCCCAATGGAAAACATATGAAAATAGCAGAGACGAATAAGAGGTGAAGCTGACCTCCTGTATTTTACAACTCACTATACACTGAATTTTAAATTGAAACCCCCCCAAGTAAAATAAGATTTGACCCCTTGTAGGCTGCATATCCTATGAGGATGGTTTTCTATCTACAACTTCACAGCATGAACTGTGGAGTCTCTAAGGTACTAATTACTCTGGCAAATATGGTCTCACCAGTGTGTGCTTTCTGGCTGCTTACAGCTCCATGTTTCTCTGGTGACTTGACTGTAAGCTCCTTGGGGTCTGGAACAACTCTGCTGTTTGAGCATCTAACACAACAGTGATCTAATCCAGACTTGGACACCTAGTTACTAATATTATGATAGCTACAGCAATGAATCACATAGCATTAAGAAGAATCACAGCAAAAGCTGTTGTACACAATATCTAGTTCCCAGGCATGCCACCATTAACCTTAGACTCAAAATCCTGTTGTGTCTAATTCTGTTTTCAGCAGAGTGGATATATGATTTTTAGCAGCCAAACTGATGCAAGAGTAACTGTATAAAAAAGCAAAACACTTTTCTAGCCCCAAAGAAGTTACAACTGAAAGAAGAATATAAGGGAGCTGTTATTAAGAGTATGCTGCAGGAAACCCACAGAGCGGCAGGTAATGGGCAACAATATGAATTGGTCATTGAGGCATGACTCCTGATCAAAGTACCTTGCCATTTACCCCAGGTATCCCACACAGACATGGCAAAAGGCAGAACAACCGGTGAGCTTACAGTAACGTCCTGAAGTCCTCTGATGTAAAATTCAAGGATGATTTGGAAAACAACAAAGAGACAAGCCATGTGCAGATCTCACTTTTCACCTCAAGACCTCACTTGAACATTAATAGCATGGTGTATTATACCCCCTTCCCTGTGTAATTATTCCAGCTGTCCGAAATGTCATGGCTAGAGACCAGACTGAATTATAACTTCCTGCTTCAGAAGGGACCAAAGTCTCAGAGGGATAAGAGAAAAAAAATTACTCATCTTAAGGATGACAACTACAGTATTTTTTGGTCATGATTATGAAAAGTTTTCTTTTATCAACTATGCTGAAAAAAACGTTATGATTCAAACATCTGTTCTTCTCATAAGTGTCGTTCCTCAAAACAAATGATTCCGTGCCTCTCAAACTTCTCTCATGAAGAATGCTCACAGCACTCCCATTTTTCCCACTTCCTCTTTCAAAAACATGTTTACTATCACAGTTGCCTAACTACGCTTAAATAAGGTTTAACTCTGAGTGTCAGGTTCCCTAGCACTGAACTTACAAGCTGTAGTACTTAGCCACTCGTGACTTGCATTACAAAGCCATTTACAAGTATTAAGCGGGTATGGGATCATTTTTCCACCAACCACTTTGCAGGCAGCACTGACTTTCAGCTCCCCCCTCAGTGAGAGACACAAGCACATCCCTGTGTGCTGTATCCTTGTCCTGACACCAGCCAGAACCAGATACTCCACAGGAAAGTTCAGGAGAACACGGCAGGAGGGCTAAGGTGTTTTTAGACAACAGCAGGGTTTGCTGTGAAGACAAACAGGGGACATGTGGTCTGTCAGACCACTGGAGGAGACAGGCAATACAAGGCCTTTCTGAGCAGACCCCCAGACCAGTCACACCTAACAAATAGCGCAGACATCAGAACGACACAGAGCTGCCCTGCAGTTCCTGTGAAAGAAGGGCTGGCACATGCATTCCTTGGCACGGACTTTTGAAAACTGAAACTGTAATTTTTACAAGTGTGAGCAATTCCTTTTTCATATAGCTGTAAAGCTATAATCCTTAGCAAGATGATTAGTTTTCAAAAGGATGTTCACAGCAAAAATTCAACCGCCTTTAGGAGAGATGAGCTTCTATTCCATGGTTTTGAGTTTTCTTTCCCTCCACGTTATCCAGGGGACAAAACTGACAGTTGTGAGAATTCAGCGTTAGCACACTGAACTGGTTCCTGAGCTACAGGAGGGATTATGTTGACGTTACTGCTGGAGATGCAGAAACAACTGCAGTGTTCACAAAACCAAAATGCAGCTCAACAACTCACCTTCACTTGCTTAATTTTGCCCCTCTATGAAGTCACTTAAATACTGCACAGAAATGGAAAAGTTCTGTATTGGGATTGGCTGCTGATCCTGACAAAGGCATCAAGCATAAGCTGCAACGCACAGGACACTGCTGTTTTCCTTCCTTAACAATCTCTTCCTTGAAACTAAACTCTGTGGCTCATCACAACAGAGGGGAAAGGAAGGATGACATTTTCTTCTTCCTCTCCCCTCCTTGTCTCTCTGGCCCACCTCTTGCCTATAAAGAGTTGGGAAAAGGCATACTGAAAAGCTGCAGCAAGTCAGGTAACCTGTCTGTCAATTTCTGCCTGAATTGCTTCGCTTCTTGGCTGTAAACAAGTTTTAAGCATCTACTAGTGACTCAGTCTGCTACACAGGAGTATTACTAACACCATCACTGTCATCACGATGATTTGATACTGACAGAGGACATTCTGTTTCCTTCCCACTGCTTAACGATCACATCTGAATCCTTTCAAAATGTAGCAAATTCTACCTTTGATAGTTCACAAATACCAGTAACAGAATGTTCAAAACAGCTTGTGTTCAAAACAGGTGTTAGCAAATGAATGAAGGTGCAGATAATGGCTATTAAGACAATCAGAAGAAAGGAGGGAAGAGAAATTGATTACAAAATTGATGACAGCTTTCCTTTCGAAGGAGGAAAGAGGTAGATTGATGCTAAGTGATAAACACAAGGGAGAGAATAGCTAGTTTGGTACAAGGACCTTTTTTAAGTTTTACCTGGAAGCTGAAAGTTTCTTGTAAGTGAGATTGTAGGACAGCCTACTCGTTGGTAGGAGACTATTTTTAAGAGGAAGGCTGATGAAGGAGGAATGGATTCCACACTGACTGTGACAGTAAGTGTGCCAAGAGCCTCCTTCAGCCCCATGTCAGAACCACTCAGGTGGGGATGCCTCACTGTAGCCCTCCCAATGCCAAGCAGGAGACACTCAAGCCAACTGGACGGGAAAAGAGAAGACCATGCCAATAACACCACTAAGCTCCACCTTGCACTCTGCCCATTTGCAAATGTTCCCTAGTGCTACAACAATCACTGCAGAAAAAACCAATCCAAAAGTGAGTATCAATTCATATCCCTTTTCTAAAAACTGTTCTAATCATTCCTCACTGACATCTTTCTGTATAATGTTAACTTTCAGTTACAGACGAGGGAAATTTCTAACCCTAAAATACAAGCTATGGTTTACTTATGCTCTGTACAAAGTTCATCTAAAATGAGCCTATATCCAAAGAGGTTCCAGCCTAATTGAACAAAGTATCAATACACAAATGTTCTCCCTGAGTACACTGCATGCTCACCTTGACCTCCTACTGCCCTCAAGGCTCTGTTCTGGATGGCTGCTGCAAAGCTGCAACCCCATCTACATGCCTCTCCTTCTGAGCATTAGTAGGTTCACAGTAGAAAAAGAAGTTCAAACAATGCTTATACTCAAAAGGTTACTCAAAATTACCTGTAATCTCAATGTCACAGAGCCTTTGGAGCGTGTTAAGAGTTCCCCTCTCCTGCTTAGAAACAGCCCCAGATGAGCAAATGGTCTTGGTACCTTCCTGTTTTGAGGTCTCTTAAGAAAGACAGCTCACAACGAGCTTTTCTCTAAAGCTCGTTGTCAGAAGGAGACGCTGACTTTGTTCACAATGCACAGGGAATTACAGGGCCCAGTGACCAGCATAAAGAGTCACTGAGGCTGCCGCAGAAGCATCAGAAGCAAAAGCACAGTATCAGAGAATGCTACAACTCTTCCAAAGCTGAGTCCTCAGCTCCAAACGCTGCAAACAGGCTCTACTGTCATCGCAGCTTGGAGGAACATGAGCCTTATCACCCATTCCTGAAGCCCTCTGTGCCACCTTCTTGGTTCTGTTACTCCTCCTCCCCATCCAGCAGCCTTGGGGGATGCTCTTACACAGGAGGCAACAC
Source organism: Platysteira castanea (assembly GCA_013397175.1). Classification (NCBI taxonomy): domain Eukaryota; kingdom Metazoa; phylum Chordata; class Aves; order Passeriformes; genus Platysteira; species Platysteira castanea. The sequence continues at coordinate 150,565 of VYXC01008165.1, forward strand.
ATCTCTTTTTCCTGTGCCCCCACCTCCTTTATCATAACTTTCTCTGTCACACACCTGTGGTACATTATTTCCACTGCTAATTCTCACTGTTACTTTTAGTCACCCAGAGACAAAGGACACAGGAGAGACAGTAATGCTCACAAGATCTTATACCTGTATTTTACCTCCTGATCACTGATGTAGCAACCCTGTGAAGAAAATGCTAGTTTTGATCTATGTTTGTTTCTCTTTCTTCTCATTTCAGACTTGCCAACTTCTTAAATTGTCTGTGGCATCTCAGCAGCATCAAGAGGCTATGGGGCACTCCACGGATATACTCTTTATTTCAAGAGCAATAATTTAGGTCTGTCAGTTAAGGGTGGGATCTGCAAAGACAGTTTAAGATTTGCACAGCAGACAACTGAGAACTTACTTTATAGCTAGTGGAATATTATCAATAGTGAAATGGCAACTGCAATAAAACTGCCTGTTACTTTAAGCCTTACAGGCTAATTTAATCCTTCATTTAGTACTCGCACTGCGGCAAGGGTATTCTGAGGCCATGAGAAAATTCCTGAAGCATGCAGGATCACTGTTTATGGTGCCCCTCCTGCCCCTCCTGCCTGGCAGAGGCTGGCAGGAGCCTGCAGGGTACTGGACATGGTAGCTGCCTCCAGGAGCAAATGGGAGCCTGATGGGAGCAAATGCCAGGGCTGTGGTGCTCCTGCCCTTCCACAGTTTGAGGCCCAGAAAGGTGAATGGCTCCTTCCCAAACTGCAGGGCTGCCTGTGCCGTGCTTTCCAGGAGGAGGAGTAGCACTGAAATCCTGCGAAACAACAAGAGGCACCTTAACCCTCAGACACACCATATGTCTCAGAGACAGGAGAGGCTGGCACATACACACTTTATGTGCCTCCACAGCTCATGTCAGGCCTATGCTGCCATGGCTTGTGAGAGAGAAAAGTTCATGTATGGAAAGTCAACTGCCTTGTACTTGTGTCTCTGCTTTTTAAAGCCTACAAATGCAGAGGGACAAATATGATTCTCTATTTCAATCTCCTTCAAATTCATAAATCCAGGAGACACTGCACATAGAAGTAAACTAGGGGTTGGTTGGGAAACTGATAGATTTATGGGTTTACAATAGCTCAAGTCCAGAACTAGCCTCCAATACATACACACACAAGTGCATATGTGCATGTCCACGCAAATCTGAGACCATACACTATTACCTTTCTTCATCCTGTATCATCTTGCCTTCCTTTAAATCTGTGCTTGATCCTTCCATTTTTTCATTGTTAAGTATCCTGGCAGCCTCAGAAGCACGGCACTGACTACTCAAGGAGAATACAGGAGATTGATTTCGATCGCTGTTCAAGTACGATCTCACGGAAGAAATGTGTCCTAAACTGCCATAATCCAGCACTTTTTATTAGTGACAAGGCAGAGCAGGTACTTTTACCAGCTGAATAAAACTTTCATGCTTATGTATGTGCTTATGCTACTCTTCAAAGGATGCAGAGGCTGAACCTTCTCTAGCTTGTTGGGCTGAGAGGACACCCAGGGAAAGGGACCACCATCCTGTTATCCCTTATATGAGCTTCCACAGGCATCTCCTGCACAGGCATCTGTGCTCACTGAAACCCTCGTTTTGCTTGTGTTGCAAGGCCAGAGCAAACACACCACTTCTCCCCAAAATAATGGCACTATTTCCCCTCGCCCTGCCCAAGTTACACCTGCAGAAGCTGAGGCACTTTGCCACCCTGCTCACACTGCATTTCCTCCTTGAGCTTCAGATGTAGTTTTTCCATCAAACTCTGCTCCCATTTGCTGGAGTTCTGTCTTTAGCATTATTCTGCCTTTAGCATTTTAAACTCATGCTTATGAGAACAGTGACTATGTTCACTTGAAAATCAAACTGAAATGAATATACGTGCATACAGATATACTGACAAAACAAGTATCTGCTCATCTACATGACAGAGGCACCACAGGTTCTCTCTAGCACTTGTTTTTATTCTTATGGGACAGGAGTCTCCTAAATGTTTTCTCTTTCCCAAAGAGGAGAAAAAGTGTATTTCTTTGATCCAACTCAATCATTTTTTATTCTGGAGATCTGGAAGCATTGTGCTTGTGATTACTCTGCCAAATCATTCTCCTCTTTTCTGTGGTATGACTCAGCACTGGCAGGACATGTCAAACCAGAGCAGTGTGCAGGAGCACTGTCACCTCTCTCAAATGCTCTGCCTTTGTATCATCACCATCTTAGGCCCTTTCCACCCAGGGCTGTAAGCAGGTTCTTGATAAGCCAAAAACAAGACAGCTGCTTTGACAATGGATACTGTGGCTCCCATCAGATGCAGGAGGCTTTTAAAAAAAAACCTACTTAAAATACTTCTGTTTTTTAAAAATAGGAGTATCGCAAAACCAGGAAGTAGCCCCAGAAAAACTAAATATACCGGGAGCTAGAGAAATTTTCTCAAGCCTTCTTAGTTTGTTGAAGCAGCCTCCTTGTTAAACTACGCTAATGAGTTAAAAGGTCATACCTGGGTAAGCAGACGATAGGATGCTGCGTCTGGTTGTTGAACAAGGGAAAATGCTCTGTTCCTATAAAGAAATAGAAAAATATGCTCACTATTTAGTCTCTATGCAGCAAATTTAGCATAAACTCAACACTGTAAAGATTATAAAATGTCCTTATATCTTATGTGTACACTTCTGTCTGAGCCTTTTTCTCTCAGCTTTATTTCCCAAGACTCATTAATTCAGATTCCCTGTTATGTCCAGCCTGCTTTGGGACCACCAAGGAGCTGCTTACTCCCTAGGCCAGCCCTAAAAAAAGCTGGCACTTGCTCCAAAAAGCTGTCCATCAGGGAAGGCAAATGGAGCACAGCACAGTTCCAGCCAGACTCCCTCCACTGGGAGACCTGTCAGAGCTGCTATATGCAGTCTCTACTGCAGGGCAATCCCAAGCAGGAACAAGGAAAGTGGTTGCTAAGATGCACAGAAAGTAATGGAAGAAGAGCAAGAGTCCCTCACTGACTTCCCAGTATGACACTTCAAAACAGCTGAAGATACCAAGGCAGGGAACTACTACAATTTCTGCTTTATACTGTTTTTCTTGCCTAAGTTGTAGCAGAGGGTCTTAAGTAGAAGGTTAAATTTACCTGGGATAAGTAGCAAAGGTTACCACAGTACTACCTTTTTTGTAACTTGCTTTAATCATAGAGAAATGCCAGGGCAGTAAATGTAGTTAGCCTGCTGAAATAGCCTCTGCATGCCCCACCATACATCCTCTCTCCTTTCTCCCAGTCTTTGACCAGAGCACACTGGGGAAAACATTATAGGTGCAAGCAGCAGACAGACATCCAAGTGGCTCCAATCAGGGCAAAAGGGGTCTCCTTGCCACAGGTCCTTGAGTATCCCCCAAGTATTATGGGGCCAGCTAGTACTATCACCTATATTTAAGGCTGCAGCTTCTCATGGCCAAGACACTTGTAACTCTTCTGACTTTAGTTGTTCAGAAATTAATTCCCTCTATAGGGTATCTGACTCAAGTTAATGCTTTTGTTTGGGAGTTTACTGTTTTAAAGCTTCAGCAAGAACAGGACAAGCATTCCCAGGAACCAGAGCAGTAAGAAACACATAACTAAACCAAATTAAAAATAAGGATAGTATTAAGGTAATGACAGAAAGTAAGATGTAAGTGTGAAATCAGAGAGAATCATAATGCATACTCACAAAGGCAACTAACCTTAAGCTAAAGAGCAGTTCAGGCTTTTTTTACTTCCTGGACTGTCATCCTTTGTCACTGAATCAGTCACCTTGTCTGTACCAGATCACTGGCATGGAGTTGTGCTAACTACAGCTTTTCACCAGTTTGCCCAGTTAACATCCAACAAGAACAGAAAGATTTTGCTGCCCTGAAGGGGGAAGGCTTCAGATGGTTCTGACAGCAAATAAATGAAAAGTGACTATTCCACCTTACTGCAGAGGCTGTCAGCAGAGTGCACCGTTCCCTTAATAATTTAAAAAATAATAAATATAATAATAATAAATAATTAGTTACAGTAAATGACCTGTGTGGAAATGAGGCTCCAGCCAGCACCAACTCTACCAACCCACAGGACAAAGATGAATGCTAAAATCAGCTAATAAATTTGCTCTGGCTCAGCAGAAAGATCAATGTTCTTGACAGCCGAGGGTCCAGTGTGTGGCATCCCAACAACCCTCTTATGTGTCACCACTGCAACATAAGGCCACATAGTCAGAACCAGAGGAGGTGGAACATCCCTCTTGGGAGGGGCAAGTGCAGGAGACAGAGGCATTCAACAGGGACATTAACAGAAGGATGGAGACACCTGCTACTTGCATGCCAGATGGTCAGATGGCATTTTTACCAAAAACAAACTTGGCTTTGCACTTTCATTATCTATTCTATAACCATTAAACAAGTGTCCCAGTAGTTTGAACTGAAACCTCGATCACCTCTCTGCTAAAGGTCCACTGCAATAAATGTGATTTTAGCCACTACCAGAATATCAAAAATACCAGACAATCAAAATACAGATGCCAGAAGCGGGCAGCATTTTTGCTGCCCCACAAATTTCCTGGAGACAGGCTGTTATCAGCATTTCCACCTCTTGCTGACAGGGAAGAAAATGAAATGATTCAAAGGTTCTTCCACTAGAGAACAGAAGAGATACCCGCCCACACAGAGATGCCCACAGCTCAATGTTCAGGGCAGTTAAACAAAAAGCATTTAAGTGCCTGGTCAGAATGTGGCATCACATGTACCAATGGGGTTTTCCACTTCCTATAAGTCTCTTCGAATAATCACAGTGCAGAATGTGTTAGGAAGGGTTTCTTTTTGTTTGTATTTCTCCCTCTTGCTTGAGACAGAAATCCAGAGGAAACTGTCCCAGTAATAAATTACTTGAAACTGGCAGTGTCTTTAGAAAAGCTTTGGGCTCAGATGAAGGGACATGCTGACTTGTTGACGCCCCAGAGCCAGGACGGAAGGGGACAGCACTATGGCTGCTCCAAGCGACTCTTTCCACAAGGGACAGGGCACAAAACAGATGAGCTGGTTTTTTCACTCCTAATGGCAAGCTGTGATTAATACCTTCAATCGTGGATATGGAAACCTACGTCAGGACACGCAAGCTTATCACAATGAAGAAAACCTGAAATCTCATCCACAAATGAAGCCTGGTAAGTGCATTCAGCACATTTTCTCTCACTGAAGTACATCGGACAGATTCTCTGTTGATCCAGACTAACAGAGGGCTAGACAGCTCTAGGGTGGATGCACTGTGACCTAGCATCAAACAGGCAAGGAAACCTGTTCATTCTGGCTCTGCCATTTGCCTGTGGATCGAGCATACTACTTCCTCTGCAGTATCCATTAGGGATTGCCTTTCCTTCTTTTGGTAAACACTTTGACTTCTACCTACAAAAACTGATAGAAAAAAAACAGTGTGCATATACATACACATGTACAACAGAGAACTGAGGTTCTATTTTATGCACAAGGTATATGTAACTATTCTTCAGTAATGTGCACTTAACCCTACTTCTCCTGTTATAGAACTCTCAAAACCAACAGGATTTTATACATTGTACTAATTTTAAAAAATATATCTGTCTTTTTCAGGAACTGCTTTCCTCTCTCATTTGAGGGTTTGTTTGTGTTCAAACAGTTCGGTATGACCTAACTAACAACATACCTGTTCTGCAGAGTCATCTGTAATGAAAACTCTAAGGACTAAGTGCGTTCTTTTCCGAAGCTGTTCCACTTGTTCCCCTGAGAAAGGACCCATGCTGTTATCCTGAGGGGTCAGCCCATCCACCTGAGGCCCTGACTCTACCTTGCAGACATCTCTTAGCTTCACCAAGCTGCCTGCAGCAATGCACATTTAAGGTTACAAACTCTTCAGTCTGGGAGTTTGCCAGTTGCTATATATACCCCAAGAGCAACAAACATGCTATGATAAAAGCCTAAATTGCCACAAATTACTTTTCAGCATTTAGTGCTTTGCCCAACAATGCTGCAAATGGATCCAATCCATTAGCACCAAACCCTTCCCCACAGCTTCTTCCTTTCACACTACACTCTCCTCCTCCATACTTTCCACGTACCCCATGCTTTTCCCTTGGCAGCAGAGGCTTAAAATAACAGACATTTTTCAAAGGGATGCAAAAAACCATATTCTGGTTATCTGCAGGGCACGATTCACTACACATTTATTATTATTCCGTTTCCAAAGTGCTAGGGAATGAAGGTCAAATATATCTGAACTTCAGCTAGGGTTGATGCAGAGAGCAAATGTCTTTAAACCACTGCAGCTAAAGGAGGCAAACCAGAGGCCAGGCTGTCGTGCTGTAAATTGCTGACAATCAGCAGAAGTCAGCAGCTTACCATGGCAGCAGATGTGGCCCTGAAATTCAGAAAGGACTGCAGTAGATGTTGCCTCAACTTGAGAATCAAGACTCCAGAGCCAAACTGACTGAGGAAAAACCTGTACCGAGATTTTCACCACCAGTTGGAGTTAGTTTTGCGCAGCACATAAGTCAGTATTTCTCTCAGTCCTGGAACATGTCTGCCTCTGAAAGCCGGCTTAGCAGTACGGACATGTTCCCTTTTGACCAAGCTGATTTAGAAAAGGTTTTAATGATGCAAAAACAAGCAATGCTGATCGTACCATCACAAATTTATTTATTCCAAAAACTGTTACACTGTGTCTGTGCTAAAATGACTGGATTATTCCCAACACTTTTTAATTCCCATTGCTTGTCTGGTGGCTCGTTTTCACTAAAACATCCACACCAAATCTTTCAATAGGTTAAAAGAAATTTTTAAAACCCTGCAAGTTGAGAAAGGTCTATTCATGGAGAAAAGCATCCTGGGGTTGCTACTGCCAGTCTGAGCGGCTCACAGTCACGAAGGTAGAGGAGACAAGGTCTAGCTTGGTTATGACTGTGAGGAAGAAATGGGGAAGATGAAAAGCTGTCTCAGCATCCAAGAATCTTGGCTAAGTGGGGCCTGGAATACCCAGCAGACAGGAGACACTGTTCAATCATTTAGGGAAATCAAGCTTAGCAGTGTCAGCACATTTGGCTTGAGAGGAAACAGTCTCCTGATCTTCTTGATGCAGAAGTAACTTGGCTACATTAGTGGCTGCCACTAAGTAAGGATTAAAGAATGGAAACAGAGAAGGACAAGGAAAGCAAATGATAAAATGAACATGTCAATATTTTCACAGCTTGTATTCAGCAGCCCAGCTGGGATCCCAAGGGGGTTTGTTTCGGGAACCACAGAGACACAAACAACTGCAACATTTGATGGAAAAATATGGTGTCTGGGTTTTACAAATGGAGTTTCCAATAGTTTATCTCATTTTGTAACCAGCAGGGAAGAAAATCACTCCGATGACAGTTACCACTGAGGCATTTTGTTGTGTTCACTGGCACAGACCTGTCATTAACACTCCACTTCTCTTAACCACAACTTACTTCCCCTGTAGTTACTCATTGAAGATAGGTCTGGGGGGTTGTTTTCCTGGTCTTGTCAAGTTGAATTTTAATACATACTGCTTGAGAGATGCCTCCTGCTATTTTATCTCTATAATTTATTGTATAATAAGTTCCTATAAATTCTTACGATAGCTTAAGAGACTCACAAGATGGATTGCTGGTCTGGTTTTTTTCTTAGTTTTCCCAGCAAAGCAGAGAGTTACTGATTTCCTCTTGTCACTCACTTCAGCCACAGCTCAGGCCATCTCCCTCCACTGAAGGATCTGACCTTCAGAAGAAAGGCTGTCATAATACTCACTGCTAATGAAGATGCTGGCATAGCAGTGTACTACAGTCTTTTCATTTGCTCTAGGAGGCCCCAGCTATTTCAGACACCCATGAAATGGTTGTATAGGCACAAGCTGTATCTTCACATGCTGGAGAGGAAAAGCTCACCAGAGATTCTGGACAGGGACTGTTTAATAGTCATTTAGTGAAACAGAAACCACCAACCCTGCAAGTTGGTATCCAAGAGAAAATATTTATTTAAGATCTGGAACTTAAAAATCTTTCATCTATTAGGGAAACACCATCCTCACCTCAATATCGCACATAGAGAAGATGTATTTGATATATTTCCATACTTTGGCCCAGCACCACCAGCTCCCATTGGAAACTGGAGACTTTTCCATTTGGGACATTACTTTACATTCCCCCTACCTCTCAGAGCCAAGACATTGAAAGACATGACTAAGTAGTTTTAGGAAGTTATTATAATTTTTTTTTTTTTTAGTGAACAGCAAAAAAATAACAACCTACTTCAGAATACAGGTATTATACTATACTCATCTTATTAAACTCTGCATTTAATCTGTCTTTGGACTAATGGCACTTTCTAAAACAAGCCCTAGCCCTGAGTAAGCTCATGGATGCAAATCCAAGAGTGTGTGTTGAAATCAGACTGTTCCCAGGCAGATCTCTCACAGCAAATAAAGCCAGGATGTGCCAAGATTGTAAAGGGCTTTCAGTCATGAGTGACAGACAATCAACAGAGAAAATCAGCCATTGCCTTTCATCTCCTTACAAATGCCTTGACAGCCAACCTGTTGCAAATCAACAAGTATAAGAGTCTCTCCCTCAGCCATCACAGTAATTCAGAGGGAGGAAAAAAGGGATGGAGGAGAGGAGGGAAGAAGAGGGCTTGAGGAGCTGGGATGAAGTGTCAGGACGAAGTGTCACGGTGAGACGGACAGCTAGCCAGAGTCACTTCAGCTTTGCTAAGCATGAATTTAACGATGCTGCACATCTGGACAAGCCTGGCGTGAGCACACACCACAGACTGGCCTCAGCTGAGAGCATTTTCTCAGCTGCTGCTGTTGAGCTCCATCCTTCCAGACCCAGAGGACACTCACCGCAAAAGGAAAGCAGCATATGCTGCTCCTTGCTAAGCTCATTGTTGCTTTGGCTTCCAGGCTCTCTCGTCCAAAATTTAAGGTGGGTTTCCTTTCCCTACAGCATGCAGGACTGTAACACAGCTATAGCCCACGCTTGAGGTGGAGGTGAACAGACAAGGCAGATGAAACAACCACCTTCCAAAGGACAACACAGGAGCCTTTCTTGTTACTGATGGGGCAGGGGGGAGGTCTTCTGCCACTAAGAAATTAAGGACATATGAGCATGTGAGACAGGGTTAGAAAGCAAGAACTGCTTGCACTAGTTTGGGTCCATCCTCTCACTTGAGGATTCTTTTCTCACACACCAGTTCTGTTTATCCTAAAGATCTTCCTCTGATACCCATGGCAGACAGAAAATTTCCTCAGTACATCCTATACCCATATATCAGAGGTGTGATGGAAATACAAAATAAATACAATAAAATATATAATATTTTTTAGCTTGGGGAAAGTTTATTTTTCTTATCATCCATGTGATAGACAATTGAAGGGTGTCAATAAAACTTCAGGTGATTCTCTTGAAAAAGTAAAAGTCCCCTGTGATGGTTTGAACCTGGGTTGATGGACAACCATTTGGACCAACACTGCTTTCTGAAATTTGCATATTTAAGCCGCAGGGAGACGCGGGAACTTCCCTTTAGATGTTCCAGCCTCCTGCGGGGAAGGGGGGGCAGATGGGCCCCGGGTCTCCCCTTCCCCGGCTCCGCGACACAAGCCCCAGGTAGCAGCAGGAGAACCCCCTCAGAGCCGCGGGCAGCTAAGAAACAACCATTAAGCTGCTGCATAAGCCAAGACCACACAGAGTGGCTTCTAAGGACTGGAGACCCCTCCCCCCTCAGGCAGCCCAGCACAGATCCCAGTGGGAACAGATACAACTTTCTGCAACCAACGTGACCAGAGTCGAGCTGAGAAACCGGCCGCATAAAGGGAAAGAGGCTGTTTCTCCAACATAAAGCCTGAGGAAGATCATGGCGACTTCAAGGTCAGAGGGAAAGAGAGAGTAAGTCAGGGGAGACAAAACTGAAGATTGCAACAGGAAAAAAGGGCAGAGTCGTACGCCCAGCGTGGAACTTAAAAATGCTTTTTGCAGGCCGTGGTGAAAAACTGTAATATCACAAACTGTTATTTTCTCTTTAATCCACTTAAAGACATGGGGGGATGAGAATTTTGTGCACACCCTGTGGGAAAGGGAATAGTGACCACGTCGGGTCACCTTGGAGCTATCAGAGATTTTTAGAGATGTTGTGAAGAAGCTAGAATTTGCCTATTGTGCAGTCACCCCAAGACACTTATCCTTAAAAAAGATACACCCCATGTGTGGCCCATGCTAGCAGTGTAGGAAGACTGCAAGATTTATGGGAGATTGTTTTTCACAGCAGCAGAATTTTCGGGTGGGTCTGTTTGCCCTTTGAGCAGTTTGGAAAACCACATGAAGCAAAAGAAAACCTTTTTACCTTGAATAGTGGAGAGACTCTTACAAACTGTAATACTGATCAAAAATCATAGTTTGTTATCCTTTGTGCGAGTTGGATAAAAAGGGGGAGGTGCTGGAGGAAAAAGGGGGGTTTTGCTTTAATTTCTTGTTATTTCTTTTTACTTTTCGTTCTATTAATAAACTTCTTTATATCCTTTAAAGTTTGGTTTTCTGCTTTGCGTTTCTCCTGATTCTTATCTCACAAAAGATAAAGAATGCGAACAAACTCACTACAACCCGTTTGACAGGATTGTAGACTGAGAGACTTTCTCTGAGTAACAAAGCACGTTACTGAGACAGGATCAAAACCAAGGTCTCTCAGCTCCTGCATCTAATGATAAGGTTGAACATACAGTCCCAGCATAGGCATGATGTAACAACAGTGTGTAGCTCTATAATCCTGTAGTAGCCAAGTGCAGCCTTTTCCCAGTGTGCCAGTTAAAACGATAGTAAGAGAATAGCAACGGTTCAGGATGAACAGCTGCTCTGGGACTGCAAGGGGAAGCCACGTTAACCTATGGCTGGTCCACGGGTTTCTGTAATCAGCTGGCTCTATGTTATCTCTAATTTCAAGTTAACTGAAGTTAACTTTGAGGAGTCAAGAGCAAGCTGTGCAGTACCCTGGAAACCAGCTTAAGCTGCATTTTTTTGCACTGATATGGATGTCTTTGAGATTAGAAGGCCCAAAGCACCCTAATAAGTAAGGAAGGGACACAGAAGACATTTGCTAGAACACATCCTCGAAGGCACGGCTCCAATATTGTGGCTTATGTGCCACCAGAGACATTCAAGACAAATACGAATGGCATAAAAACATTGCCTGAAGACCTCCACCTTGGAGCAAACATCACAGGGGATACAGTACAGGTTAGCCAGTGTTCCCCACCTTTTTAAAGAAATTTTTGTATCCTACTTTGGATTTCTGCTTCTTCCTTCTCCCCAGTTTAGACCATTCCAGCCAAGCAGTAGTGCTGCAGTACTGACCCTATCCCATGGCATATTCTGGAAGTTTTACTCTCACTGTTTTGGAAAGAACCACATTGCTTTGCTTAGGATCATACTGAGAAGCCCATTGCACACACATTCCCGTAATACATGCATTTCCTATACACAATACGACTGCGGAGTGAAATCTCCCAGAGGCTTTTAACCTATTATCACTTAAGTCACCTCTAAACCAGTTATCTCCATTACCAATCTGGAATGCACAAGTTACCTGTCACAGGGTGAAGGGGAATTAAGTAAAGCAGAGTCTTTCAGTAGTTGAAAACAGGAAGCTTTTTTGCTTGTTTTGCTGGGGATTTTCCAGACATCCCCCTGCCATCATTTCCTCCAGGCCTGCCTGAAGATCTGCACCTTGAGGGTCCCTAGAAATGCCCACCACCACTCACAGCACATCCAAGCTAAATCTGAAATACAGCATCACTTGAGTTTCTGCTCGACCAAAGTCAGTGCTCACAAAAGAAGACTGTCTCTCCCAAGCCAGGGACTGCTGAAGCAACTACACCTGCCATCTGCACCTAAAATTCCTCTTAGCATGCATCCTGCTTTGTGGAAAAACTAGTAACCTGCTGATGACTTAGAGAAATAAGCAATGCTCTGTGCCAGAGACAGCCAGGAAGAGACTACTCCACTGTGAAACAGGACTCATCAGTAGTCACATTAGCACCCCCAGAACACAGGATGGCTGGCATCAGCACATCCACATCCAGTCTTGCCCCCTTCAGTATCTTTCCTTCATTCCATACATCTTCTCTCTTGTACTTGCTCAGCTCTTAAGAGGAGCAAACTCAAGTGACATTTGCCTATCATCAGGCATTTTGTAAGAAATACCTATTTCATTTAAAGGTGATTGATGCTTATGGAACATGGGTCCCACAAATGCCACAGTCATGTCAGCCACAGAGGTGTGACAGTAGGAAAGTTGTCCAAATAGATGACAGTATGATAGCTCTCCAGTCCTTAAGAGCCTCAGTCCCTGGATGCTCTAAAAAAAAAATCACCAAACTCTGGCTTTTGTATGTAATAAGGAAATGAGGAAAATACTGGCAAAGCCTCTTCTCCTGCTGTCCCAGTTATGTGAAAGCCCTTGTCTACTTGCAGTAGCGTATATGTGGGTTTTGCTGCTAAGTATTCAGGCACAGCTATCTTACTATATGCAGGTAACAAATTTTTAAACAGAATGTTTGGATTGGGCAGAGGGATGCCACAAGAGAGAATTTTAAGCTGGGGTAGGGGGTCCAAAACATACTGTGGGTACTCCCTGAGAGGTTGTAAAGGCCAGGCTCAAATCTCCTCTCCAAAACAGATGTGTAAACATTTCTAGTCACAAAGTTTACACCATTATACTCCGCAAGTATGTCACCCTTCATTTATGCAATTTATAAAGACTCCAAACCTAATTCTCGGAAACAAGACCTTTCTTATTTTCTCCAGAGACAAGACAGAATAAACTGACTAGCTTTCATCCGGGAGAAGAGTCTGCTGTGAGGACTCTCCCCAGTAATATATATATTCAAAACACTTGTTTATTTGAAAATTATGTAGTTCCTGGGAAACCAAATGTTCTATATTTAATAGATTAATCTGTAACTCATAAAAGCCCAATTCAGCTGAATGTATGTTATTAAGAAATAGGGCTAGCTGAGGTCAAGCTGAGGCCAGAGTGCCCATAAAGAATACACACTTCTGTGTCCTTACTGAAGTTTATGGTTTTAGTAAAAATAGGAGTGTTTTCCTTTTAGAGCACTCATTTCGGATATCTTTGTTTACTTTAATAAAATATCCCACATCTTTGGCAAAGTTTAAAATAACTAGAAGCTGCCAGAAGTGGAAAACCACTATATTGTGGGTTCAGGAGGAACTTTTGTGCTTTTTCTCCCCACACACTTAAAAAATAATGCAAACTCATAACTACTTTTATTATAAGCCAGAAGCTGTGTGGAGGTTCGTGCAGCAGCTCGAGGGCCTAAATATCCTATACAAATCAGTCCCACTTCCTCTTTTACAGCCAAGTACTCAGTCCAGCTGAGCCTGTGACAGCTGAGCCTGGAGGGGCAGAGGAAGTGTCACCCTTCACTGCTTCCCCAGGCTCCAGTGGGCAATTCCAGGTGAAGTCTGAGCTTCCCGGCCACTGTGAGTAACACACATCAGACGAAGCAGGAATCATCACTGCCTGTTACTGCCCACCATCTCACCAGTAACCTCACAGGACACTCAGCTTTTAGATCTGCAGATCTAAAGGCAACTTTTCGCAAATTACAAATGACATTCAGTTAATGTGAAAGGCCTTGGTTCCAGCAGGAAGTTTGAGATGGGCCAGTGAGCACTGATCTGCTGAGGTTTCACCATTTCCAGGGTGAGGCCTTGCACCTCCCCACAGGCTTTGCCCGCAGCCATCCCAGGGCAGGTGGGTGTCTGTGCCATGGGGATTTAGCAAGGTCTGCCTCAGATCCTGTTTGATACCGACAATTCCCAACACAGGACTAATAAACAGCTGATAACATTGTGACATAAGACTAGGGCAAGATGGAGCAGTGAAATAAAAACAGGAGGAAGTTGAAAGAGTCCTGGTGCACTCTTAAACCCCTACTTGTAATATCCCCTTCCTGATGAAAATCCTGGTGTAAGTGACTGGACAAAATCAGACAAACTCACCAGGAACACTAACAGCCAGCACTACAGAAGGCACAAATTGTATAGCCAGCCAAAATGTGTACAGTTCTTCCTCTTCATTTTCTATCACCCTTTCTCTGAAAATTCCCCTCATTTATTAGCAGTTCAAAAGTGTTCCACTACTACACTTTAATTTGCTTTTGATTAAGCAAGCAGGCAATGCTAAGGAGATGAGAAAACATGGGGTAACACAACAGAAAGCATTAAGATGTGTCATTTGCTCCCCCGAAAGAACTGTATGGTGCAACTGAAAACAGTAAGTAGAAGTCAACAAGAAAAGCTGGGCAAATACAGATTCCTAACTTCTTGAAACTAAATCCCTGTACAGAAAATTACTATTATCTCTCAGCATGCTTCTGATTGTATCAAAATGCATGCAAATAACAATGCTTTACCCTAAGCTGACCAATCTCGGGAAATGATTTGCAGGTTGAAAGCTATACTTCACTTCCTGGAGACTAAGTATGTACCAGGCTGCATCGGTTGCTCACAGTGCCATGCTTTCTCCAACAAAAGCCAACATTGATTGCAACACTTTTATGCAGACAGAACGAGCCAAAAATAGTGTTTTGACCTTAAGATTATGGACTTTATGCATCACAGCAAAGCCATTAACACCTAACACCTGTTGGAACAATTTTTAAAATAAGTATTCTATTCCCTAATTCACGTAGCAAACTTGCCTCTTTTTTAGAGCTAGCATATAAAACTTGTGGATCTTTCAAAGCAGGAGGTCATTACTCAGAAGCACTTAAGAGCTTCCTTAAAACACTATGCTCTGTTATAGAAATACCTTAATAAAGATAAAAGAAAGTGCCTGAAAACCAAAGATTACTGACCCATTTGAGCACAAGAGCTACAGACTTCTGTCACAAAGGATTTGGGATACTTTAGCACAATGATGAGTCACACAGTGGAAAGACTTCAAAAAAAAAAAAAATCAATTATATGGAGACTAGCACTTCTGCCCACCTGGAAGATACTTTTTTTTACATTCCAAATCCACTTTCAATTCACACATTTGAAAATGGTTTCCAAGATCTAGAGACAACATTACAGAGCTGTTTAAAATAAAAAACTCTTTAAAAACACTTGTGGACAGCAACGAAAAACACAATAAGGAGAATCTCAATTTCTGCACTAATGCATTTGCTAACAAAATTTATGCTTTCTATTTCGAGGCTATGACAATTTATAACCCCACTCTATAACTCAAAAATTATTTCCATAAGTGTAAAGGCATAATAGATCTTCTTAAAAGAAGAGGATGATCACATTGCTTAACATGATGCCAGAAGTAAAGGGTTTACTTTCAACTCCAGAATTGTTGTGCCCTTCACATCACTTACAGTTCTCGGTCCAAAGTTCAGGGACTGATCTTGGGTGAGCACCTGTCAGGCAATGAACTCTGCTGAGGGCAAACTTCTCTGCTAGAGAAACTTCTCTTTTCAGATGCTGAAGGACACTCTTCAGTTTCATATTTATCAGAAAACATTGCCTGGAGATTAAAGGAGGTAACAGCCAAACTAAAGGTGTGGAAGGAATGAAAACCTTGCTCAGTTACCTACTGCAAATGAACAGCTACTGCTTATTCCACCTTTCTTTTTGGGCACACCCTAGGGCATTTTGCTGAACAGCACCTTGTCCACCAAAAAGAAAGCACACCTACTGCCTCATCAGACTGGTCATGGCATGGTATGTTTTCTCTTTCCTGCTGGATGAGGACCCAACTGGGTAAGGAGGGGGAATGTCAGGTGACATATACCCCGTACCCATAATCCCTCCTTTGGGAGACGGTCTCCTCAGTTCTAAGTGTGTTTTGGGGAAGATGTTCTAAGACTGTGGGAACAGGACTGGGTTTTATCTTCCAAAGAAAGGGTGATCCTCTATTCAGTGATGACATCACTGGATATCAGAAGAATACAACTGTACCCTATTAATACAACTATACCTATCAGTTGCACTTCTCTGTGCTCACCTGGCCAGTGCTCTACCTCTTCCTAAAGAGGTATATTGTTACCAGACCTGGCTTGGCTCAAAACAACCACAGTGACCTAAACGGCACAACTCTAGACTTTATCAGAAGAGTGTGGCCTTAAAACATAAACTAGTTTAGGTAGAACTCAAAATTTGATCACCAGTACAATACTTGTTTATGGCAACAGGACTGTCAGTACTTCTGGAAGCTAAAAGACATCTGAACTGAGCCTCCATGAGGTTAATCAGACAGTATTGGCCTTTATCAAGGTTTTATTCCCTAAATGTCATTCCCTTGCATCCACATGTTTAGTGCAAATTTTCTTGTAGCCTCTTAATACTGAGCTGGAGCATTTCCCAGAACACATATGCCATGTGAAGTAGCTCACCCCTACAAACCAATTACAACAGTTTTTGAAATTAATTGCTTCTTGGCTGAGCACATTTTTTAAAGCTGTATTTTGCTCTCCTTATTGACTGTCATGGTCTTTTACACCCTTGCAAGACTTTGGTCATGGCGGCATTAACCCAAAATTGTTTGAGAGAACCTACAGTCTTCCCTCTTTTGGCCATAGAGACCACAGGCATGTGCTCCAAGCTGTGCCACATCCCATTTTAATGATGGGGATATTGGGAGACAAGAATCAAAGTTGCGACAGAGAAATTCAAAGGCCTTCTACCAATGATTAAGTGTAGTTTGACTTATAAAGGCAGAACTACAACATGGTGCTCTTCACTCAGCGAAAAAAAAGGCATTTGATAGGGGAAACTGGCACCAATATAACATTACCTAAAATGTGTGTCTGAATTCTGTAGAGACATACGGTGTCCCAGCAACAGGCTCCACCAGAAGTAAACACGGACACAACTCATCCTGAACATGTGTGACCATGGGGCCATAAAGTCTGGGAAACCAAAGACAGAATTAATCCCCTGTAACCCAGTATATGTGCTCAGTGTCACAAAATAATCCATTTGTCTCAATTAGGCTATATCTTCCTGCCACCATGCAACCTCTACTTGACAACTGAGCAGTTGGGTGAAAACAACCTCTTACATATCAGTAATTAGTGGATAAAACTTTGCCATATTCTACTTTTTCAATGGCTTGCTCTGCAAAGTTAGCCAGAGTATTTTCAATTCAGATGGATATACAAGATGGTATACTTTACTCATCGCTTCACCAGTAACAGCTTGAAAAGATCACGAGGATTTAACCTATTAGCCCAAACTTCAAAAAAGTGAAACAAAGAAATGCCAAAATAAAGACCGAGCACATTCTTAGTATGGTAACTGTTTAAAGCAAGAAAAGAATACAATTTACAACACAATTTACTGTATTTAGATGTCCACTTGTAATAAATTTGCTTCAGCTCTTTTCAGCTGTTAACAGTCTACAAAGAAGCAGTCTCACTAATGCTACTCCACAAGGCTGTTTTAACACTAAGAGACTAATGGGTGCTTAGATGCCTTGAGGGGTTGGAAGAGGGGACCTATTCTTTTGGATAAACTGCATATTGTGAGCTACTTGTTCCAATCTTGTTATTCCTAAGAAAAATAAGGTAACTAGTTGAAATAAACAAACAATCCACCCTCATCTTACCAGTTACAGAAAAAAAAAAAATACTTGCAAAAGATATTTTATTACTGGAACTAAAAACTGAACTACACTACACAAGAGGCAAAATCTTGCATGATGAAGGCTAGCATGTATTTTGGCTTCCAGAGGTGATAAATTAAGAGCCACCAGGGCACAAAAGGCATATTTTCCACTGCAGCACATGCACACAAACAGTAACTGCCTTTAAAGGGCAACTTTGCCCCTGAGAATGAGACATGCATCCCTCCTAGAAGTTGCTTCCGTAACATTACTCTTTCCTATGGATCATTAAAAGTACCAACTCACGGAAAATCATCTCCAAAAGTGACACAGGCAATTTAACAAGAAACCATCCTCAACCTGCAACAGCTAAAGAAGCTCACAAGGGAGTGAGAGGGAAGATATTCACTGTAGTCTGCCCTACAAACCCTATGAGCTCAAAACTTGCACCCAATTTTCAGCCTTCCCCCAACAGCTGAAAAGGTGCCCAAATGGCAAATAATAATTTCTAACATGTTCTGAAATACTGAAACACATACAAGGAAGCTAAAAGCCACCCCCAAAGTCTACAACCATTTTGACTGCATATGCTTTAATGTACTATTTGCAAACAGTCAATAAAACCACACAAATTTGTTTGAACAGAGAAATGAAAGCCTTTCAGTGTAAATTTAATTTTTAAGGTTGAGCCTACACAGCCATGTGTTGCTACTAAACCACTTGTAAGTAATAATTTATTTTAAAGGGCCTTTTTGGTATTTTCCCCCACCTTTCTTACCTGTAACATTCAGCTAGGTCCATCACAATTACTGTCGAAGTATTTGTTATAATAATGTAAATATGTGAATTAAAGCACCTTAATATGTATACATAGAGCACACACTCAAACACCTCTACATTCACATCCAACTACACCATAACCTTAGCTGGTTAATAATGTATAGATCATTATACTAATTTACTCCACTGAAGATGATCAACCAAGGAACAGACATCCCCAGCAAAATGTTGAGAGCTTTTCAGATTTAAGGGTTGTATTACAGTACTATCTGTGGCAGTCACAAGCACTTGAGAGGAAATGGCAGTTTGGAAACTAAAGCAAGCCAAAGCTCTCCCACCTCAATTTAAGTTAATAATTAGAAGGTGAATTTTAATCATTAATATTAAACAATAGATTGTCCCATCCTGACAACATTATTAATGTCACTTTTCAGCATAATACCAGCCTCTGGCAAAAGACTCTGTGGTGACAGTTCCAATTAACTCTCCTCATCTTTATCTCACCTGTCACCTGTTAAAAAATGAATGTTTACTCCATCTTCTCCCTGAACAAGACTGACTGCAACTGAGGTGAAGTGGTGTTCTAAGTCAAGTAGGTCATGCCATCTAAGCTCCACTTTGTATAAGTCACTCTGCATGTTGTTTGAGTTGGCATCTGACATGCCTTCCTCCCCAGCTGCCACGCCAAGCTGCCTCGCGCCTTGCAGACAGCCTGCCTCTCCTTCCCTTAGCAGTGGGAGGGAACTCTAAGAGCCACTGTCTTCACCTGCAAACCTCAGCAGAAAAGGCCCCTACTAACAAGAGCAGCCCTTCTCATGTCAGTACCTAAATCTGCCCAGTGCACTCTCTTTACTGATCAAAGCAGGTCCTAAGGGGACCAATCCAAAATCCACCAAAGCTGACAGAAGTTCTCACCTGAGTTTCAGCAGACTTTGAACCATGTTCTCTTGACAATATCACACACTTCTCACAACTTACACAGAGAGAAGTGGGGGAGAATCTGTTTTATGCAATCCTGTGCCCCCCTGCCCTTAAGAAAAGGGTAGTTAGAAGGATCATCCTGTTACATCAGGAGTGTTTAGGACCCAAGAGGTGGTTTCAGGAGTCCACCCCAAGCTGGTTTACAGCTGTGGTGCACAGTGCAATGGCAGCTACCAGCTGAAGAGACACTGGCAACATGGTATATGTCCTCACAGAAAGCATCTGCTTCCATTCTGGATGCTGTCATGCAGAGGCAGTTGTAGGTGAGTGTTTGCCACTATGAACATCACCTTCAGTCCCTACCCCTTTGCCAGGGAGTGAGTTCTCTCCCAAAAGGGAACTCATACGTCAAACCCAAAACCACATAAACCATCGCATCCAAGTGATATGATACCACATAGGTGTCACATAGCATCAAAATCTCTACAGACCTAAGAGCCAGATTGACTGAGAAGGGATGTGGTCCCAGAGTGAAGAAAACTTCAGTCTTTCTTGGGCATACAACAAAGAAAGTGCACACTTCCTTAATTATCCATAGCCCCTTGATACACCTGTGGGTCAAACGGTACAGGTTTTGCATGCAGACAAGCCTTTAAGAGCTGACTGCACACAAACACACACACAAGTTTATGGCAAGATTAGGTGATTCAAGAAATTGTAAGGTGAAATTATGTATCAAAGTGCTAAGATCAGTTGTTAGATCTCAGCTTTCTGATGGAGTGTAGAGAAAAGTAACAGGAAGTTCATTGCCCTGAGTCCAGGAGCACCTCTCTTTTTGGGGCCTTCTGTATCAACAACTGGGTCTTTATTAGGCCAGGAAACAAGTAAACCCAGGTCTTCTGATAGCTCTGTCTTGGCATAATCAAACAGGATTCAAGTACCCACAGGAGTTTCATATAACATATGCTGCACAGCGAACCTTTGGCCTTAACAGCAAGTTTTGCATATGATCAATTATAAGCAGTTAAAATGTTCATTTCTGGTGTTTTAAATACCACAATAAAAGCATTTGCCATTTCTGCTTATACAAGCAAATGCTAGGCTAGAGCCCTGCCATGCTACAGACCACAGCGTTTTGTTTGCTGCAAAAACCAAAGTACTGTCATTTAGCTCTTTGTACTTACCCCATCCACAGTACATTCTAACAGCAATGCCTTGAACTTGTTAATCCTTTTGCATGATCCAGGTCTACTCCTGGCAAGTGACTGACCTAGTCACCCCGGTTCCAAGTGAGTATAAGATATGTACAGGCTTTAGGTAACTATACCAATTCTTATAGTTTGGGTATCTACCTCATAGCCTCCAGATACAAGTTTTCCACATTTTCTAGGTAAGAAAAGGTAATGCAGTCAGGTGTGAGAGCAGGAATTAAATTACTCATCCCAAATTACAGAGCAATCAGTGGAAGATCTAGGAGAAAACTGCCTTCATGCAAGCAATTTTTTCTACCAGTATCTGGAGAACTCAAGCACTGTAGAGCTGCCCCATCACATAAGCTACTTAAAGTTTATGGACTGGTTCTTCATCTCCAACCTCCTCCTCTTCCCCTTGCCAAAAACTGCAACTGATAGCAGGTAAGCGAGGATTACCTCACTAGGTAAGCACGACTGGAGCCTAAAAAGACAAAAAACAAACCTGAAACACTAAAGTGGGGAAAACCCTAAAGGCAAGACAACCCAAGCAGTAGACAGCAAACAATTGCAATTGCACCTGTTTCTGCAGGTGCCTGGGAGATATGGCAGCAGGCTCTCATAGCAGTGCTGACACAAACATGCTGCAAGCTCTGGGAACAGCTGTCTTCTCAACCCATACATTTTACATATACAGTACAATGTGCTGGAGGGTGGAAAATAAGTCAAGGCTTTAACCTGAGGGTGTTTATTTGCTCCAATCTATTTTTTTACCCTTTTAGGGTAGCAATTGTTCCATTGCTTTGAACTTAAAAATCACAGCTGATGAAGTGATGTATTTTCATAAGTGCAACTGTGTTGTGTCTAAGTGTCCCCACATCAGTTTCCCAGCTCTCAAATTGTTTTATTCAGTGTGCCTAACCATCTACAGTTACTCACGTTTTCTTTTACAATGGCCCAAACACCTTGTAGTTGCTCCTTAGTTTTGCTTAAGTGACAATGCAGCAATCCTACAGTCCTTCCTCCTACCACCCTAAATGCAAACAGTGCTCAGGGTGGTTAGGACAGGAGGAATGAAGGTTCAGTTTCTACAAATTGTTACTCACTGCAACAGAACAAT
Source organism: Platysteira castanea (assembly GCA_013397175.1). Lineage (NCBI taxonomy): Eukaryota > Metazoa > Chordata > Aves > Passeriformes > Platysteira > Platysteira castanea. The sequence goes on from VYXC01008165.1 coordinate 172,250, forward strand.
ACCCAAAGCCACATAGGTGGCCTGTCTCAAAAGGAATTCAAAACAGAATAGGATTTTTCTCCTCCTTCTCCTCCTCTGCCACTTTTCTTTTTGGTTGATTTGGGGTTTTTTTTCAAGTTTTGGCTTAAGTTTTGCAGATAGATGCACCCCCTCCAAGCAGCACGGGACCCCTGACACAGTGTAGCTGTGACTACAAGGATCCAAAAGAAAATATTCTCTTGGTCATTCCCTTGCTGATATTGCCAACTACCACCACCACTGACTCAACAGCCCAGGCACAGCACTCCACAACAATAATCCCTTTAGGATATATTAAGAATGGATTTACGCAGTGCTTACTGGGGCACTTCAAACCTTTTGTGGAAGCTCAACAAATGTCAAAGGGACAAAGACTAGAAACAGGCAAAAAGAGACCACTACATTTCTGCGAAGACCTTAACATCCATTTGTCTATTAACTCACTCATGTACCAACCACCTCCCAACTTTCACCTCTGGTGAAAGAAGCAAGGTCCTGAGGGGGTTGTTGTATTTCACATCCTGGAGAACTCACCTCTCCCTCTCACTGTTACCACAGAAACCTGTGAAGCATTTTGGTACAGAAAGAGCTAAGACTCCATTCAATTTTTAGTTCACAGATGTGCACTGCCAAGTGACAGTGTTAAGCACCCAAGGACAATTCAATTGTCTCTGCACAACCACAGGGCTACCTGCAGCCCTCAGGAATATAACAGTAAGAGGACACCTCCAACAGCAACAGGAGACCACTGAACTTGCCTGGGCTTAACCTCTGTCTGAAGACAACAAACACCTTCAGAAATCTTCCAGAAAATTCCTGCTTTCTTGCAAGTATTAAAACTCTCATGACAGGTTGTCAAAGGGAAGAATGTCACTTGGGCACTTCAATGCTTGCAACATTTTAAAAAGTCTTCATTGTTGATGTTGAGAAACACTTGGAAAGAACAGGTCAATAAAACATGAACTGCAGAGTGACTCCTATTCCCACTCACATGCAATGCTGCAGGTCTCTTGCAGCTGTTGCCGTAACTGGGTCCAGAGTTGGTTCGAGGATACCAAGACCTGCTCCATACTGCCATGCAGACAGTGGAACCAACCATCAGCACATGAATCACTAGCACTTCCTGATAGCAGGTAAGCAGACTGACTAGGATATGAACTGGCACAACAAACAATGTCTACAGTGCGTTACACATTTGCCATTCCTTTTTCATTATTCTTACCCCACTTGAAAACTCCTTCCAACCTCTCAGCTCTTGTTAACAAATTTTTCACAGAGTTCCCTGAAGCATCCTCCATACCCAACACTTGTTCTCCTTGAAACTCTCCTGTTTTTCCCTCCTCTTAATAAAAAAAAATCATAACATGTATTTTGGCTTTCAATACTTAATGCTTCAGCTATAATCTAGATGGCTACTATCTTCTGTTTAAGGCAAAGTACCTTATTAAAGTGCTGTGATTAATCAGGATGATAAATGCTGCAGTGAGGCCCCTGCTATCAATCACATTTCTTGTGCAGAAAGGCACTCACGTCAAAACAGGGGGAAAAGGCTCATTTACCACTACTGTCGTAAGATTATTTTCTGTTAAGAACAGAATGCAGACTGACCAGCAGTTTAGAGACTGAGTAAGATATGGTTAAAGATGATAAAACAAAGTCACCGTGTGTGAAATAGGACAGATGGCAGCCACACAATAGCCATCAAGCCTATTTAAACAGTAAGTAGTTTTCCTATGCCCAGCCCAGCTCTAGATGTGCTGATCCAAAGGCTGGCTCTCGTCCCATGGAGCCCTCTAACCTGAAACAGGTGCACAGGTCATGGGGTTTCCTTCCACGCTTTCATTTAGCAATTCACCCATTCTCTCCATCAAGCACAACATAAGCAGAGCCTGGGACAGATGCTCCTGCCCAGCAGTGATAAGCTACCCCTCTGTGCCTTGCAAACACATGCTTCAGACCCAGGGACAAAACAGCATAGCTCTGGGAAAGGAAGCGGCACATTGTGTTGGAAATGCGGCAGGCAGCCTAGCAAGCCCAGCGATTCACTGGGGCTCTGAGACAAGCTGCCATGGACAGTAGAGGGCCTAAAAAAAAAGCCCATTTCACTTCAGAGATACACACTTTCTGCACAGACAGAATCAGTGACAGATACAAGGCAAAAGGACCAGAAAACCAGTGTCAGCTGGGGTAGCCAGAGCCAGTGGGCTGCAGTGAATTCTGAATGACATGGACCGGTGAAAGACTTAATTCCACTAAGCAGCCAAAGGGCTCAGATCCAAGGCCAATTTCTGCTATGGGGGAGAATTTAACCAAAAGCAAAAGCTGATGATGAGCCTGACAAACCAACAGCCAGAGACAACCAGAAAACAGCCAGAAAAACAGCAGAGAACACACTGGAGGTGCTGGTGAGAGACACTCAATCAGAGACATCTCAGCAAGTTTCTGTGATGTCTGACGGGCCCTTTCCCTACAGACAGTGCAAGACTGAGGCTTTTAATATTGCAAGCATTACTTCAATCCATAGTCTTAACCTTCCTACAGCAAACCTGCAGAGACAGAGTGCCACTGTCTTTGTGCTGCCAGGTGGCCCATCCACTGTAGCCCTACCAGTCAGCACTTCAGGCACGGCCAGCAGCTACAGCTCCCTGAGGGTATCTGCTTCCCACCTCACTGAGAGCTTGCACTACCTCATCTTTAGAGATAAACAACTCCTGATGATCTCTGCAAACAGGATTGCTGGGAAATGAAAATTACTTCAGTTCTCATAAATACTCATGGCTGTAAATCCTCAAAAGCCTTTTTAAGCTTTGTCATAAGATAGGACTTTTTCATGACACAATTAATTATACAACTATTTCTTTCTCTTGTTTTAAGAAGAAAGGAGCGAAATTGCAAGAAAGCATATTAGCATCATAACATGAATCCAAAGATGGTAACATATTTTTGACAGAATGCACATGAACAATTCGGACTTTTCATTACATTTAGTAAACTATTCAAACATAAATACATGTGGAAAGGAGATGCTGACATCTGGGATCATCCTTCACTGCAAGCCTTGTCTAAAGTTTTCAAGTGAACAGTCAATTCCATAGTTGCTACACTAGGCCCAGTAAGAGTATTTTAAAAATTATTTTATCAAATTTAGCTCAGTAATAATATTTTAGAACACCTAAATAACCTTTCTGCCTGACAAGATGGAAACAATCATCTCCCTTCTGACAGATGCAGAAAGTTAAAAAAAGAAAATCACCCGAAAACATCCCAAACACTGGGGTTTTATAAACTGAGTGAAATTCTGGGTGAGTGAAAGAAGGTATTCTATTTTCTGCCTCTCCAAACACCATGGTTTTATCGTCTACATTTCTGTATTATATTTCATTATGCACATATATACACACAGTACAAATTCATATTTGGTTACAGGAAGAAGCTTATTTGTTCCAGGAATTAGTTTGTCCACAATATTTTATTGCAACAGATCTCATAAAAATATTTCTAACTCCAGCACTCCTTCACTGATACTAGATAGAAGAGTTTGTTTTGATATTTCTCATGCCCATTTGGATGCTGCAAAAAGGAATTTTATAGGTCACAACAGTGTTATTACAAGGGCTACTTGTAACAAAGAGTTCCGGAAAACGCAATCACAAACACTAACAAAATTTAGGTGAACATGTGGACACAGATGCAATGATTTGACTGTATCCCCTTTTGTACATCTCACTGCTTTTCTCCACTGTTAATGACAGGTTGATATTTTAGGGGGAAAATCACAAATATTTTTCAAAACCATTCACCACGGCTGAATACTTGTGCTTCACCTGCTGGGCTCAGATTAACCTTTAACATATGAAGAACAATAACAACAAAAAAGTTTTGGGTTGTACAGACAAGAAGTATTTTGTAGCACAGTCGCAATTGCATCAAATCACAATCCAAAAGGTAACTGAGGTGGCTTTGGTTCTTGAGACATCTCTGAAGCAGAACCACAGTCATCTACCAAGTCACCTATAAAGGATACTGCAATAGCCCTAAGCCTCTGTGAGCCCTGTTTCAAACACAGCAGCAGAAGTTAGAGGAATTTTTCCTCCACAGATCTCATTACAACTGGGAGAGGGAAAAATAAACATGATCTTCAGCAAAAGGCACAGATGTATCCCTCTTGTTTGTGTAGAAGGGCTGGAGTCCCAGTGCCAGCATGACACAGCTGACAGCAGGAGCGGTGACCTTCACACGTAGTGAAGAACATCACCAGCACACACACAGCAGAATCAGAAGGCATTTCTTTGGTCATGTGCAGACCCTCCTGTGTTGCCCTGGTTTTTGCTAGAGCCTTCTGTTTTAATCTTGGAGTCAGAATTCTTTCTCACACAGTTTCATGTAAATAATTGCCAATGTTTACTTAACAGTATTTTCTGGTTTTCATTCCTTTTGTGATAAGAAAACTTTGATGAGCATCTTTTTTCTCCAGCGGGATTGAGAAGGAAGTAACATGTCCTCCAATCCCTTGTGCAGTTAAGAATTGTATAAGACGCGACATATGTAAATAAAGTGGGTCTTTCCCCTCCTTTCTGCTGAACCTAGCAGGTGTGAGAGCGTCTTTATTGTGTTTTCCCAAACACACTCCTGCCCAAAGACATCCATGTCCAGCTTGTGCAGGCAAACCACAGCAATATAGCTGTGCAGAGCCTTCTGTCTGGAGGGTCCTGACCGGCACCTGGGCTGCCAAGCACAAATACCCAGGAGCAAGAACTGTTAGATTCAACACACCCTTCTGCTCTTGTTCCCTCCATTCAATATGCTAAATAAGATCAAACATGTTGCATTTCCTACCGACACACAAAATGAGAAATGACAGCACAGAAAAAAAGGTAGGCTCTAGGCTTCGATCAATCTGTAAATACCATTCTGAGGTAAAAGTTACAGGACAACAACACTGAAAATAACAGGACTTCACCACAATAACAATATGCCCACTCAAACACTCCCAAGAATGCAACTTAGCCAGTTCAATGTACGATGGGCCACCCCACCACACTGAACTAACAGGTTTATGAAGATCAAAATCTCTGACTACTCTGCTCTTACACCCATCCACTCACTCCAAGAGCTGCAAAACACAACACTAAGGGGACACAGCCGAATTAATGGGAACCAAGAGACACATAACAGTTCAGAATTACAGTGCCAGGCAACCACAGAGAACTCTGCCTTGGTTTTGTTTGTTTGCTTTCTTTTCTTTTGATTTTGTTTCTTTGGGGATTTTTATTCTTTAGTGAGTTCTTTCAGGGAGTTATTTATGGTTTGCAAACTACGAGCTGCATGGATGCATTACCTGTGTCATGGAACATGGTTTCCATCTCTTTTGTTCTATAATTAATCACTAAAGTGCTCAAGTTTCCCCCTTGTAACGCACACATTGGTATTTAATGTGTTTACACACACTGGCTAGTATACAATTGTAAAACTACTTTTAGTAGTTTCATACATCTATCTTGAATTTACCTTTTCATAATTACTTTCACAAGTGTTTGCTGAGAGACATTTTTACTAACGGACACTAAATACCATGAACCTAAGAGCAAGCACATTCATTTAGACCCTCAAGTGCATTCTGTGTACGTTGCAGGGAAGGTTGTCGCAGTTACTAAGTTCTGCCCGTGCCTCATTCTTCCCTTACAAGTACTGCTGTTCTTATTACTCATTATGTAATACCACCACTACAAATAATGGCACCAATTCTTACTTTCATGATTGTTAATACACTTAGCTGTACTGCAGTCATACTTCATGGCAACTTTCCAAGAAGAGGACTCAATTCTCGCAGGCACTGCACATCCACCCAAGGAGAAACCAAGCTTCTGCTCAGAGGGACACCAAGAGCTGCTCTGAGTTAAGTGAGCCCACAGCACCAGGTGCTGAGAGCACAAACCTCTGTGGACCCCAGTGGGTTCTAGAAAGAGATGTAGATTCCCTTTTAGTATATGCACAGGACTATGGGATGAGGGGGATCACGGCATTTTAAATCTTAGCTTTCTCTCTTCTCTGAGGGCATTCAGCACATTACTGAAGTTCTCAATTTGTAGCTTTAACTTCTATTTTATTACACCTATAAAAAAAATACCTGTGCCATCTTGACTTATTCTTTGGCTTCTAATATTCCTTCAATTTTATCATCATATTGCTAAACCCAAGAAAAGATTACACAAATGTTGTCTTGTCCTTTAGAGATTCAGAGATACATGTAGGAGCTGCTCACTGGCTCTAGCAGAGTATGCATTAGGAGTGAGGAGCTCACTGCACATTCAACTGCACCTTGTTTCACTTAAAAGTGAAGTATGTGTGTTTACAGTTTCCTATAAATTTTAAAAAGACACAGGATCAACAGTCAGACTACACTCGACTTTGCCAGAAGCCTGGGGAAGCCACTGGAGCAGAATGTTATTGGGTCAAGGATTTGTCCTCACTGGATAGCTGACCCTGAAAGTGGCTCAGCACCTCCGTGGGTGGCCAGGATTACGTCCAGCTGTAGCTCCAGGATAAGGCCTGGCAACACAGACTTGCTGGCATACACTCAAAATGCAGCAACAAGTAAGCTCAGATTTAATATGCATTTATCAATAGAGGTATCAGCCATTTTGATTTATCACAAACTTGGTTTACACCCCATTGTCAATATAGAGGAGTCTAATGCCAATTCATCAGCCAGGCCACCATAATCCCACTAAAAAGTGCTGAGAAGGGGTTTGGATCAATGCAAGTAAATCCACCCTTAAGCAGATTTCAGTTAAACTGTTGCGACTATGGAAATCCTAAAGCAGATAGTTCTGTCCTAAATTATGAAACGTTAGTGGGTTTGTCCCTTCTCTAACCCCAGCCAGAGACAACTTCAGGTAGATTACGACTGCAGACATGGCTTTTATACCTCTGATTGCAGACAAAGGCAAGCTGGAGCTACCAGTGACCTTGTCTTCTGGTGTGCTCGGGGCTGGATACAAGGGAAGAACAATGCAGCAGTGCTAAATCCCAATAGGGCAGGCTGGTTTCCAGGGCTAGACTGCCCAAAGGCAGAGCCTGATCAATCTTCATGTTGTTATAGCCCTGTGTTTTCCACTCCCGCTACCCTTTCTCCATGATACCTCAGCCTCAAGCATTTTAAAAAATAGGTGAGGGATGTAGAAAATCTACACCAGCAAGAGAGACTTCTAAGCTGGTGAAACTCCAAATCACCTACTGACATACTATATGTCGCCCTGGGTTTTCTTAGCCTTCTGATAATTTACATATTTGGAGTCAGATTTTCACACACTTTCATGTAAACAATAGCCAGTGTTAACTTAACTGTCTTTTCTGTTTTTCATTCCTTTTGTGATAAGAGAAAGTCTGATGAGGATCCTTTTTCTCCAGTGGGATTAAGGAGGAAGTGACATGTCCTCCAATCCCTTGTGGAGTTGAGAAACCTATAAAGTATGAAAAATGTAAATAAAGTTTTCCTCTTTTTCCTCTTTCTGCTAAACCTAGCAGGTGTGAGAGTTTCCTTTATTGTGTCTTTTAGCGACACAATTATATTCCAAATTATCAGCTTAGAAATGCCAATACGAACACTCCCAATGCTCAGAGAAGATGTAAAATACAGTTGCAAGAGAGCAGCAGTCCCTCACCTGTGCAGTTCTGCCAGAAGCACAGGTGGGGCCCGAGAGCACACTGACCAACACTACAGCCCAGTAGCACAGGGATGTACAGGCAGGTGAACAGTGCTCCTGGCACTACGAGCAGGAAGAACTAGGGGCTTTCTCCAGACTAAAAATGAGACACCAGTTCAGCAGAATCTCCCCTCTGCTATACTACCTATGCTTGAACTGTGCTGCCCTGTACTTACAGCTGGCAGTGATTTGTCAAGGAACTTTTCACAGAGATGTGTTGTGACTTTGTTTCCACATCTGTATCTCAAACACCAGAAATAGATGTTTGAGGTTATGCAAGTCTCCACAGCTGTCCCATGTATTTTTTTCTCCCCAGCCAAATTCAGGGCTATGAATTCTACCATAAGATCACCTTCTCAGTGTTAAATGCCACAATGCTGAGGAGCAGCAGAGCGCTCAGGTCCCTTTGGGCATGTGGAAGGAAGCAACTTGGGAACCACAGAGACAGAGGCAACTGGATGATACAGGAGTTTTATCCTGTCACTTAATACACACCTCTGATCTTTCTCCCACTGCTCTATTCCTGTCTCCAGCAGTCATTAACCCCTTCCCCTTGACAATGAAAAGGCTAAAGAAAGGCACTTCCTTACACACGACTCATTTTCTTCTAGCCAATTAAGGCATACATTTGCATTTTTAAGGGAAAACATACACACCAAATAAGAAAAAGTAGAGATAAGTGCTACTAACCATATACAATAAAAAAAATCACCTTATCACAAGAACCAGGATGACTCAGAAAACAAATGTAAATAGCTTCTGTGATTTAGCACTGACTGACACTCAATGTATTAAAATAAATTGCCCATGATTTCTTGCAAGCTCCACGCTAATGCCCTCCATAAAAGGTCAGTGAAAACAGCAGCAGTGCATAACTATCTAGAGGCTTCACTTGGTGGCAAATAATGGAATGAATTGTCCCCTGACCAGGATGGGGAAAGGAAGTTAATCTGCACCTCCAGTCTTTCAGGGAATGTTCCAGGGTTGTAAAGGATGAGTCAGCAGCATTGCTGCTATAGAGGTTTTTTCCTAGCATGCTACTGGCAACACAGACTCTGCCTTCCCCAGCTTTGGTATGCCACCTAAGTGTCCATCAAGAAACAGCCATTCTTTTGTATGAAATGGGACAGATTAATTGATTACTATTTATTCATTAACATCTTAAATGTCATCACTGACCTCTATGATCACAACGTAATTCTATACAGCAAAGAAGAAGAAAGAGTTAAGTTGATGGGGGAAGCTGGGAGAAATCAAGTCTTAGTAAATGTATTTTACCTTTCTTATTGTTACTGCTACTGCAGTAATGCCACAAACACCTTTGTTACTGCAGCCAGGACAAAACCCACCATACTAAGACTCATGACCAAATTTCGCAGCTTCCTGTAACCAAGGATCTCAATCATTTTGCGAAGCTGATGAATACTCCTCCTGAGAAACAAACTGGCATTTCTTTGTCTGTTTTGGAGACAAAGAAAATAAGGAAGAGAAAGAAGACACAAACTTTTGGGAATTAACCTGGCAGTTTACAGCCGTTCACAGGAACTACAGGCCTGCACCTAATCAAGTGCACCTTTTTCCTCCAGTTGAGGCCATGTCAGCCCAGCTCCTGGTCCAGTTCATCCTCCACTTGATTCTTGTGCTTTGATGATTACTTTCTTGACAGGTTACACAGGGTCCTTTCTAACATTACTAAACCAAACTTCTGCTAACTATCCCTAGCTTTTAATATTTAAATATAGCTTGACAGAGAATTAAGGACAGAAACGTCTTTTCTTCTTAGAAATGAAAAACAAAAATAAAATGAATCCTTCCTTTAAGTGAAAAAAGCACTGCCATAACCTCACCACTCACTGCCCCTGAGCTTCCAGACAGGAAGAACATGCACACAATGGCCAGACAGCAGTGAGAGCAGCTCTAGAGCACACCGCGTCCTGCCCAGCTGGCAGCACAAGGCCACACAAAAACTGGGATAGTGGAAGCTGTGGCAGGGGAGGAGAAGACACAAGATGCAAACCCATATGAAAGAACTTTCATCAGGATATATTAGCTCCAGTCTTAGCCACTGAAAACCAGTTTTATGCCGATTATGTTCTCTGCAGCTAGTAACTTTTGAGTCCCTTGACCAATTTCAGCCTGTTTTGTTACAGAGGTAACTAACTGCCTTCCTACAAATCCCCTGAAGACTGACATTCAAGAAAAAAAGCAGACTCTGCAAGTGACCCTGCTCACATTGCAGCTGAAAGAAAAGTCATAATATAGGCCCCTTATTTGCCACCAAACGATTTGCCTAGGAGACAGTCTTTCTAATCAGTAAAACAGCAGGAAAACCTTCACTGAGAATTGTTCATCAAGTACAAGACATAAATCAAAGTCAGCACTATTCATTCCAGTGCTCAAATCAATACTTGTTTCATGTAATCATAGGACAAGACAACATTAATATTGGTGATCTAACCCTAATCCTAGCAAACAAACCAAGGATGTTGAGACCCAGCCTAGAACAGCCATAATGCAAATGGCCTCCTTACCTCCTCTGTGAGGTAAGTGTGCGGATAAAAAACAGACGATGATCTCCAGGCAGGGGCAGACTTGGAGGCCCAAGTTCACTCCTGAAGCTGCCCCCCCCAGGTGAGCCCTGGGGATGAACTGACACCACATGTTCTTTCTGAGTGCCTCTGGCGCATTTGTCACCATGTTATATGTTTAATTGAAGGTGAGTGCCAAATGTCACGTCATCCTGGGTCTATGCCTTGGAGTCCACAAACTGTAATCCAGCACACCTCACTGCCACTGCACACTCTGGCTTCTGATGCCTTTTTGTATTAGCTAAGAAAATGTTTTTCTTTTGATATTCCAAGCCAACTTATACTACCCCTGTGGCCACAGGATTTTTAAGACCTGTCAATCTAGAATTAATTCTCTTCTTGCAGCCTAAGTGCCCTTTACCTCTTCGTCACGAAAATTACATTGTTTGAAATAACTTCCATTTTTGCCAGTATAATATCTCATTTTCTTCTTCGTAGCCGGAAGGAACCATTTTTAACATGAATCCTAAAAACCAAGACAAAAGGAGGAGGCTAAAATGACTGTTAAATCAGATGTATAAGAAATGTATATGTATTTTTAGATGTAGTAAAAAAATCCAGTCTCCACCAACTCTGATTTAATAACAAACAGCTGATGCCTTTTCTTTGTTTTTAGGATACCATAGAGGACCAGTAAGATGCTGTGCACAGGAGATGAGACATTTCCATAGCAGATGAAAACCTGCTGGGATCTTAAGGGATCACATTGCCAACAAATTGGACTCTTTATCCACCGATACTATAAAAACTAGACAGTTCTACTTGTCTGCTAACAATGCCACCATTTCTATCTCTGAGAGATCCTTCCTTTCCCCTTCTCCAATGCTGCAGCAAAACCCTGGATTCTGACATCAAGCCCAGCAAGCAATATTAGTCCTTGAGACAGAGTTTGCAAAACATTAATGAAATCAGAATAAGACTGCAGTTTGGCTTGTTGCCTTGGACAATGGAAGTGAAATTAAAAGTAGAGGGAAAAGAAGGGACTTGCTCTTAGCTAAAATCAAATTGCTAAATGCATTCTTCCAAAATTGAAGCATTTTATACACTATTTACTACAGGTTTTTCTATTTCAGTGAGTCTAGTGATAACTGATACCAGGAGGAAACAGAATTAAAAGTAGCTAAGATAAACTAGCAAGTAAAGAATTTCTTTCAAGAATTTTATTCAGCCAGGAAAATCTATTAGGTAAAAAGCCTTCTGCCAAAAACAGAAAAACTACAAGGGCCAAGAGAATGGAAAGATGTATACAACAGGAAAGCAAAGAATAGAATTGCATGTAAGGAAACAGGAGAGAGAATATCTGGAAAAATTCACAGTGCTTTCCCTCAGAAAACAGGAAAACAGCATCTATCAACCAGTCCTAGAAATTCGTTGCAATGACATTGATTATTCATCACCTTTCTGAGGCATGTTTTCCTGTTAGCAGTGGCCCATACCTTTGCCAGTGCCCAGGTTCTGGCTTGGGATTCCTGCCTGTCTGGGCACACAATGGCCATTTCAGGAGTCCAGGCTTTCTCACACAGTGAAACATGACTGCCTTTACAGAAAAATTTCTGTGGTTTTTTTTCCAAGTTTTTTAAAAGGCTCCCTAAAATTTCAGACTAAAGACACATGCATATTTTGATTGCCCACATTCCCTCCAGGTCTAAATGCAGATTTTAAGAAATATGATCACCTGTAGGACACCGTAACAGAGAAGAACATCACAAAGTCTGGTTTGGTAGGTGTTGGGTGCGAACTGGCACCTAAGAAGTTAATTCAAGATGGATATACCTTTCCCTCTCTCCATCAAGGTGACGGGAGCAGATTTTCAATCCTGCCTAGATTTATTTTTTTTTTAGCACAGTCCCCACTGCAAATCAATCAAATCTGTATTCCGTAGCTACCAGACACATCTGGAAGTCCAATAAAAAGTAACTTAGAGATTTTATTCTGCAACATTTTATCTCCCTCTTTCCCTTACAGGGGCAAGGGCTTAAAGTAACCCCAGCCAAAATGTATTAGGGGAAGAGGACAACAAACTGCTACTCCTGGGAATTAGCAATGACATTGTCAAAAAAACCCAGCTTGTTTTCCTCCTTTTGACATGCAGACATAACTTCTGAAGTGCCAATAGTATGCCAAAAAGCCATCAGACAGATGCTCACCCAGCACTGACAGGCTGCTGAAACCATGAGCTTCATGAGCTGCTTTCCTGTGAGAGACTGTACCTGCTCAAACAAGCCTCCGAGTTTAACCCTGTCCTTGCTGACGCTAAAATCAGTACTACAACCCCAAATGTCGTATGACAGGAGGCAGCTTGCACCCTCACTATACTAACACAAGACAATAGACAAGCATTCAGGTTTATATCTTGCCCTTTAGTAGCTGCAGCCGAAAGGACTAATTAGTTACCCAGAGCATATGCTTACACATCAAAAATAACTTTACAGTGCATGGCACAATTTGAAAATCTCTGCAAAGCTGACAAAAATAAAAAAAAACAGCTATTGTTTAAATCAAAAAAGAAAAACAAAATAACAAAGAGCAAACCGCACCCAGTAGCACATTCATTCCCACATTTAAAGAGACGTGTCCTACCTTTCTGATCTTTGAACAAGAAGATTCCAATCAGCGCGCTGTGTCCAAGACTATACACTGAAGAATCTATTAATACAAAACAAAGAAGGGGCAAAAAAACCCCTGAAAACACTTAATTTTTGCTGAAAAGCAGTTTTTAGCTTTGAGAAAAGTTTTTCTTCTATGATACAAAGACAAAAATGCATAAATATATCCGTACAGTCATCTGTGTATGAGGGTGTGTCTGTATATAACACACATTATGCATGCATCAATGTATTTATAAACAAATCCACAGAAGTTTATTTCCTATTCATTTGAATTCATCCAGTGCGCACTGCTACAGATTTTAATCTACAGCAGACAAAATCCAAAAAGGTTCAGCATAAAGGTATAACTCTTTCAAATTCTCAACAAGCAAACAAAGCTGACATTTTTTAAATAAAATCATTACCAGCTCATATGCTGCCATACCACAAAAGCCTATCCTTAAATAATTGCTGCATAATCATTCTCCCGGAGTGTTGTTATCCATCGGCTCGCTGCCTATCTCCAGACAGACGCAGTCTGCAAGCCACCAGCTTGTATCTACCATGTGCACGTCAGGAAAAGGAAAACTGCAAATTAGAAAAAGTCCCCGCAGTGGTGAAAAGGAAAAGAGGGTGAGTGGGAGAGGAAGAGGGAGTTCAGCAGCCACAGAAATTTCGAGAACGATGACAAGCCAGCCAGCTCCGCCATCATCCACTTACAATAGGATGCTGCACCTCACGGCTGCTGAAGCAGTTTGTCAAGGGATTGCTGGTATCAAATGCCTGACAGGCATTTTAATTGCATCCAACCAAGTGTGTCCCCAGGAATCGGGCCTTTAATCCTATGAACACCATCAACTGGCTTCTTTTGTGCTGCTGCCAGACACACATAAGCCTGCACTGCACACAGGCAGCAGCGCACCCAGGTTCTGCCATGATGCTGATCCAGACCCTAAACGGGGTTTATGGACGGGACATGGCAAAAATGAGGTCTGGAGGGATTTAGTATTCTCTGCTTTACAGATAAAGAAGGCAATTCCCTCTCTCCTTTTATTTTTCTATCTAGTGCTTCTGTTCACATGTTGGAACTAGCTTGACTGTGCTATTATTTGAGCCTTGCAGTTGCTTATTCACACCAAAGGGAAATAAAACCAGAGAAAATGCAGAAGTGCTACAGGACTGTAGGGGCAAGCACAGACCCTTCAGAACTAACACAAGAGTATAATAAGGTTCATTGCACAGTTCAGCGCAAAAACAAGTTCTTTGTGAAGTGAGGACTTCAGTTTTACTGCCACTATTCAGTTGTGTCTGCTTTGATGTCATCTCCCTATTCCAAGGCTTTCTTCAGTACTATATTAATCTCAGTAGGAAAAGGAACTTGTGAATTTGGAAATCACCCAGTGTTCTGTGAGGACCTGAGGAGCTCAACAGCTCAGCTAGCAAAGAGGGCTAACAAAGAAGGGGTAGAGGAACATAAATGAATTTTTAAAAAGAATATGAGAAAAATTAAAAGATGAACTGCTTTGTTTTCAAGCATTTTAAGTTTCTAATGAAACAGCATACACAGCAAAGGAGCAGACAGGAGTAACCAATGAGCCCTGCACACTCTTAAGGACTGAAGACAAGCTTTTATTTCCCTGCATTCAGGACGCAGAAGTCAACTAGGTTCACTTCCCAGCAGTAAGGTGGTGTGTCTCGATCCCCGTGACAGCAGAGCACTTGATAGGGAAGGCTATCAACAGGAAAATGAAACATCTCACTATCGCAAAGTTTGGGAGAGGTCCAACAAACCCCACTTACCTTTGAGTGGGCCAAGGGGCTTACAGAAAGGAGTAACAAATTACCCATTGATTTCCAGGGGTTCTCTCCCAAAACTTTGAGGGTAGAGGGCTGCAAAGGGAATCAATTCCCTTTTGCCTTCCCCCACAACCACAGGATGACTTCACAGATCCATCAACCTTTGCATCAAACAGAAATTCCACCCTCACTGCTATAAACAGATCTTAGTAACTTAAGAGCATCTGTCCTGAGCTGACAGTTTTTCTCTCTCTCTCAACCACCACAGTAGTGAGAAGGATGAGGAAATGGAGGAAGGTAGGCTGTATGGGACAAGGATGAAAGTGGAGCAGGTACCACATGGCAGCAAAAGGCCTTTTGGAAGGAACAGAAAAAAACGAGCAAGAGCGGCACTAGCGCAGTTCTCAGACCTTTCCTCTGAAAAAGCCTCCTGTGACTCATGGGAAGGGGTGCCTGCTGCTGCCAAACCTCCCACTGCAGAGATCATCCTCTGCAGAAACCAAGCAAACCCTAATCCCGCCCTCATCTTCCTCAGCTCCACCATTTACCAGTTGGTGCTTGTTCACAGCATTGCTATGATCTCTCCCTCACTTCTACAGCTCCCCTTCACCAGCCACTCTTCCCCCACAACAACCTGGAGCTCTGGGAGGTCCCAGCAACAACATCATGGAGCTGGGATGCTAGAAGAGTAAGAAGAAGTCCTGGAAACTGTCCTGTAATTTCTCTCGGAGGTTTCTAACAGAACTCACGTGGCTCACAAGGGATGTATACATATCACCAGCCTGTGTCCTACACCCTGGAGCCTGGGGATGAATCTTCAACCAGCCACCCAAATCACCTTCAGTCTGCCCATGCAAGCTGTTTCCAGAGACACAATCTGCTGAAACAGCCCATGGCAAATGGTTTCATCTTAAGATACTGCAAATAAAAACCATCTTAATCATCAAGTTTGTTCTGGCTGCCCTGCGATATATGTTTCCATATCTATAAAAATACTTCTGACAAGACAAAAGGCATAGGAGGAGACAGGGATGAAGAGCCTAATCCAGATAGATGCTGGAACACAGAGAACACTCAGCTCTGTCTGAGATTTAATCTTATGTTTATCTGGCTTAGTCATAGAAGCAGGTAACTCTTCACATAAAATGAATGCACCCCAACACAGCAAAATACAAATATAAGGAAGTTGACAAGTCAAAGTCCTGGAAATGATTAAATTACATTTTCAGCACTGTACCTCTCAAAGAGGAGTAAACACATTTACAGTCTCAGTAAAGGAGGTGGTGAGACTTTGACTGAGGCCTGATCTAAACTCTGAAAAGATTTTGCTGGTTCAGGCGGGGTTTTTTTCATTATCACATTCATACAAGATAATGAACTCAATTTCATGACTGTCCAGCTGCATACTGGGTCCCTCTGTGCAAGATGCTGGGCAAAACAGAGGACAGCTGCCATTATAACTTAGAAGAGCCAAACCCCTAAAGAGATAATGGCAGTGCTTTCTTCATTTCCAGGATAATGAGGGGGGCGGGGGGTGGGGGGGAAGGAAGGAAAGGACTATCATTGGTTTGGGCTTTCCCAAGGTCACACACAACCTCTGTTCCCAAACAAAGCACGACACTTCCACAACCTCACCCTAAGATCTTTCTACCCAAATCACTGCTAAAGCCTTGCAAGCAGCATTTAACAAAAGACTTGTGGGTTGGTTGCTTCTTTTTTAGCAAAACTGGATGAACATTTTATGCAATGCCTAAAATAGCTTCCAGTATCATCAGTGATGTAGATTAAGAGGCATAGGTCTACTGAACAGGAACTGCACCACTCTGGTAAAAATAGGCCTGGAATGCAGAATTTTCTTTTTATTCACCATTGTCTTAGCACTGGAAACAATGCTGGGGATTTCTGCCTTCTGGAGAGCTTGAGAGGAGACAAATGCTTCACTAGACTCTCTAAATATTGTCTGTTTTTCTGCAGTAGTAATAAACATCAGACTATCTATTTTACCATCCATTTGAGGGAAAAACTTGCTTTTTTTTTTCCATTTCTCAAGGCAGGGGAAAAACAAAATAGAAGAGCAGTAATAAATTCTAGAAAAACACACGCAGTTCAGCACACTAGGTCTTTCACCACGGCTATGTAGTGAGCAAAGTTATATGGCTGGAATCACTGTCTTCCTCTCCGTGGTTACTGAAAACAGAGAGGATGGATGCGGAGCAGTTAGGCAAAAGCCACAGGCCCAGTTAGCAGCCTCTGTGGGTAACAAGGATTTCAAGGCAAGTTAGAAAGTTTCAGGATGCAGGGGGACCCTGGTTTTGTTTTTAGTCTTCTCCTCCAAGTACAAGCATGCAGGAGCTGATCTGCCCACCTCATGCAGCCAGTCCAGGGTCCTTTCAATCATACTATTTCTTTTACACCAGCAGGGCCGCCAGGTTTGTATCCATAGCAGATTTCAACATCTTTACAGGACTCATCTGTCCTTCCTCCCAGGCTACCAATAAAACAGGCCTGTACTGGTGACATTACCCTTTCCCACATTCATTCAAAGTCATCCCCTCACGCTGACTATTGTGGCCAGCTCTCTTGCATCCACTGACACACCAGCTGATTCAACATGGGCTTCTGTGCAGCATGGTTATACAAATGAGTCTTCAAATCCCAGGCATATTATGGCCTCTCTTTCCCCTACTTTAGTTTGTTTTAAACTTGTCAGACAGATTACTTTCAGGTATGATCTCTCTTTTGTGAATCCTAGCTGACTCTCCTCAACTAAATAATCGATATGTGGAATATCTAGAAAGGGATTTTCTACTTCTCTCTGTGCTAACATGCCACTAAAATCAAGCTGGAAGATGTAGGAAATTCAAATACTCACAGGTCTGTTTTTCAGAACAACCAATACTCCACTTAATCCTTTGAAGCTACCAAATTCTTTGGCTTTCTGAGGAAATCCTTAGTTTCTAGCTTCGAGACCAGTGAGAACAAAAGAATAAGAAAGAAAAATTCATGAAACGTGTTTGTTAGTCCTAAACCTTGTGTGTGTATGTGGTAGAGATACTAGCAACAGCTGCAACACAAGCTTTTGTATAGTTACCCCAAAATAAACCATCCCCTCCATCCTGGGTACTGCATGTGGAGAGGAACAGCTTGGTTTCACTGCTTTTTCAGCCTGTTGTTTCCGGGGTGCTAGTGTCACTGACAGCTAGGCAAAAACAAACACCCCAGCCTCAAAATTCACCCACAAAGGAAAAGCAAAGAGATGAGTGAGCAATCATACCCCAAATTTTGACAGGGCAGAAGGAAACGGCCATCTCAGAGAATCACTGAAACATCATAAAGACATCTGATGTGTCCCAACTGGTACAGCCTAAAAGTGCCTTGTGACTCCATTGCCCTTGGAAGGCCATTTAAATTTTCAGTTGATTCCCTCTGTCCACAATATCAGAAGCAGTTGATAGCACCAACCCTCCTGCAGAAACCAATGCCACCCGAGAGTGCCGTGACTTTCCACAAAACCAGATCACTGCACTGCACACATCCAGGAACACAATGGCTTTGAAGGCTGTGCGACAGGTCTGTGAAGGCAACACTGCATTACTGGGAGGCTCAAAGATTATATGAGTGAATGCACAGCCCTTGTCCTGATAGGTGTCCACATGACAAGCTGTGCATCAAAGAGAAACACCAACTGTTCCTCCATTCTATCACATGGTTTATGACTAAGAAAATACTGCAGATAGAGTCTGTATGACTTGTTCTCACCTTTTTGCTCCCCTGGCCTACTAGTGGGGTGATGAGTCAAGACAAAAACTTTGGTTATTGTAAAATATCACAGCTACTGTAATAGAATTTATTAATATATCAGTTTGTACTTCACCTAATCAGTAACCTAATGCTTTTAAATTAAGTATCATGTCATAACTTGTAACAGAAGCCTTAGCTATTATTCTGTATTAAATTTACAAAGTATTCTAAACTAATGAATCATTTGTTGAAGCAGATTTTGCAAAACTTGCAATTAAAATATAAACAAAGCTGGCATGGCCCTAAAGACATATAAAGCAGTACCTGCAATGCAAAATACACAGGTTTATCTGTTTGTCTAATCAAAGGTTTTAGATAGTATTTCAATTCAAATACTATTTATATTTAGGAAAACATGTAAGTTTTTTCAGTCAATAGGACATTGGTATATAGTTAATGCAGTATTGAAAATAGAGGTTTGCCTGAAATACCTGCTCCTTAACTTAAAGATCAAACTTTTTTCAGAAATATGTTCTCTAGCAGCTAAGTACTGCCTTCTTAAAAGCAGGTGCCTTCCAGGTGATTCTTTTCTCCTATGTGCATACTTTCCTTCAAGAAATTTTTTTTTATTTGGTTAGCTCAGCTAATTGCTGTTCCTCGACAGAAAAACCAACCAGACAGGCAATAGAAATTGCAGTAACATGTAGTAACATGTAGCACAAGTGGTTTCAACAGCTTCTCACTTAGCAACACTTTATGTAAGGAAGGCAATCAGGCAGAAACCCATGCAAGAGCTCCCGGGGGCTGAGCCATGTGGAGGGGAAGCAGCTCTGTCCTCACCTCAGAGGACAGACAACAAAAGCAGCCTTATGAGAACACTGCTAGCTGTCAGCCTGACCCACATGGGCTCAGATGTGGCACTGCCAGAATGATGCAACAGCTAATCCCCTCTTAACATGGGCAGCCAGGTCCTCTGCATGCAGCTGAGTCTGTCCAATACCTGCCCTTCACAGACAGCCGATTTCCAGTAAAACCAACCACAGTTAACAACCACTCTGACCTCTAAGACAAAGCCCTGCTAAAACCACCAGAAGCCCTTCCTTGACTTGAGTGCACCTGAATCAGATATTTGTATTTATGCACACTCTTGTAGTATTTCAGACAAAGGTAAGGAGGGCTGGCAGTGTGCTCTGCATTTTACAGATACTGTCTTTGCAGAGGACTCCCTTGCAAGGGTTTCTTAATGGATTCTGACTATCACATTTATTGTGAAATGAACATAGCAGATACTGTAGGCTAATTCATTAGCTACTTATGATTGGTTCTTGTTTTCATCACCATAAAAGCAGATTTCCTGTGGTTAACACAATGATCCCAATTCCCCCTTTGCTTACACACGTTTAAGTCAGCCACTGCTCCACTGAATCCACAGCACTTACTGCATCAAGCTTAAAATGAGTTTAATGACTGAAGACTTGGATTAGATAACTTAAACATAGCCTTCATTCACCCTGGTCTCACAGTTCTGTCCACAATTATTTTTAACCTGTTGGTACATGTAAATTACTTCCCTCATCTGAACCAGGTAGTTGCCCCAAGGGTGAAAGGCAGCAGATGTTTTGCAGCACTCACACTGTCCATGAGCTCAGGGTACAAAGCAACGGGTGCCACATCCAATCACCATCACCAGGGAGACTTCTGGGAAGTGTAATGTGATTACAGTCAAATCTGGTTTATCAGAATTGGGTGGAAAACATGAAAGTCACTAGACAAAAGGACTTTTGGGACAATGAAGGACATTGGGACTTACCTCATATACCTTAAGGGATGTGACCTTCTTTTAGATGAAGTAATACTTTGATCAATGGCATTTTAGATGACAGGCCCAAACGGCAGTACTGCCAGTAAGTCAGGAAACTGCTCCTGCTGATTCAGTGACTGCCATCAGAATTCTTGCTACTATAAGCCATCCAGACACTGGTTTACACTGCTTTCAAAGAGTAGTACTGTTTAGCAGAGAAGTGACCACACAGCAGCTCTAGGGCACCAAGGAGAATATGATCTGGATTTAAAAGGGAAAAAGGCAGAGGAGAGGATGGAGAGAGAAGTTGTCAGTTGCTTGGGTCCTCTACCATCCTACCTGAGTGTCCTGGGTTGAAGTCTATTCTGTTACCATCTTTGTGAGCTGTTGGAACCAGGTGGAGCAGTGTTTTCCTTGCCTTCTCCCTCTGTACTATCTCCTGTTAATGGGCCATCAGTGCCTCACCCCACGACTCAGAGATAACTTCCCCTTGGACTATCTCCTGTTAATGGCCCATCAGTGCCTTAGCACAGGACTCACCACCCCATTGTGAGATGCTCTGCCCAGAGGGAGGAGCCAACTATCCCATCCTGGATATAAGCTGAGATTCTGAACACCACAGGAGGACTTGCCTGCTGGACTCCCAGAAGACAAGACCTACTGCTGGACTTTCAGACCCTTCTTTCTACAGGATCACCGCTCCAACAGAACCACTTTCACTTGGACTGCCAGCACCATAGTGTGTCAGGCTGTATTCTGACTTTTGTCAGTATCCTTGTACTACTGCATTTATTTATTTCTTTTAATTTTTCTCCTATTAAAATTATAATTCTGACTTGCGATCTCCCACTGGTTTGATTTCAAACTAGTACACTGAGTTTTTTGGAAGACTTCCATTCAGTTTGGCAGGCAACAGAAGAATGTACAGCTCAAAAGATAAGGGTTTTTGCTCTGTGCAAGGTTCCAGAGATACACATAACCAGGAAGGAAAGGCAGAATTAAGAGAGTTTAGCAGCTTTAACAACAAACTCTACAAGTATATAGGAAGAATATGCTAAGCTTTTTAAGAGCCTGAATATGCAAATAAGAATCAGGCAGAAAACAAAGACAAATCCCATATAAATAAGGAAAAGGAAAACCATGATAATATAATAGAGAAGCTAAGGAACAAACTGAATTGTGATTAGCCAGGAACATAAAAGGCAACAAAAAAAGAATCAATATGATCTGAAAAGCAGACAGGACAAGTCACGGTTCAGCAGAGAGGCATAACAAAGATGATACCCAGAAGGCTACGACTCAACATATTCAACATTGTTCAATTTTCACAAGACCAACAGTGAGCAAATACTGCATATGATTGTTTTAAAAAGAAGCAGAACTTCAGATTAGAATAGGAAAGAGCAACTTAACAAACACTCTAAAAAAAAGCAGATGCAGCATAGAAAGTTGTGTGGATTCTTCCTGACTCAAGAAGATTATTTAAGACTTCAGAACAAACCAGACAAGAGTCTGCTTTATCTTCACAACCATCTTCCCAAACACCACACTCTCTCTTAAGAGGTCTCTTGAAAGGAAGCTGTGGAAACTTACAAACCAATCAGTTAAATGCCATCTTTGCAAAGATTTTGGAAAAATTAACAACCAAGTAGTGTACAAGTACCTAAATACCTACAGGGCAAGGGAACAACTTAAAAAATAGTTCTGGCAATACCAGTTTGTCAGTAACAAACGCCAACAAACTAATCTCACCCCTCCTAATTTTGCATTTATAAAATTTGGGTTTCACCCCAAGTTAGGATGAGTTTGTCACAGGAAAGCATCTTCCAAAACCAAGAGCACTGCAGCATACTGCACAGCAGCTCCCAGATCTAAAAGCAGGAAAGCAAGGGGAAAAAAAAAGGACTGAACAGCATACTGAGAAACAAGGCCTCAAACATACACCTAGACAAATCAGGAGTAAGTAGCTCGGCAGTAGTTTGACAGGAAAAGGCTTACTGTGGGCAAAAAAAGACAAATCACAGTTTTATTTATCCTAATTGGGATGCTATCCTTAAAACACTGGGATAATTATTCCATTTTCTTTGTTGGTGGTGGTGTCTCGGCTGGAGAAATTCCAAAATGTGGGGTTTGCACAGTTACGATAGATACTGGCAAACTGGGTCCAGATAAGCAAAAAGGAGTTTGGGAAAACATTCTTCTAATCTTTCCTTGTAAAGCACATGTTTTCAGATAGGTTTCTCTAAAGTACAGGAAACCCAAACACTAATAAAAATCTTTCAGATAATACAATTTTTGAAGATAAAGCAAGGAAGCAATTACATTCTAAATCAATGGGGGGGATGGGTGAGAGGGATCAAGGAGGGGGGAATAAAAGAGTAATTCACTGGGCTAATTAAAAGCAAATTTGTGTGTGTGTGGTGTGTGCAGTAATTAAAACCCCTGCTACTGAGGAAGGTTAAACTATTTATTTATGTACTTATTTTCATATAAAGAGCACCAAGACCAGTGCCTAGATATGCTGGCATCCTCCTTGAAGAGAATAAGGATCTTGTTGTCCTGCAGGCATCTAGTTTCTCTAACTGGGCAACTGGTACAGCCTCCAGCAAAACTCACCTGATCACAGGACTGACTTATATTGCCTTCTCTCCATCCTTCCCAAGCCCAATGAGAATTGCTGGTGCAGAGTACAGCACTGCTCCCTCCACACCTTTCTAATCTGGGCCACCTGGAGTGCTGGGAATCTCAGCCCCAATCTGCCATTAAGGTCCAGAGCAAAGCCTACAGCTTCAGGGACACTAGGGCTGGGAAAGGAATGCCAAAGGGAGCTCCTATAGGGTTTCTACTACACCAACTCAGCCTCTCACAGGACAAGGCCTGTAGCTCTTCCATGTGAATCCCACCTACTCCTCCCCTCTCTGCTGCTGGAGGACCTCAGTGGGGTGGAGAGGGCACCATGGCTGGCCCCTGCCTCTCCACAATGCCATTGAGATTGTACTTTAGAATCTGGAGCCAACAGTTTTACTGGGTCTGTGACCTGCCATTTCCCAGACTTCCACCTGCTCCATAGGATGCAACTGGTTCAGATAATTGCCTGACCGCTTATTAACACCACAGTAGAGACTGAAAAATGTTCCCAGCAGATGTTCCCAGCATTTGCAAGAAGGCTCCCTGCTTCATGTCAGAAGGTTTCAAAAATAAAGTTAGTCTTTGGGGCACAATGGCTCCCATATTTGAACAAAAAAACCCCCAAGCAATGATGCAGAACCTGTGAGTGAGAAACCAGGAGAGTAGCACTATTAAGAAGGACCACAGAAGGAATGAAGAGGAGAGAATAAATGGAATAACTAATACACATTTGCTCCAGGGTTCTCTCTGCACCAATTGGCAAAAAGAATACAACTAAATCATTAATAATTGAAGGAACTTGAAGACAAAGAGATTTTCATCCAAAATTAAAGGGATGAAAGACGGCTGTAATGAGAATTCTGATGATGGTATCATTTGTGGAGGGACTGGGAAGGAGGGGGTTATATTTAAAAGAAATGGTTCCTTTGTAAGACAAGAGCAAGCATTCTCATTACTAATGCAGACAGATGCATCTGAAAGACCTTATTCAGCTGATGGTGTCACCGAACACCCTTCTGGACACAAACTCTCCACTAACAGTACTTAACAAGGATAGGAGACTGCTGTAACAAAATATAAAGTGTCACTTGTTTATTCTTTTTAGCCTCATAAATCATTTAAGGATGAATATTAACAAGCATCCAGTTTTCTGTGCCTTTCTTAACTGATGATTCTCTGCACATAGTTGATGGGAGCTTGAGCTTTCACTGCTTCTGGAAGCTGGCCCTGCAGACCAAATCAGGACCAACATCAGTAGCAAAACACAGGGGGTATCTCTTCTTAGGAGCTGAATCTTGTACAGAGGAATTTCCACTGACACCTTTTAAAGACCCATCAGCAGTGGAGTCAGGCACACTCACGTCAGCCCCTAGTTCAAGGCCTGGAGTTTTGCACAGGACAGTTTCTGAGCAAACAAACTGTGCTAAGAGACAAAGAGAGAGCACATTAATTTTACTGCTTGCTGCCATATTTGAGGAGAAAGATGTCAATGAAACTCAGTAAGACTGAAATACATTGTCTTCCTCATGAAGAATAAAAAGCTACAATTTCAGAAACAGGAAGAGATCAGACTAGATAAATTTCTTAAGAGGAGGAAAAGTAAAAAACAAAGAAACAAAAAGGAAAAAAAACCAAAACCAAACAACCAAAAACTCCATAAAACCAATGCACAACTCTGCATCATTTACAGAAAGCACTACTAGGGTCGTACCATGAAGGAAAAGCTCACAGTATCAGGGTAACCAACTCCAAATTAACTACTGATCCCCTAAAAGCTATCCTTGCAAACCTTCCCAAGTCCAAGTGTGGGGCTTGTGGCAGTGCAAACCACAAAGGCGTTTCCAGATTTACACTGTAACATCATCGCTCACCACAGCTAAGTCAATGAGAAGCAACCAACCCACTGCTCTGCAAGAAAGTATGACAGAAAATGCAACAGAGCATGGTTCAACCTGTCTGAAGCCCCACCTGAAGAGAAGTCATGAACAGGAGGTTGTCCTCCTGCAACTCTTCACACAATAGTGGGACTTCTTCCCAGCTCCACACAAAGATTGTATTTTCTGGTCTGCTAGCTTTGCTCAAGTCATCCTCTGCTATCCCCTGAATATTCCCATTGCCATTAGCAGGATGGCTGGAGCTGTAACAGTCACTCACCCAGGTGAGTGTGGCAGAATGGTTCCCACAGATCCCGTTCTTGGCTGTACTTTGTCTGCAGATATACTCACGGAGCCACAAAAGCCCAATAAACAGAATCTAGTTTATGATGAAAGTGGGGATTTTTGTATTATTTTTTAGCTCCTGGGGATCTTGTTAGAGACGTTTTCCTCATAAAGTGCTAGTCTCACCTTTGTAAACCCTGGATTTTGGGCACAATGTTATTTTCTTGAGTTTCTCTGGGATTCTCCCTTTGCAGAACTTGCACTTTGCCTGTGGCTCAGTAGCATTCTAGTGAGAAGAAAGGAAGCTCCAAGGGCCATTCCCCCCATCCACCTCAGTACAGCAAGTATCTCTCAAAGACACACACTTACCTCCTACAAACTGACTTCAGATTATAAAGCAAACCCCAAATCAACTCAAATACAACAAACTTGGGATGCAACTCTCTTAACAGCAGAAGCTGCAATTTCCTAAATTTTTGTACTACTTTCATTAATCATTTTTGCTTTCTGGTCAATGCAAACAACAAGCTTCGGAACTTGCAACTGGTAACATCATTCTTCAACATTTCATTGCTTACACTCAGATATAAATCTTCTGCCTGACAGAGCTTTCACAGGTCAAGAGATTAGTGAAAAAGGAATGGGTTTTTATTATAGAATTTATACTCTATTCATTGCATATGTCACATTTATAAGAGACTGCGTGTTGTTTTGGAAACTACCAATCCTCTCTTTGACTTAATCTCTTATTCTTTCATATTCAGAGACTAAATTTTGAAGAACAGAGAAAGAAATATTTATTGCACTTCTTAATAAAAGGAACCACAAAAAGTCATTAATAACTCATGAACAGCTTTACTAATAAAAATACACAGGGCCATGCCAAAATAACCAGCTTTCCCCAGCTGGTGACAAAACTTATAACTGCTGCAGAGAGCTGCAGGTCAAGAGTCAGAAAATTCACATCCGTTAAAGCTGCCTGATCCTTTATTAACTTGTGATATTACTCCAGGATATTTCAATTCTTTGCTACAAGATGTCATCTGTTAAGCTGTAAGAGCTCTCTTAAAATTCATGCTAAGTGTTTCTCAAAGATCATCCACTGATTACATCTGGGTGCTGAGCTCTAACCACTACAGTGCTGGGTAACACACTTTTCTTCCAGCCCTTTTTATTCCCCCAATAGATTGTATCAGGTTATCCTTGCTGGCTTCCAGCTGCTGCCCCCCTTAGTCCAGCAGGAGGGGGCCCTGATGAAACCAACTCTCTCAAATTTTCCTCTGCCACTGTTCCTCACTCATACGTGCATAGATCTCTTATCCAATCCCTTCTTCAGTCTCTCCTGAGGGCAGGGTTCAACATTAAAGAGGCAAGTCACTTAAAGACCACATGCCAAGGTTCAGTGAAAGACGCTGGCTGGACCAAACAGCTTTCTTTTCTTTACTTCGGAGAGCCTTAAGAGCATCTTATCAGTAAAAAGACATCTCTGCACATATCCTATATACTGACTGCCAAACAGACCAGCTGTTTCCCACTGTGTTGGTTTTGCACAGCCTGGCGTTTTTTTGGGGGGTGAGAAGGGGCCACAGAGGTGGCTTCTGCGAGAAGCTGCTAGAAGCTTCCACCATGTCCAGCAGAGCCAATCCCTGATGCCTCTGAAGATGGACATGCCACTGGCCAAGGCTGGGCCAATGAGAGAGGTTGGTAACACC
This sequence comes from Platysteira castanea, assembly GCA_013397175.1. NCBI lineage: Eukaryota > Metazoa > Chordata > Aves > Passeriformes > Platysteira > Platysteira castanea. Next base: position 198,988 of record VYXC01008165.1, read on the forward strand.
TCTGTGATAACATATTTAAGAAGAAAATCAAAACAAAGTACACACAGTTTTTTCTTTTAGTCAGAGGAGAGGAGGAGGTGAGAACATGTGAGAGAAACAACATGGATTCACACATGAAGAAGGGGGAGGAGGTGCTCCAGGTGCTGGAGCCGAGGTTCCTCTGCAGGCCGTGGTGCAGACCATGGTGAAGCAGCTGTGCCCCTGCAGCCCATGGGGGCCCACGGGGAATGCAGAGATCCACCCGCAGCCCCTGGGGATCCATGGGGGATGCAGAGATCCACCCGCAGCCCCTGGGGATCCATGGGGGATGCAGAGATCCACCCCCAGCCTGTGGGGGAGGTGCCCAGGCTGGAGCGGGTGGATGCCTGGAGGAGGCTGTGCTCCAGTGGGAAACCCGGTGGAGAGAGAGGGTCCTGCTTCCAGGCTGGAGCAGCCTGGACTTGGAGGATGCACCCCATAGAAGAGTGACCCACGCCACAGCAGTTTTGGGAGGACTGTTTGCCCGTGGGAGGGACTCACGCTGCAGCAGTTTTGGGAGAACTGCTGCTCATGAGAGTGGAACCACGCTGGAGAAGTTAATGGAGAACTGTCTCCCATGGGAGGGACCCCACGGTCTCACAGGGGAAGGACTCCTCTCCCTGAGCAGCAGAAGAAAACCTTGAGTGACAAACTGACCAAAACCCCCATGCCCTGTCTTCCTGCACTGTCGGTGGGACGGAGAGAAGCACTGGGGGAAAAAAGGTATTTTAAAGGCTTATTGTACTTCTCATTATCCTCCTCTGACTCTGTTAGTAATAAATTCACTTTGTACCTTTAAGTTGAATGTGTTTTGCCCTTGGAGTATTTTCTCCCAATCCTTAACTCATGAACCCTTCGTTAATTTTTTCTCTCCTCTGCCCAACTGTGGCAGGGGAGGATGAGTCAGTGACTTTCGTGGGTGCCTGGCATTTGGCCAGCGTTGAACCATGACACCCACCTTTCCCCAAATCCAAAATACTCTGTTACTCTGGATTTTAACAGGATCTATCAACCATTAAACACAGTTAAACACTGTGAATATTTAGAAGCATTAAAACTTTTTGGGGAAGAAAAAAAAAGAAATAAGGTATGAGCTTAGCTTATCCTCTGATTCCTGCTGCTAGAGGCCCTTTCTCAGGGTCACATCTGATGCTTTCAGGTAAGAAAACCTTGTCTTCTCCTGATAGATTTAGGATAATTCTGAAATGTTTCTATGCTATAAATATAGGCGCAAATGTAAGTACATTTAAAATTAGATAAATGTGTAATACATACTCACATTGCTAACACTCCATTTTTTCCATCTTTTTCCCTTGTTCTTCAACCTGTTTGCTGAAATTTGTAACAATTCCCTGACTCCGGCTTTCATCCATCTCTTAACGTACCTTAAAGCTTTTTTCCTTGTCTCTTTTCATTCCCTTGAACAAGGGAGAAACCAAGTGTGGGAACATTCTCTCTATAAAGCTATATTTTATTAATAAGTATAAACACATGCATTGGTGCAGATTGACTCCAACATACAGCCAAGACAGAAATAACTGAAAACTATTTGATTTTGTAGTGCCATGGTAGAAATGATTTTGCACTTCAGTAACTTGAAAAACAAGGCACTGTGACCAGAAAATGCTTTCTACCCTGCAACATGTGATCAGCAGATGAACAGAAGGCAGAGTGTAAAAGCAGGTATCACTCGAAGATAAAAAGTCTCCCGACAGTATGTCCCTAATACCCAGGCACTGAGCAGGTGCTTGCCATCTGATAGAGAACTTGGAGAAAAAGATAAACTAAAGAGCTTAAGGCTTTTTTTGTGCTCTCATTTTATTTTTATTCAATTACTGCTCTACATGTTGCTATTCAATTTCTGTGACTCAAGGTTTTGCCCCTTTAAAAGACCAAAAGATTCTCTCATCCTGAACTAATCCTTCATTCTTGAAAAGCACTGGACTGAATCTCCTTATTTCCCCTGGGTATACCAAGGGTAGTGACAGCTGATCCTTGCCTATACTGCCCAGTCAATTATTCTTGTTTTCCTTCTGAAGCCCACAAAGACTATTCAGTACTGAAAGCTCTCCCAGTGTGAGGGCACCTGCTAAGAAATTAATGCATGAGACAAAATAATGGGTGGGAGGAGGAAGGGGCTGTAAGGCACCAAGTAGCTCACTGGAACCAGAGGCCACAGCTCACTCACCCCAGCTCCCGCATCTCTACCCTGACTTCCAGAAACTGGGTGAGAAAGCATTTCTTCAACCCAGCTTTACTACACATTTGGCCTTTCTTAACCAATAGTGGGGCAAAAGATTATTGTATTGTTTCCATTTTATCTACACAGCAGCAGCTTGATACCTCAGTCCCAAATCAGCCCCAGAGTACAAGGTCCTGCATCCACTTGTACCAACTTATTGTCAACATGTGTAAATACAGATGGACAATGCCTGCCAGCTGCAGGTGAGGTGATGTCTCAGCTGGCACCTGCTGAGGCACTTTCAGCTGGTATTGCATGACACAGGAATCCTCTGAGGAGAGCACAATGGTTTGGCTGCCACAAGATCCTTCCTCACACCTCTCAATCCATGGAGAGCAGGAAAGAAAGCAAAAGAGGATGCAGCTTGAAAATTGGGAGCAAGTACTGTATGGACTGGCACTAGAACTAACACACACAAAAAACCCCAATGAAACAAAATTCCTATAAGCAAAGAGCCATTGGGTCCAAATCACTTACAGCTCATGCTGAAATCTACCAGTCTAAGTGAAATAAAGCAAAACCCTTGGTTTCAGCCAGGTATTTTCAAGGTTTTAAAAGCTAAAAACTACCCCAAAGAATTCTTTAAGATAAGAAAAACAGAAAAGAAAAATGGATTTTAGATAGAAGATTTGTCTTACCTGAAGATTCAGAGAAATTACATTACATGAAGTGAAGCCCAGCCATACACACACGTCCTGCTGAAAGCCTGGCTGATCTCAGGGAAGAGCTGATCTGAGCAAAGGCTGACCTTAGGGACCAGAGTTGGGGAGAGAGGGGAGGGGCCCCTCATCTTCCCGATGAGATCCCAGGAGGAGCAGAGGCTCCAGTCGAAAAGCCCAGCTTTGGCAAACATGGAATACACGTGCAGAGCAAAGCCCAAGCTGACAAACAGGCTGGCTGCTTATTAAGCACGGCGCCATCTGCTTTACACTACCCTTCGAGAGCTGTGGCAGCAAGGAGGAAAACAGTCCGTTTGCCACACTCCTGCTGAGGAGCACAGGAATAGCAGGCTGTTCTGTGCGGAGAGGAGGCTGCCCCTTCCCCAAAAGCACCTGTGTGGAAGGGGTCAGGGTGGAGGGCAGGCAAGAGGGACAGAACTGAGGGAACAAGACCAGAAAATAGCTGAGGAAAGCAGCCAGGTGACTTGGTGACCCATCACAGGCTTGGCACTGATGCTGCCAGTAAAAGGGAGCAAGGAAACTGCAGTCAGGACTGAAGTGGGATTTCACCACGGTCACAAGAACACCCATTATGCCAGTTGTAACCAGAGTGTTGCCTGAGCTGGATGGTGCTTACTGGCATGCAGCCCTCGGCAGCCTGGCTGCTCCAGCAATCTTGGCAAGAGGAGGGAATCCACATTCCTCCAACTTTGCAGGATATACAACCACTGCTTCCAGGGACAATTCTCCTTCTTCCAGAAGTTATTCCTAGACTAAAAGTACCCTGATATTAAAGTACTATGTATGTTTGAGGTCCAGATCCCTGAAAAAATTTGTTTACTGATTTCAGAGCAGTGTGGCTTCAAATAAGAGGACATGACAATCTTTGAAAGAGTGTCTTGAGGTTGTCACCAACCAACACAGCCGCAAGCTATGGGACTGCTCACTGAAGACGTGCACATCTCATGTGGTTTTGGGGATCCCAATATTAGATCAATCACTCATCCCATCCCACCACTTATGCCATCCTCTCACCCATACACACCCAGCATGTGTGGTTGGTAAGGCCTCAGCACGGCCCTATGGAATCAAGTGCTAGAGAACTTCATATATATGTGTGTATATATATCCACACACAGAGCACGTAACTGTGAAACACCGCATCTGCTCACGTTACAACATTTTAAACACATGCAATTAACTGAACTGAAATGGCATAAGGATCAGCCAGTGTCTTTTTCCCCGACTCCCACTATTTCCACCTTCCTCTCACCCTAACATATGGGAATGCCATATGAATTACTGAATGGATCATGCTAAAACTGGAGCCTGTAAAATCTATTTTTAATACAGATTATGGGGGGATATTGTCAGTCCGTGGTGCAGCACTGTTTGCCTTACAAGTTTGGTCTGTTACTACTTCTGGCAAGCCCCACTTGCAGCACTGACATTTCCAAACTCTTCCATTTTTCCTTGGTGTTCTGAAATAAAATTCAGTAATCTTGGAAGTTCCTTGGTGGGAACTTTGCAGGAATAGCAGATCAGGCAAGAGTTAGCACACTACAGTTTTTCCAGTCTGCTGCTGCCCTTCTGAAATAGCCATGACATGCCCAGTTTTCCCTGTCCAAGCTACCACAGTATTTACTAAACAGTCCTGTAGGGCTATTACCCTGAGCTTTCAAGAAATGTCATGGAGACACACAAACCGTGTACTGTCGCAGGAAATGGGCAGAGAAGGGTCTATATGGGGTTTTTTTGTTCTCTGGTACAAACTGGGAAGGTATACAGCTTTTTCACCCACTCCTGGAAGCCCCTCCACCCTAAGGAGCCAAAACAAAAAGGTAAAAGTCTTAGCAGGAGAAATAATCGGAGCAACCCGATTTGTGATTAAATCCTGATGCAAAGCTAGGGAGATGTACACTAGATATCCATCAGCAGACAGACACAAAAATACACAATCTCTTTACAAGGCCACAGCAAGCTCTACTAGGCATTTTAAAGCCAAGTCAGGTCACGTCAGCCAGTTATTATTAGCTCTGAGCAGCTCGCACATCCGTGTTAGCATACATTACCTGAAATCGCAATGGTTATCAAGAACACCATTTTCTCCTACCCTTCAAAATCAATTAAACCTCATCTTTACAGCCAAATGCACCATCAGCAATGCAGACTCAATCCAAAACCTATGTCAGATAAAAACCTTCAGGTGAGATACAAAGGACTAGAGGAACACATGCCACAAGAAAGTGATTTCTGCACAGTAACTACTTCTTTCCTTTTAACCCATATGGTTTCATCAGAATTGGGCTCCACTGGAAGCTTCTTCTTCTACAATGAATTTAACAAGCCAAAGAAAAACAATTCACCCATACACAGAGGATCAGAGGATCATGTGGATGCACAGTTTCTAACTGATTCCAGAAATTATGTTCATATTTGTATATTAGATCTTACCTCAGAAAACACAGGTGCTGCCTAGGCAAAATGGGATGCTGGGACCTATCCAGCATTTCCAGCTGTGGCTGGAGACAAACAAGCCAGGGGTTCATAGAGTTCTCAGCAGTTAAGGAAGGGAATCTGGGTGCACTGAAGCAGCTTTAAACATGTTTAACAAAGCAGAAACTGGAACTGATGTCTCATAAACCACTGTCAACTACCATGAAACTGTTACTTCATTTTAATGTGCCACAAATCTAAGCCTGCCTCCTCAGGGCACCACCATTTCACAAGCAGAGGCAGCTCAGAGTCTCACACTTAAAATACTTTCACATATTTTTTTTGCCCTCAATGAAAAAGAAATTCCCACTCATTCCTTCCTGGCTACTCTCTGCAGGACTGAAATTTCAGAAATGTTCTCATGGTTTTCCCTGTGACACTGAAATTTGTTGGCAAGGCTGTGCTTTCTTGTTGTGTATCTACTGCATATTAAGTTTTCACTCTACAGGGAAACTCCCTTTCCTCTTCACCACTCAGTACCAGAGATTTTATTTCATTTTTCCTGATGTTACCATAGATCAAGGGATCTGAAACATTTTAGAGCATGACTAGAATCTGTCATGGATTAGGCACCCATGGAAAGAAATAGAGACCCTGTGCTCCACAAAAGAAAACAGGTTTCTACTCCTCCTTCTTCAGAGGAGATCGGGAAGAAGTGGGCACCTATTTCTTACAGTCAATGTGGCGAAACTCAGTTAGGAAGGAAGTCCAAGCTGAGACATAACCACCAGAAAAAGCCAGTAAGAAATTAAACCTTCAAGAAGCAGTAGTGCTGGGGAGAGGCAGCATGCCTGAGATGGAGCCCAAGGGGAGAGACAGCCCAGCCTCAGTGGCCCAGGCACTGCCCTCGCATGACAGCCAAGCCCTTGAACTGGTCAGCTGGAGCTCCCCATCCCATATGTTCCTCTGGTTCAGAGTGTGATTGATACACTATGCCTTTACTTCAGCAGGAGGAAGACAGGGAGTGAGAAGGGGGCAAATTAATTCAGAAGCTCTTGGCAGGCATAAAAGTAAAAAAAGTAAAGACAGAAGTTATGTAGAGCAAGCCCTGTGCTGCCAAATGAAGTCATGCGTGGCTTAGTTCTGAGTATATTTTTTAAATCTTTATTGTTGTTGTTATTATTATTATTAGCATTTGGCAAAAGAAGACAGGAAATACCTTGCTGGTGATGTCTGCTTTCAGCAGAAGCCTGTTTGGAACACTGAATAGCTTGCCCTGAAAAAAAAGGGAGAACCAACTATTTTCAAGCCCCAACTTAGACTGTTATTTACTTAAGCAGCATTGCAACAATTTTAGTTTTGTTTCTATTTTATGAGAGGCTATTATATGATGAGAACAAACCTTTCCAAGAATGTTCACTTTTCTCCTCCTCTTAACTGGGCATGGTCTCAGAGGGAAGGGGAGATTTCCAAACATATGCACTTGTGAAACTTGAGTTCGTTTTAACAGGAAAGAGCCTCCATTCAGTTAAAAGCTTTATAAAGAAATGCATCCTGAAAGAATCCTGCCTTTCAGATATGTAAACACAAAACCAGAATACACAGGTTCATCTGTAAAGTGAAATACATGGCTCCACTGGAGGATATCAGTAATTCCCAGTCAAGCCAACAAGAATGACTTGCTCCCTGCAGCAGCAGAACGTATGGTCTAAAAGGGCATCAAATTTGGAAGGAACCTGTTTTTAACTCTTGGATGAAGAAGTAATTTAAGCATAAGGAGGCTGTAAAATTATGTTGCTTACAAAAGATAAGCTCAGTTTAGCAATATATAGAGCATCAAGTTCATAGAACACTAAGCAAGCCAGTTACAAATCTCTTGCTTGAAGTGAAAGCCAAAAATACAGCTCGCTTCTTTGACAGAATACATCCCGCCATCTGTTTGCTGCTTCAGGTCAGATTAAATACTGCAGCTTCCTGGAAAGCTAAATAAACTTTACCTAAAGGGACCCTCAAAACCCTGGCATGCAACTCTGGCTGGCTTTATTCCTTCTCTCCAGAGTTTGTAGCCACAGAGAATCCTATGCCACTGCTGAGAGACTTACCACGCTCCTTGAGGGAGCGCCTCCTCACACCAGGCTGTTATGCCAAATACTCTATCTTCACCATGTTATTGAAAAGCAGTTGGATGCTTCTTGTGGGCAGACCTCAGGACCAGATTCCTTCATTTCTGCAAGTTAAGTTTTTTTCAGAAGCCTGACTGCTGGTAGAAATAAGCTCTACACTTATGTTTCATCCAGACACACCAGGGTCCCATGTGCACAATCACATACAAAGCAGCACCTCTGTACTCTCGGGAGTACAAAGTGTGTCTAGAGTCAAGCAACTTTTGATCCAACAGTCTGATGCCAATGTTGTGAATCAACATAACAAATATTCAAATAAACAAAATTTTTGTGGATGTTTCATTCTCATGCTGGTGGAAAATCAGGACTCCAAGTCCTTTGCTTCAAAGCACAGGACTTCCGTCATCTCAAATGATGGAGAGTCTCTATGGCTGCTTGTACTGGTATATCTTCGACCCAGCCTGCATGGGACACCAGCACTCTCCACTCATCATTTTATATAAGCCAACATTCCATTTAACTAACTCGTCTGTGCCTGCCCTAGTTTGCCAAGACATGTGTTACCTCTCTTCTAACTACTACTGAAAGCTAATTGCTGTTTACATCACTGCCCAGAAGTGTATTTCACAACATACTAGATTACTAAAAAAACAACCTCCTTTGTTGCAGTCCGGTTCTG
>VYXC01008166.1:0-93096 GCA_013397175.1 Platysteira castanea
TGCAAACAAAACCACTACAATCAACCCCTCACCACATCAGACAGAAGTTCTGTGAAGACATGTTTTACATTATTATATAATCTTTTACTTGCCATTAATATTCCAGAATAAAGCTAGACTGACATTTCAACTAACATATGGCCTATCAAGAAAAAAGGATGAGAAGGAGCAGAGAAATCCCTAAGCATTGCTGGACCAGATTAATGATTGATACTGGACTGGGAAAATGTAATTTTTCCTCTGGACACTTATACAATTACTGTACTGTAAAGCCGCAAGTCCCAACCTTTGGGATTGGAAAAATGTACTCTTCCAAATGCCATGTGAACACTACAATTTGCCTTTCAGCAGTATTTAAAATTACCCCATGTTCTTCCTGTATTTCATTATGCTATAAAAAACATCAACTATGAAACTATAATGGAACAATTTTTTGGCCATATTATCAGAGGAAGCCAAAGAATACACAGTCATGAAAATACAAAATATTTGGGAAGTTGTGCTTTTGCTTCATAACACTGATCATCAATGAATGGAAATAGTCAGTGCTTTTAATCAGCCACTTTGTCATGTGGTAGATATATTCTCTGTCTTGTGTGCACATATACACATTTTTGGTGTATACAGCACAGTATGATTAGGTACAGTAAAATAGGTACTAAATAAACAGTTTTCATTTGAACAAGGAAAACTGTTGGCTTTTTGAGTACAGGAGAAGAATGTAAAAATATTCAGAAATTTTCTAAAATAGCGTTATTCAAATTTTTATCTTGAAGTTCAAGTGCTTTCCTCCCTCCAAAGGACCAACTACTATATCTGGTAGTAGAAATTAAAGTAACAAAGAGTTATCTGCCTTAAGCTTTGCAGTTTGCTTGCAAGGATAAAGTTGAGATAGCTACACTAATGCTTTCCTTTTCAACTGAAAGTAAAACTTCACCCCTCACAAACTCCTTTGTTAAAAAGGAGGGGGACAATGTAGTTTCTAATCAGGTCAATATTACTGGCTCAGAAATTTTCTAAAATGAAGTGAATCATACAGTAATTCTCTTCAAATGCAAATTTCTCATTTTCTTTCATACCAGGATATGTAAATGGTACATTCACTGTCTCATGAACAAACCTGAAAGGTCAAAGTAAAAATCTGGTCATTAGTTACTGAAAGGTTAATGCAATAACCTGACATTGCATCACTTGAAAGACACTTCCAGGAGATACTTTAGATAACACAGTGCCCTTTATAAATTTACTATTTGCTTTGCGTCTCAAATATGAACCTTACTTACTAAGAGTATAATTATAATTTATCCCTGTCCTGATGGCAGGTGGAGCTCTATACCAAATACATTAAAAAAGAAAAAGGACCTGACAAAACAACCACAATGTAAGCATGTCATAACAGAAGTCTAAAATAATTAAAGATACACAGGAAAAAATGGCAGTCAGAAAAAAAAATCTTCCTGAAAACCTTCAGGTTTCTAATGCAGGAAAGATGGGACTGGAGTTCAAAGCTATAGAATATATGAGACTAGAAGAGAGATTACAAATAACCAAAATTAAAATCTATATGCTCAGATTTGTATATAAAATAGGGAGATTTCTAACAAATTATATGGAAAAGGCATTAGAAACAGGAAGTGATTTTGCAAAACTAAACATCATATTACATTGGACTGGAGAATATCTGTATTTTTTTCTAACACTTTGCCCCAAAATGGATTTTTGGATGGAGCTTATTTACACTCTTCCTTGTATTCTTTTTTTACCAAGAACAAATAAAATCTATATTTACATAAAACAATTTAAAGGCAGAAGAATCTTTCTTTCATATCCTAATCTGGAATCTGGAAAATGCACAGCTTCCTCTTAACAAATCTTGTTTGCTTCAAATACAAAAACAGAGACCACTCACTGACTGCATCAATACTTCTCCAAAATTGCTGTTCCTCTACTCACAACACATCTACATTTGAATGGATCCCAAAAGTCAAAGAAGGAGTATTAGTCTAAGCACAACTGAAATAAAGGGCTTTTCCTTGAGGCCTTTCGGTATGCACTGGAGAGGTACAGAATCTCTATACCATGAAAACTTGGGATGAGACCTTGAGGATAACAAGCACTTACCAATGCAGGGGATTTTATTTCCCTTGGACTGTTTTAGAAAGATTATTTTGAGAAAAGGATAGTATATCTGTTATGCAAAAGGGGCTACTCCTAGAAGATGTCTTTACTCTTAGGGGGAGGGTGGTGAGAGAAATGGAGCAAAGCAAAGTATTCCTTGTAGGCGTGCAAAAACATCAATAGCCACCCATTATAGTGATGTTCAATGAACTTTGGCCAATTCTGACATTGGCTTTTTGTAGAAAACAAACAAAAAAATTATTTGGTTGACTATCTAAAAACAAGTTTTAAACTTAGATTCTAAAATGAGTTCACTGGAAAAAGAAACCCAAAACCAACAAAAGCTATATCATTGGACTCATTTAAAATTGTTCCTCAAACACAAGAGAATACTTCAAGAATTATGAACAGAGTGTTAGACTATAAGAGACAGGATTTTCTCCCAATTATTCAGTGCAAGGATTTTATGTAACAATTTATTATTTGCTAAGTGCTGTGATATCTGAAGCCTGAAAAAGTAATCAATACATAGATACAGATGTGTACACATACATGCAACTCTTACCTTAGCCAGAGGCTGAGATTTGGTGTTATTCAAATTTTTATCTTGAAGTTCAGGTGCTTTCCTCGCTCCAAAAGACCAACCACCATACCTGGTACTAGAAATTAAAGTAACAAAAATTATCTGCCTTAAGCTTTGCAGTTTGCTTGCAAGGATAAAGTTGAGATAGCTACACTAATGCTTTCCTTTTCAACTGAAAGTAAAACTTCACTCCTCACAAACTCCTTCCTTGTTAAAAAGAAGGGGACATTGTAGTTTTTAATCAGGTCAATATTGACTTTTTTCCAGCAAAAGTATTCCCTTAGTTAAGAATTTTTGCTTTTTGAAAGCTGAAATCTCTGAGCAACAGGAAGGGTTGTGAGCAAGTGAGGTATTACTGACTTCCAGAAGCATCTTAAGCAGCTTTATTTCTTCTTATTACATTCATATACTAGCTCAAATATTTCATCCAAAGATGCTTACCTTTATTTATATCAAATCAGATGCACCTTCTTTTAGTATATAAGTGGCTAACACTTTCTTCTCCTTGATAAAATCATATTTAGTCTAATATTTCCACTTACATTATCAGCAGTGCTTGAGTTGTAAAGGCACATAAGTAAACTCCAAAATAGCAGATAACCTCTCTTGCTGAAATCACAGAATATGAAGTACTGCCAGGGGCATACCAGCCCTTTTTACTTCAAAGAAAATATTAATTGGAGCATATCCACCTCTATTTGATGGAGTTTCTGGGGAGTGGAAATTATATTGTTCACCTGGTTTAGATATGCATCACTGAGATGCTGAAATAACTCGCTAGGTGGAAGAAACTCTAGAGTATGCCTAGAGGCCATCATCATGCAGCTGCTGGAGGAAGTTCTGAGATGTGACCATTGAGGAGCTGTCATGCTACGTTGAATCATAGCCTGACTCTATACCTTGATAACAATCACCAGATAAAGACAACTAACATTTATACTCTCAGTGACAAATGTTTATGCTTTGGATCAGAAAGGACTGTGGGGTTTATACACAAAGGATAACCAAAGGCTAAACATTTTAAGGTTACCTTGTTTTGTTGGAAGACCTCACTAAATACTCTTCCACAGGGAACCCTGAAAGATTATACAAAATATGTCCTTTCTTATTCTTCACATAGGGAGCAGAGGTATTGAAACTTGGGCATATCTGAAAAAAAAGTATACATAAAGTAAGTAAAGCACTTTTTAAAAACAGTGTCACTACATTTAGCCTTATTTTTGGATTTTTATGCAGATTTTACAGCATCTCTTTTAAACTGGATTTGCCCCGCTCAGCTTTAATGGATTTTCAATAAATTATGTATAGTTTTATGTTTATAAAGCAACTCAAATGATTGTGCCACCTTGATATTAGAAATCCCTTTGATTTCTCTTGCAGCCCTGTCAGTCAGTTTGTTTTGAAAACATCAAAACTTGTATATAAGTTTAGGAATGTTTACAGCAATGAAAAAGGCAAGACTGCTATTTATTAGTTTTTCCTGAGAAGAAACACAAAATAGGCACCAGATAAATATGAGATGAAAGCAAAATTATAATTAATGTTATATGCTTCTGAAAATTTCATTGATGGGCTGAAGAAAAGAATAAAGGAAGATGTCTTCTAATGATTCAGTGGGACATTCTCACAACCAAAGAAAAGGTGACAAATATTAAACTCAATTATCTCAGAAGCTTTACAAAGTACTTTATGTCAATCAACTGAAAAATTTTAATGCTTATTTGACATCTCAACCCTACAGAAATTAAAAATTCATTCTCAAAGATTGCTCTTACATAGCTCACAGATACAAGTTCTGCCTCCACTGTCAAGTGACTTATCTCCTTTCAGTCTTCATGGTTAATAGGCCTCTGCCTGTGTATGTTCCCATTTGTATTTTATTCAACCTTCTGGTACTTTAAGTATAAGTCTCATTAGTATTGGAGGCAAACTTATTTCTTGCCCAGAAAAGTAAGAAACTAGTTTCATCCTTTCATTTTTCCCAAAACAGTACTGCTATATTTCATATGTAACTCTTATTCTAAATAATTATGTCTTTATAAACAAAAGAAACTTTTTTGTAGGATATTCCCTTTTGGGGAAATACATTTGTCACCTCAGACACAGTTTCATACTCTTGTTTATTACTCAACTAAGAGCAAGTCAGCAGGAAAAGTCATTAGTCAAGAAGGTCAGAAATTTGTTGTTTTTCAAAATCCTTCATTTCTTCAAGTCTGTTGAATTTTCAAACCCAAAATCCAAACCAAAAACAAACTCTGACAATTAAATCTCATTCATGTGTAGATTCCCTGGTGGGTTCAGGTTCACCCGCCCTTCCCTTTGAAAGTAGGTAGTGTTCCAGATGTTATGGAAATGTTATGTTTTAACCTTGTTTTACATGATGATTTTTCTTAATCAGAGCCCTGTAACACATTTAAAGTAAGCTGCATCTGCTGAAAATAGTTTGGCTGTCTCTGATCCTGTTATTTCAGATCAATCTATAGCCATTTCTAGTGCACATACATGTTCATACATATATATAAACAAGAAAAATGTGTGTAATTTCATTAGATGAAACAGAAGTAAATCTGCAATCATCACAAAGCTGGACCTGTGAGGATTTATTTCCTCATCACTTTCACTAGCCCTTCAAGAACAGCAGCCAAGGAATTAGTAGTAATATACACACACATACTTTTTACATACATAAGTAAATAAAAAATTACGTGCCTCCTGTTCAGACACACATCTGCATGAATCCTGGGATGATGTAGATTCCGCCTGCCAGCAAGAATTATTTTTTCTAAGGGCAATAAACATAATGAAACTATAACTATCAAATGAAAAGAATATATCACTTAGCAGAAGAAATCCAGAGAGTAATGAGTAGATCTGGCATGCTGAACACCTTCTTAGCATTTGATCACAGTGGCAGCTCTGTCTAAAGTGATACAAATTTTACTCATTTATATCAAAGTTGATTTATTAAAAATGTTTATATAGGCATTGTCCTAGGTTACATTGTAAGATGTAACCAATAGTATGTATTCTATTATCACCTTCACAAGCTGTTAAAGGAGGTGGGACACTGCTCATTATCTCCTACCATGATTCATCCTTGATAACTCCCTTTGGGGGCTATCTCTGTTTAATGGGCTATCAAGGACCCACCCATGACTCACAGAATTACATCAGCCCACTGTGAGATGCTCCGCCTGGGGGGGAGGAGCCAAGAATTCCCACCTGGATATAATCTGGGGTTTGGAGCAGCACAAGCAGCCCTTAGCTATTGGATTCCCAGAGGACAAGAGCTACCACTGGACCTTCAGGTGAAGACCAGACCTTTCTACAGGACCACTGCTTCGACAGAACCACTTCCTCTGGACTGCTACCACCACCCAGACTAACAGGGTGTCTGCCACTGACTTTTGAGCTGCATGGATCAGGCCTTTAACACTAAAGCCTACTTATGTTCTTTACCTGGATGCCAGCTCCTTTATCAGAACAGATTTTTCACTAACCCCATGCTGCCAAAAAAAGCCTAAGATAATCCATTACATAGAAAGAAAAAAAAATGAAATACTCAACATTTAAAATTAAGGAAATAGTTACATTAGTCACAATTACCCAGGTTGTGAACGTGTGCATGTGTGGTCCCAATCAGAGAAATACCCCAGGAGAACCTGAGAAAGTTTTCCTAGGTTATCATCTTCAGTGCTGTTCAAAGTGGACCATAGAGGTAAGGAGTGAAGGGGAAAGAAAAACAAAAAAAGAAAAGTAATAAAGACGTGTTATTATGTCTAGCTCTATTGACCTTCAGGCTTGAGGTCCTATGTATTTTCCAAGAAATTAAAGGACTATGAAATCTATGCATAGGAAACATACCAAAATAATCTCATTTCAAAAAACTCTATGTGAACATGTTAAGAAAATTCGTTACAGTTATGGCTAAACAAATCTCAACATCTACCCATGGGCATCATTCTCTTTATAACATGCATTCCTAGCAGCAGGGATGAAGTGTTTTTAGGCTTATAAAATAAATTCATATTATATTTATAAATTCAAACAGCATCTTGTTATGTTTGTCTGTATATTTGCACAGTAGAGAAAGTGACCCATACATGTGATAGTCATTCTCTACAGATTAATTCTATAGATATGTACATTAAAAATAAATAAATAATCTAGTTGGTTTCAAAGCTGAACATTTAGAAATTAGGTTGAGTAAGAAGGGCAGCAGGCCTTGTTAATACTGTGTGGCATTTTGAAACCCAAGAACTGTTCTGAGAAAATAGCTTCAGACCTAAGCAATTTTTAATAATGAAGCATGCAAAAGGCTTGTTCAAATACACTTGTGCATTTACATATAAATGGTCATGGTTGCTATTGATTTGAGTTCAATCTTCTTCAAAGTCTTTTCTCTTTCCTTCAGAAAATCCTCACACAAAGCTTTTCTAATTTTATATTTCCCTAATTTTATAATAGTCTACAAAAGTGTACTAAACAGCTGAGAAAAACCCCACATAACTATTCTCAAAAGTAACCTATCATTCTTTCTAGAATACAAATACTCTGTAAAATATGAGAACTCAAGGTTAAAGGTCCCAGAATGCTGGATATTGATGATGATGGATGAGCCCTTTACCTAAAGAAGGATTCTCCGTTGTCATAAAGTCTTGGTGTCAGCTTGAGAGAAGGATAATCTATAGCCAGCGGCTTCACACTAAACAAGGCCATTGCCAGTGCAACAAAGAGGACGGGCAGCAGCACATTTGACAGGCTTCCTCTCCAGTCTCGCCTTGTGTGGTGAAACCTCTTAATCAGAAGGGCAACAATCTGCGTGAGAACAAGGCAGACTCCACGCACAATTGAGGCTCTAGCAAGTGAAATATCTAAGTGAGACAAAGAAAACAACATCTTGACAAACAAGGAAAATCGAATTGTACTTTCACATGCTACATTGTCAAATACAGAACATAACAGTCTTTCAGCACGAATAAAACCAAACTACAGAAGCCTAGCACATTCTCCTGAATGGAATAGTATAGTCCCATACCACATCACTTCCAAGTATAACCAATTAACTAATTAACTCTTCCTATGAGGAAAATCAGATATTCAGTTAACACATCTCTATAGCTTCCTATGCACAGCTAATGGCCTACTGAATACCTATTTTACCTAGGTATTCCCTATGGTCCTGCACTGGTACAACCATTACTTGGACATTGCCACCTTTGTTCCTGGAAAAATTACTTTGACAAACATGGCCTGTATTAGCACTAAGGTCTTGATCTGCCTCGACTGGAATCAGTGGCAACTGTACCACTGAAATTTGAATGGATCATCTTCAGAGCATGTAACAGAGCATCACAGTTTCTAGGCACATGGATTCTCATAAAAGCGTTCCCTTCGTTTCCCTGCTCATATGAGACTGATAACTTTTTCATATTTGTTAGTCAATTCAGTTTTCAGAGCTCATGAGCTGTCCTTTAGATTCACATGGGAGTGTGTCCACAGCTTATTAACATCTCACCAATCAATCAGTTTCTTGATAGACTCTCCTTTAATTTTATTTTATCATTCTCTGTCAGACACTTGTGAATCACACAAATCACTTTGCCTCCATTTTAGCCCCTAATGCCTTCTAGGTATGCACAGGTTCTTATCAAATTCTCTTACCTGTGGCCTTGCCCAGCTGAATGTCCTTCAACCTCTTTCCTTCCTCACCGCATAGTAGTGTCTGGCAGATTTACTACCACAGGTATTTGCACTGTAGCAAGACTGAGTAGCCTGTTTATTATAGTGCTCAAAGTCATGCTATATTTTATGAACCCTTGTGATTTGCCTCTTTTTACCTTCTCTTCTGCATATTGAGATAACTCTAACCAGCATTTCCATGTTCCATGTTTAAACAACTACGTGTATGGAAGTTCTCAAGTAACCTCAAATTAATTGTCCTCTTAAAACAGTTTATTCCTGAGTTACCAGAATTTTAATCTCAGACCCTTTGCATTGTTCTAACAGAGTATTAGCCAAGAAGTGGGACAAATGGGGAAAAATTAATCAGAAAATAAGACAAACTTCAGACCATGGTCATTAAGCAAAACAGCTTAAATTCTGCACTCATTACTCCAGGTAAATACAGATTAATCACCCTCAGTCCCTGGGAAGGTCACACATCAAATTCTCCAGAAAGTAACACCCAGGATATGAAAACCAAGAAATGACTGGGAATAAACATGATATATTTGGACTGTGTCACCTGAGAGCTCAGCATGAATACAGGACTGGTTTGGTGAATGAAGGATGAGCAGTGTGTGCTGTTTATTTTGATTTAACAAAGCCTGTGATGTGGTCTCCCACAGCTGAATGGGGTGTGGAGGACCACAAGGACCACTGGGTGGACAGACAGGCACCACCCAGCAGGCTGGGAGCAGGGATGCCAGCTGAAGAGCAGCTGGTTAGTAGGAGTGTCCCTCGGGGGCAACTGACTAACAGTACTTTTTTTAACACAGATGCGTGTGCATACCTGCACCTGGAGGGGATCCACCCTGTTTGGAGTCATCTTAATGTCAGGCACTAGGGATAAGGAGAACCTCCTGGCAGCAGGAGCAGCTCTCTGGCAGTACCTAAGGAACCTAGTGGTGTCAGGGAGCAAAATCTCTGCTCAGGGAAAGGACAAGCTGCAACAGGCACCAGCTGGTATCTGGGAAATTCTGCGGTCATATATCAGGAAAATAAATTTCACCGTGAAGAAGACAACTAAAACTCAAGATCAGACTGGACATGGCATTAAGTAACCCGCTCTCGACCTGCTTGATCTGCTTTTTCTATATTGTATTCTCTGATTTTAACAGACTATAATTAACTCTCATTAATTTGGGGGTTATTTTGGGGGGAGGGCAAGGGGGAAATTCCAGTATTTATTCCTTTAAGTCCACAACCAAGTGGTTGTGGGTTTTTTTAACCCAGAAAATTGCATAGAACAGATATCTCTCTTTAAGCAGTTCTAATCACAGCCATAGCTTGCTAACTTGACAGCTAACACAAATGGGATTTAAGGTTTTTAATCTCTGTGGAGAGAAAAAGTAGTTTCAGAATACAGATTCTATTTCAGCATTCAAGTGCCCTGATCAAGAAAGGTTACATTTTAGGCTTGGAACTTTTTGTTCTGTAATTTGGAGTAGGAGGAGGAGACACTGTTGTTAAGAATTTTTTTTTAAGAAAACTTCTTACGAATATGTTAAGTTCTTCAAATTATCATGGTAAGAGTCTCAATAGTTGTCACAATACAGAAATTGAGACACTCAGAGGCAGAAAAATTTTCAAGGTACAAGTGTTTTTAGAATAAAACACATCCAGTATGTGCTTTCAGCTCAGAATCCCTGAAATTGTAAAGTACACCACCTCTCATTTATCAAAGTAGCAAAATGTCAGAAAGGAAGCACAGAATTAGATATTTTCTGTAGTCCCAGACCTGTTTATGAATCATATGCATGAAATGTAAATGAAAGGCTTCAAAATATTTGACCTTTTGAATCTCTGAAAGGCAACTATGACATCTACTTTCTGGGGACAGAAAGGGAAATCAGAGCTACCATTCATTCCTTTTTCTTGACAAACACAGCAGAGAGAAATTATAACAAATTAATTCAGATTGCCAAAGGAAGGGAAACTGTCATCATGCATATAAATAATTGTCCATTTTGTCCAATATCCTGACTCTTACTCAATATTCATTATGCCAATGAGCCAAGACATATCCCAAGAAGGTGCAATAAACCATTATAGTGGAAGTATATGTTTGACTGTTTGACTCAGGCACTTCTTTTTTTTAAAGTGATTTATCTTTTTTAAAACCTCATATGTTTATTATTTAAAATGGTGCCAAATATCTTTCTGAATTACCTTAAATTTCCATCTTTGTGACCTTGAATTCTGTCATTTCTTTGTGTTTCAGGTACAAAACAAAATACTTGTTTATTGGTTTTGAATTATTCTATTTGATGATACTGGATGGGCTTTTAAATCTTGCTTTAGGAGACAGGTTATAGAAGTTTTCAATCCATGTTCTGCATAAATAATCTCAACCTTTCACTCTCCTCTTATAAAAATCTTTACAGTCCTAATCAACCTCGCCACTTGTCTCAAGTCCTCTTATATTAACACTGTATTAGTCTCAAGATATATTGTATTCAAGGCAGCTGTCTATTAGATGTGGAAACACTACTGATTTATACAACAGTATTATGCATTCTTGTACTGATCCACTTGTTTTCTTTATGAATCATACCACTTCATGTGACTGCAGCCACACTGTGAAAAGTAGCCTGCATTGGGCTTCCCATAATTGACTCAATATGGCTTTCAAGGTTCCCAAGGTATTAAATCACTCTTTCAACTAGAACATACAGAATTAATTTTTGTTTCATAAAGCTTGTAAGTAATTGACCACCTTTGTCTGGTATGTATATCAGGGTGCATAAAAACAGCATACATTTACAGGAAAACAGCTTCTGATTATCACTGAGAATCATAAAGGCTAGAAGAGAAGACCAGCTGACCTCTCTGTTATGAAGTCAATTTTTATGCAGAAAGCTTATGAAAATATCCTCATTAATAATTTAGATCATAGAATTAAAAACCTGATCCAACTGTTAGAAGCTGTCTTGCTTGACTTATGATTGCAGTTATCCACCAGAAGTGCAATTATGCTCACAATTAACTTGTACTTCCCAATTCATCCAGACTCTCCTTTGTATTACGGACAAGATTTTTGCTGGTTTCCAATACATATAGGTTAATATTAGGTACAGAGAAACAAAAGAAGTCCTAAAATCTAGGAGCAAAGATTTTCAAAATCCTTGCCTATAGACTACTCTAGAATTAGAAGAAGAAACAATTATTGTAAAAGTCTCTAACTTCATATTAGATGGTTCTTTTCTCTTGTATTTTGCACTTCTAGAAAACGATGTAATTCTAATCTTTTTTCATGGTGCATAAGGAACAATGGGCTATGCAATGGATATGTTAACAGCCAGGAGTATACCTGTTCAATTCTACTTCTGTCACTTTGGCATTTAGACAAGTCATTGAGAGGCGGTCCAGATTTTGGGAAGATAATCCTGGAACTGCGATGCCCTGGAGAAACAGTTGAGCTAGCTCATATGAAACTGACTGCATTTAGAGGCAGTACATATTTGATGGCTTATCATAATTTTTGTGCCTACAAGTAGTTTTAAGCTGAGCAAGTGAACTGGCATAATTCTGCATTTCAGCACATGCCACACTGGCCCAGAGGCACTCCTAGCCCATCAACCTGCGCATAGCATTGCATGAGAAGATATAAAAATGTCCTTCCTCTTCTCGCACATTTTTCTACTCATTATAAAAAGTAGTATAATAGTGATTTTTTTTCCAGGAGGATTTTGAAGACTGATTTTCATGTGGGGAATTTGAATAAATGGCGCTTTCATGGTGGAAAGTATGTATCTGGACTGTGTTTCATACTATGACTGATTCTTGCTTATATATAATAGAGTAATGAACTCTCTCTATCCAGAGCTGGCCAGGAAAATATTTATTTTGGGGGGGGAATTTCAAAAGAGAAGTTCCCTTGAGGCATTATTAGATAGAAGTCCTCCTATTCCTCCCCTCAGAGTATTTTTAATTTCAGGCATTTTGAACATTTCTTCTAAAAATTGATTTAAATTGTTTCCATCTTAAGAATTTCCTGTCTTACAGTTTTTCCCTACTCCATATATATCGATTAATCCAGTTAAGTAACATTTTTTGAAGGGAGAACCTGTGGGGTTTTAACTAAAACTTTAGCTTTACATTTTGAGCCCCAGATCCTAAAATGGGATTCTTCATGGGCCTGAAGACCTTTGAGACAGAGCAATAGAGATCTAGGTAACTGTAGAGTTCATCAGTAGAATTAACATGTTTTAAAGTCAAAGCATTGGTGTCTGTCACTGTCCAACCTTGTAAAGAACTCCCTTCACAACTCAAATCTTCTAAGTTCTTTTCCTCAAGCCAGACAGTTGACTGATTAGACAATTTCCTTCCTTTATTTAAGATATTGTTCTTGTTCAAGATCTGACACACTTAATATTTTATCGTGCTGAAGACTACTGAAAGGATAGCATGAACACTGCAAGAAAGAACCAGCACAACCAGAAAAGTGTGCTGCATACTGTCACTGAAGAAACTCCAACACCCAAATCTCACAATCTGAAAACCTGTCCCTAGAAAAACTACCAGCAAACTAGTAAAGGGGCCTCTTTAGGCCCTTCTTTTTTTTTTATTTCCTAGAATAAGGGGTCTGAACGAAAGTTCTTTTGTATGCAAGAAGATTAGGAAGAGAATGGGGCACACTTTCAAACTTCTCACTGTATTTAGAAGAAATACATTCTAAAGTCAGGCCTAAACAGAGTAGGAATGTGTAAGGGGCTGAAGAACTGGTAGGATACCATTGGACTTAAATTTTAGAGGGAGAAACACTTTAGGGTAGCCTCACACTCGACAGATTGAAGAGGAGGTATATCTGATTTTCACTGGTTAAATGAAAGACAGACGTGTAAAGTGGGACTGTGCAGAAGAAAAAGTGTGAAACATCCAGGTGTTAGAGAGCAAAAAGCCTTCATCCATAGAATAATTTTCTTTACTCTTTCTTGCTGTATTGTTATCAAAACAGTGACAGAGGTTCATCCAAGCAAGAGTGTTTGATCCTGGACATCACTCTTTGCATCCACAATTTTCATTCAGGCTTGTTGCAGGAGATAAACACATTGTACAGCTGTCATAAGGCACCTAATTAAATGGCAATGGAAAATACACGTGCCGAGAAGGAAATTAATCTAATGAAAGGCCTGGAGCACAGTCTTATATGAAGAGGCTGAGGGAGCTGGGGTTGTTTAGCCTGGAGAAAAGGAGGCTCAGGGGTGACCTTATCACTCTCTACAACCACCTGAAAGGAGGCTGTAGCCAGGTGGGGGTTGGTCTCCTCTGCCAGGCAGTCAGTGACAGGACAAGAGGACAGTCTTAAGCTGCAATAAGGGAGTTTTAGGTTGGACATTAGGAAGAATTTCTTCACAGAAAGTGTGATGCAACATTGGACTGTACTGCCCAGGAAGGTTTAGGAGTCACTGTCCCTAGAGGTATTTAAGGAAAGACTGGATGTGACACTCAGTGCCATGGTCTTGTTGACATGGTCTAGTTAACATGGCAGTGTTAGGTCATAGGTTGGATTCGATGATCTCAGAGGTCTTTTCCTACCTAAATGATTCTGTGATTCTGAATCTATAAATATGTTAACAAAAAAAATGAGCTCCAGTCTTTTTTTATTATTTTTTTGGGGAGAGAAGGAACTGTTAAAACAAGGAATTTCCAGTTTATAGTTTCACATGAAATATGACTGATACAAACACTTCAAGGACCACTCTAAAATACTCTGCTCCACTTGGACTTTAACCCTACCCTCCATAGGATAGTTTTGGGATAGGTAACTAGCAGATCTGTAAATAATTAAAATCAGGACTAATTTTTGAGTAATGAATAACCCAACTGAAGAGAATATATTATAATAGTTCTCAAAATAACCTGAATAGAATACATTACCTAGATTTTCAAGAGCTCATTATGTGCAGCAAATTACTATTCCTGTCCCCTACACTGTCCAACTTTTGTAGAGTCTACTAGGTGAACTTGATCAGAGTCCCTATCTGAATCTACTTTCTCTACAGCCAAACAGCATCAGACCGTGCTGCTGCAAAGATCTACAAAATAGTCAGAACAGATTTGTGTGTAAAAAGGAATCCAAGTCAAGGTCTTTATTTTCTCTCTTGGCATAACATAGCCTCATTCACATTATGAACATCATCCTTTAATTTCGAGAACTTGCATTTTCTAAAAGGTAGAACATACTAAATGTATGAACCATAGCAAAGAGATGAGCACCACTGAATGAAAGCAAAATATTTCTTAACAATTATGCAAAAACTAAAAATTAGATTCTAGTTTTCCCTTCCATGTTCACAGACAATCACAACTACTTATAGCCAACATTATAGTTCTATTATATGAAATATGAATTTAGGTATTTGAAATGTCCATTCAAGACAGAAAGAAGTTAACCCAGCCTCTTTAATTAACATAAATGATACTGAAGTGCCTACGGGATTTCCTGCCTGTTTTAACCCTCTATTTAATGCAAAAATACTCAGTCTTATACCACTGCAAAAACCCATTAAGCTTTGTCATCACTCGTATCCAAAGTAACAGAAAATCTTCTAAAAGTAAAAATGCCACATCATGCAACAGCACTGCACGTGTGGTAGCACATAAAAACTTTAAAGCAGATGTGCATCACAACCACACCACTCTCTATTTCAAGTGTAAATTTGGGAAGCAAGAAAGTCCAAATGGCATTTAGCAAGTAAATATAATAGTTAGAAAGACAGTGAACTGAGACCTCTGCTTTTAATTTATGGACCTGCTTTATACTCTTGCCTTCCCAAACCTATTTGTCTGTTTTATCTACTCATTGCATTCAGTCTTGAAACGAGACTGCAAGCTGTCAAAGGTGGTAAGGACCTGGGTTTTTTATTCTTACTATTAGTCTGTAGGGTTTGGAACAACAGGGCACGACTTTGGGTTTCCAAGGCACTGCGGTGCATATAATAAAAAATAATAGCTACTACAGCAGCCCGGAAAGAAACAACAACCTCATTGCTGCTCAAGTGTTAGATGATGTCAAAACACCCCTTGTTTTTACTAGTATGGAAATGGGCAGGAATGTAGCCATAGCAGAAACTTGACTGAGTGTGTATTTATTTTGGAATGTAACACTTCCAGGTTATAAAAGCACTGCCATTACTTTCAAGGAAAGAAATTATTTTCTAGCGCAAAATACTCTCTTTCCTTGCCTTCTCCAGCCATAAGAACACAAACAGTACATGAGCATGAAGAAATAGGAAACAATGGTGCTGCCTTCCTATCCATCACCCTACAGACTCCATGGAGAGTCAAATGGAGTTGCTACACTGACAGCCGAGCTATTCTGGTGAACGGCCACCTAAGCTAGTCTGGGCCTGGTGGACAGGACACTGCTGCATGCACTGTTTCCTTAACTCATAAATAGAGGGTTTCAATTGTTTCTACATTTGTGATGCCTAAAACAATCTCTGTTGTTACATTTCCATGTTTTTCTCTGCTTTGCCTTGATTTATCTCTTCCCTTCATTCTAGTTTGGATTTTTGCCAGCTGAAACTACACTGAAAAAGAAGTTTGAATTAAATACCAAGTAGTTTCTAAGATTTGTGAGGTGAACTCTACTGCGGCCAGGGCAACTTCATCATTATGGGATGGGCATATTCTTTAAAAACAACAACAAAAAAAAGACACGTATTCAGTCATGTAGACGGACCATAATGTCTTGGAAAAGAAAATAGCTGCAGATTTAAAAACCCTAAGTCTCTAATTCTGAGTTTCTGCATGGTTAACTTGCCACAATAACAACTATGCTAATTTCAGTTTCCAGGAGATAGATAGATAGATAGATAGATAGATAGATAGATAGATAGATAGATAATGCATATTTCCAAATATATCTCCTTTTATTGCAGTACCATCTCCCCTGCAGTGATGCACCTGCAATGAATTGCCACTTGGACGAGGAGGCAGCAAGTAAAGGAAGAGCTGAAAAACAAACACAGAATGGTGGCTACCATGGAAGCCTATTTGCACCTTCTGTCTGTACTCTTTGAAGGTACAAAAGTAGAGGAGAAGCACAGCCTGTCAGAATTGCAAAAAAAATTTCCCAATTCTTTTCATATGTATCTATATACCTGTGCCAGACTTGGCCAAGAGAAAGAATACATTTGTGCATGCCCAGGCAAACAACCGTCAGATACATCTTGTGCACTAGAATATACCCTCCTACTACAATAAGTAGCACACTTGTTGAGGTTTGTTCCTTTCTTTCTAGAATACTCAGAAAGTTGTTAGAATTCAACCCACTGAATTCAACCTATAGACTCAAGTTATAACATTTCAAGATTGAATCCAGTGAAGACAATAGGGCTACAACCCACAGTGCTTTTGCTGTGTTTGGTGAAAAACTGGTGAAAGGGCAGGACAGCAACAAAATCTGAATGTTTGCTCTACCACTACCCATAACATTATATGTGAGACTTAATGCTAAATGACTTAGCATTTCCAACTAGACAGATTAAATATAGCAAAGGAAGAAAGAACTATATATTCAAACCAGGTGTTCTCAAACACTTCCCACTGGTAACTTGCTTCCCAGAAAGGGAACTTTTAAATAGCAATTGCCCATTGTTGTACTGCAGATGACTTCTGTCATGCAACTGCTCAGGTTGCAGTGAGTGGCCTTTGAAAACACTGTGTACAGCACCCTGGAACAAGCCTCTTGGAACTGCTCAGAGAAAACTCAGACATCAAACGGAGGAAACAATTTCAGCAGGGCTCAGATTTCACCCTGACAGACAAGGACATTCTGACCCACTTTAACTTTTAGGATTTGTGCGAGTATTACCTTAACACAAACAAAGTACTTGGTCTAAAATATTGCAGCTCCCATAATCAAGAATATTTTAAGACATTATCTCTACTGGAGTAATTCTATTAATAATAAAATCATATCAAAGTTTGTGCAGGGAAACAATTCAAAACTAAAAGTTCTGCATGAGGCATGTTTTATTCAGACCTGAAGCTATAGCAAACAATTGAGAAATGTGTTTGATGAATAGTCTCTTTCCTCAGGCATTCTGGTATCTCATAAATAGTGGTATTAAACAGCTTCAAGGATCTTGATTAACAGAACCAAATGCTACATTTTTTCTAATGTCTCAAATGAATATGGCAACATAAATAAACT
The DNA here is from genome assembly GCA_013397175.1 of Platysteira castanea. Taxonomy (NCBI): domain Eukaryota; kingdom Metazoa; phylum Chordata; class Aves; order Passeriformes; genus Platysteira; species Platysteira castanea. The sequence continues at coordinate 17,589 of VYXC01008166.1, forward strand.
GTAAAATTGATCAAGTGACAGATAGAAAGAGAAAAAAAATTATATGGCTAAAAATTTCCACCTATACAAAAGTCCAACACCATGTCTACCATCATGAAGTCCCACATATTGCAAATGAGGAATTGGCTAGCAACAGTGTAGTGTACAACTTGTATCAAGATATCACCTTGTGACCTATACAAGATTACTGTATGAACAGTTGGCCAAAAATAGTGCAGTCCTAAGTGGTCCACGTACTGTCCTTCATACTGAAGCTACTTGCATGTTGTCCCTGTAACTCCTAAACCAGTTTTTTGTTAATTTTGAGAAAAATACCCCAAAACACGTAATACTGCAGAATGTTGCTAGTATTGAGAAAACAGATGTGTGAATATTGCTAAAGTTTTTGTTGGCTTTTGTTGCACAAAAGGAGTGTTTTAGCAACAGAGTAGAGAAAACAATCTCACCAAAGGAGATACTTTTGAGAAGGCACCGGACAGGTGAAAATCTAGTTTCATGTGGAAGCATCAGCCTCAAAGAGAGCCTTACTAGCACAACTAAGATGCGTAGCACAACTTCTACATATATATGGTATTTACTCAAGAGATGAGGCAAGATGTTAGGAAGATTCCATGAAGCCCTCCTCCCTAAACAGTGTTCTGTTAAGGAAGAATGAAAAGTAAGCATCTTACTCTTATTAAGCATTTCTTTAAAAAATTGGTCATTCACATTACTTACATAACTGAAGTTAAAGTATCTGTATTTGGTGGTGCAACAGAATTAATAAAGCAAAACTGTTTTAAAATACTTGTGTGCATGTGTATACATACACACACGCTTTCTTCATCTGTAAAAAATATATATACACAAACACGAAAAGATCTATAAAATATCCACTCCACTTATGAACTGAAGCAAGGCAAGAAACCATCAGAATTTACTTTTAATATAAAACCTAAATACCAACTATTAGCAACAAACAGTTTCTGACACCATATCTATTACGTATTGTGTTATTGTGTATATGTATATGTATTGTGTTAATTATCTAAGAGTGAAAATTTTCTCCAATACATAGGCTCCATATTGTGAGTGAGAGAAATAGTAGTTTATCTAGAACATGAGATGTGAATGCTATCTTTGGAAAAATCCAGTTGCTGAACAGCAAAAAGAGCATAATCTAAAATAATTTAACTGTTTAAACTAGGAAGAAAGTATTACTTCATATGTAGGAAAAGTCGCATTAGTGTTACACCAGGCAACCCATCATTGCTGTTACACAGGGCAATCCACTGTTGTTTAAATTTCAGTTGCTTTTTGGAAAACAGATTATCACATAAATCATATACTGAATACAGATTTTTTATGATGTTGCAAATGTGAAAAAAAGTGGAATACCTGCAAAAAGTGCATGCAGGTAATTCTTAAAAGCAGCAAATGAACACAGGAATGCTGGCTGCCAGATCTCAATTATCTTCTGAGGATGAGTTCTACTTCCCTTATATGGTTTTCTTCCTCTTCTATTTTTTTTAATTACTTAGAAATCAGTACAACATGAAATGGAAGACCAGCAGTCCTCCAGAATATATAATAAGACTTCTGAATATTTATTTAAAAGACAGGATTTTAAAAATGCCATGAAAGATCATATAGGCTGTCAATACTTTTATCCAGTCTGTAGCCATTGTAATAGCCTCAACAAAATATAGGAACTAAAAGAAAACAACAGGACATCCTGGAGTGCAAAGAAAAGGTTGGAGGGAGAGACACACACACAGAAGGGAGGACTAGCAAGTATGAGGGACAACAGTTGCAGTATGAAGAAATACGCTGTCAAGAAGAAATCAAAGAAGGGCTTATAGGCATGACATAAGAGCCACACAACTGAGATTATTTGATCACTTGTTTTTCAAGATGTTAAGGGGGCTCACATTCTACCAATTACCTTTGGAGAAATAAAGCATTCCTAATGCACCTACATCTGTATTCTTTATCCCTCAGCTCAAAGAAATATCTGAACACAGTGGATGAGCTTCCAAGCAGTTTCACTTCTAAAGCAAGCACTGTTAATAACTAATGCACAAACAAGTCCAACTATGACAAAGGCAAGGAAACAGGTTGTCAGAAAAAATCAGGTTCACAATATTCTTATATTCTCATACATGCATATCAAGCAGTAAGAGCTGTGAGATGTTAATATCAAATACAATTTTTGGTTTAGATGGCCCTTGAGATTTATGGAAATTCAATATATAGTCATCACCATCAGAGGTTGCATGCATACCAGTTCTGGTGACCCACAATTTAAATAAAGTCTCCCTGAGGATTCTTCTTCTTTTATCTCTGGCAGGATAGAAGAGGCATCGTCTCTTCCATCATAAGATGGGGCTATGGAACAACTTTCCTCAATTGTTCTCAGATTGTTGTTTGAAGATTACTAACTATTTCCAGGTTCTAACTTATTGAAGTCTGAATCTATATCTATAACACAATGTACTGGTTCAAGCAAACCTTCCACTCAAAATGAGATTCATATGTTTTAAGAACAAGAAAAATACAAAATTACAGGAAAGGATCTACTAAGTCACTTTCATAAAGTGACTTTTATGCAATCAGTTCAATGCCATCAAGAGAATACTTTCATGGGAAATTAATTTGATTTTCGAAATACAAATTTCAAACCAAATTGTCGTTTTGTTCTCTGATTCTGTACAACTTGCAGGAATCTATAGTCTTTTCTTCAATTGAGTCCCCTGTTGGCAGGTGCTTTACTGACCACTTTCTTCTCTAGAGCTGAAGATAAGAAGAGGTCGCTGTGAGAAGGGCAGACGGTCAACTTCTTTCACGACTCAGAAGCAAGGAGATGAATGTGAGGATGAGGAGCCTGGGAATATGGATGAGCTTCTTGGTATTGTAAGAGTAGCATCCTTTACTAGAAAACAGCTGTATTTCCATTGTTATTTTAGCAAACCTCTGATGTCTGAGCCTACCTAAGAGACAGCCCAAGATGTCTGTACTGTGGATGAAAATTAGAAAAGAACCAGGCAGCAATCACAAAGAAAACAACTTGTAGGGAAAATTTTTGGATGAGAGAAGAAAGTAGTGGGTAAAAAAAGTGAAACATTTGAGGAATGAGGAAGAAACTGACCGTTTGCTTTCAGAAGGATAGAAGGATTTACAGTTACACACTTACTGAGAAAGCAAACTCATATATTAACCTTAAACAACTCAAATGATCTTATTTTCAAAATCAGCCATCTTTTTGTGACAATTGATAGGTAACATTAAAAAAGTGCTCCATCCTTATTCTATGCTTCAGAGAATCTTGAAAGGGTGAAGAAAGCAAGATTCGGGTTTAAGGGATAAAAAGCTAAGTATTTGAAGAGGCAAAATTAAGTTTTCAACACATGCAAGAATCATGAGATTTCCTGCAAGAAACTAATTAAAACAACAGTAAAAAAAGCTGAAGGAAAATACAGTGTATCCAAGATTTTCAGACAAGCTATTGTAACGCTTCTTTTTCAGGGTTTCATGCTGAATTTAAGTGGTTATCTATACTTTTAGACTGCCAGAGACTGAAATTTAGGATTTACCTTCTCATTGGTAAATAGCAAAAAATTTAAAATTTTAATATCAGTGTTCATGTCAGCAGCCATATCTAAACAGAGACACTGATGCTTTGTGTCCACAATATTCTTCTCATAAATCATTAGATTTTTTAAGGTGGAGTATTGAAATAATTCCTTTTATGCACATTTTACAGGAAATTGAAAGAAGTGAGCACCATTTAAAAACTGATGTTAAAATATAATTTCAAGGATATTATAAAAAATCTGTCAACCTTTTTTTTTTGTAGTTACCGTGAACTCAATTTGTCATAGTGGATTAAAGGATACTGTTTAAGAATAGAAGAAACCACTTGATCACCTACCAAAAAACATCAAATTCCACTCTGCTGCTCACGTGCAGAAATCAATAACAGCCTTTACTATAGCGTATTTTCTGCAAAGACCCAAATCTTGTGTCAAATGCACCAGGAGAAGCAACACACTTCCCTGGGTAGAATAACTCCAACTGCTAATTAACTTTTAGGAGAAGTGCCTGTCTTTAGACTACAGCTATTTGTTTATTTTTTTCTTCCTTTATTTCATTTATCTCTTCTGCCCAAATAAAAGGTAGAATTATACCTTAACAGACAATAGTCTCCATGCATTAAAAAAAAAAAGGGATTTTTAAGCAAACCACTTCTCTACCTTATTTTTGATAAACTACATTAAAGGAGCCCTGATGGTGTCTTTCTAAGGACTTCCAATATTAATTCTTCTCTGTTCGCTTTCTGAATTCTCAATTTCTCCCTAAAGTCATTCAAACTTAAAAATGTGGACACAGAAGTTGTACCAGTATTGTAGCATCACTCTCATCAATTCTGAATGGGTAGTTAAAATGACCTCTTTGCATCATTTTGTACGTTAAGCTTCAGTATAAATCACCTTAGCTGTCTTAAAATGCTTTTCCACCAGGATTAGCAGATAACTCAGAGTCAGTGTTTTCCAGGATATTGCTCCCCATTACACAGACATGCCTAGCATTTGGCTTCATTAAAATACCCTTTATTTAGAATGGATTCAGCTTTTCAAGTGATCTAACTCAGTCCTTAGGACTGATCTTACTCATCACCTTTCAGCAGTTGTCTTTTTTTTCATCAGGAAGGTTATGTTTACTTCAGCGTCACTCATGAAGACAATTAAAAGGCAGAGCTGAAACCTAACTGAAATTCGCAAAAGCTATTCAGTTTGATGTTTCACTATTAATGACTGGTTTTTTTCAACTACAATTTCTTAGTTAAATTAGCTTTTAAATGTGCTTTATGAGCACTGTATATTGTTGATCTTTGATCTCGCCAATCCTAACAGAAGCAATGTAACATTTGGCCCAGTATGGTTCAAAATGGCTAACACCAGCTGCTTCAGGGAAAGGGTTAAGAAATGTTAAAAATTAGTTATGCATCAACCTGCTTCCACACCCACACTTTCAGAGGCTAACTTATCCAAGAAATTCAAAGGCATTTAAGCTTTAATAGCACTTCTGTTACTGTAACTATTCATATTATATATCCACTAATAACCATTCTTTGGCTTTTTAAAACATATTACAACACTCTTAGTCTCTGTAACATTATATGGCAAGAAATTTCCAATGTTATATATTACTGTGTGCAAAAATATAATGAATCCATTTTGAATATTCTACAGTTTCGTTTCACTATACCTCAGGGGTTCCAACTGTGTTTTACTGCCAGAAGGGACTGGATCCAAAGTTGGTATCTCCCAGAAATTTCTAAGACAATAAATGCTGCAAAATGAATTAACTTGGCTCTTCAGCAAAACATCTGAGTATCTTAATTCAACAATATCGTTCCCTGAATGAGCCAATGAGACTGCTCACTAGCCTATTACCTGTTTTTGCATATGTTCAGATTCTTTTGTCATTTATCCATGGTTAGCTATTCACCCCTTGGACTTGCTCTTAGCTCTCCCGATTATTTCTGTACATATACTGCCTGCTGTGGATTATGATAATTTTACTGGCTTCCATAGAGCTGGTTTCTCCATTTTCTCTAGGCTATTTGGCTTCAATGGTCTTGTCAAACAGTTGTTTCAAGCTCAGTTTAACCATTTTTCTGCATGCTCTGTATACATCTACAAAAAAATAACCATCTATCGTGTGTTCCAACTGTGTAGAAATTAATTATGCATGACTGTATTATAATATATGCATGTATTATGTCTGCACACACAGTCATCCCTGACTTAAAAACAATATTTTAACTGCTGTCACAAAAAGGTGAGTTTTACTCTAAGGTTTTTTCACTGGAACAAAACTAAAAATTTTGAGACAACTTTCCACAAAGGAAACAAACTTTTAGCTATTACAGTGTGCTTTGCATCTTTAAAATTACCAGTATGAAAAACTGTTACAATTAATTGAATTAATGGACTGCTACTTACCTCTAACATTTGCATTTAGAAATGTTCAAATATTTCTGAGTTTATTTTACATTATTTTCATTGTTGACCTTAAGTAGCAGCCAAGCACCAAAAAGCTGCTTGCCCATACTCCCCCTCCTCCAGCAGGATGGGGAAGAGAATAGGAAAAGAGAAAGTGAGAAAAATTGTGGGTCAGGACAAAGGCAGTTTAAGCAGTAAAGGAAAAAGAAAGAAAAATAAACCCAAAACAAACACACAAACCAAATAAAACTCAAAAAAATCCAACCCAGGAAATGCAAAGGCAATAACTCACCACCTCCCACAAGTAGACATGCTCAGCAACAGCTACCTCCTCAAAAAAAATCCTCCTCTCAGGTTTTATTGCCAAGCATGGCACTGTGTGACACTGACTTACTCTCTGGTCAATTTAGCTCATCTGTCCAGGTCATGTCCCCTCACACCCTCTTTCTCATCCTCATCTTACTCACAGCAGGGAAATGGGGAAAGAGAGAGTCTTGGCACCACAATTACTGCTCAATGAGAGCCGAAACACTGGTGTGTTATCAACACTCTTTCAGTCACAAATCCAAAACACAGCACCATAGAGGCTGCTATGAAAAAATTTAAGTCAATTCCAATCAGACACAGCATACTAAGACACCGTAAAACATAACTAAAAAATATCAAATCTCTGACTTCAGTGAGATACTGTCATATTTTGCTGAAATAATCTCTCTTGCCTGCTTTTGGCATTGGTCATCAGCCTAAATTGTGTACTGATTTTCTGCAGTTTCATTTAAGAACTGACATACACACCTCTCTCCTACACCTCCTAATCTGTGAGACATGAGACAACATTTTGGTTCCTGCGCAATCGTGACACCTCAAGGGCTCAGCAGCAGTAAAGGATAGCCAGCACCTCTGCTTGAGCTCAGATCTGTGCTTTGTAAAAGCATCTCTCTAGTGCAAATTATTTTACAAATCAAATATCAGCATCCTGTGATCTCCTCAATAATCCCAGCTGCTTGCTTTAGGGGGTTTTGAAAATTCATTTGACTACTTTGACAACAGAAAGTTTGACTGCCTTTGAATCTGCTTTCAAAGACAAAGTTATACAGGTCAAGCTATTGCCCATGGAGCATTCTGGTTAACTTTGACAATGAATACCTTTCATGACCATTTCCCAGATCCCTTATGCCTACACTTCACAGCTGTCCTTAATGATGAATGACAGTCATCTGCAATGAATGACAATTTTTCAGTACTCTCATCCCCAAAGAAATGGCATTATTTTTGGGGCTTTCCCCCCCCCCCCGCCTCCCCCTGGGGGGAGGGGGGCCTGGGATGGACGCATGGCGGGGCACGGGGTCTCTGGAACCCCTGCTCCCAGGTCACACGCTCCCAGGCTCTGTTTGCTATTGGTGGTTTCGTGTTGGCCGTGCCGGGAAAATTGTGGGGTTTTTCCCAGGTGCCTGCAGTCTGTGCCTGGTCTCCGGCCATGCTGGCTGGAGGAGAAATAAACACCAAATGAACACCTATGAAATACTGTGTCCCTGATTCCTCTGTGGGCCCTGGCTGTCTTCAGAAAGTTGCAGGAGACCTGACTGCAACACATTATCATCACATTTTCTTGCTATAATTTACCAGGCTGAAAAAATACAAAGCCTCTGATTACTCAATTCTTTATTAATGTAGTAACTTGAACAAATACTACTTTATATATTTTGAGATGCAGATGGCAAAGTAAATCAGGTTCTTAGTAGGAGCTGTAAATCTTACTCTTTAATGAAAATGCAATGCAGAGAAGACAGATTGTTTTGATTTGAAACTAGTTCAGATGTCCTAGTTGAGTCTTGAAGAAATAAACTGACTGTTATAAAATAAGGGATATTCAAAACTGTGTTTTGAACAGAAGTCTCATTCTCACCACTGACAGAAGTGGAAATTTTATTTGCTTAGCGAGGTTGTTTTAGTTTTATACAGTTACATCTTCACTGATTCAACAGGGACTGGAATAGCCCAGCAAACAGACCTGGAAAAAGTCATCCATTCAAACTTGCAGTTTGTCAGAAAAGGTCTCACCTTAGGCCACAATTATTGGCAATGATTACTTAATACTGGCAGATCCAATTGAATTTATCTTAAAAAATAATGAAAGCTTGGCTGAAAATTGTTATTTCTGTTACTGTAACATCAAAGGTCCACAGATCAGGACTTCCCTATGCCTGTACTTTTTAGAAACAAAATGAAAAGTACTGCACATAGAACAAAATGTTTGACATCTAACCAAACAAAACTATAATCTAGATGTCAATCTTCAAATAGAAAGAAACATAAGTATAGAAGCATGAAAACCCCAGAAACAATGAGAAAATATTCATCAGCTTGATGGGCACTGACATTAGAGAACTTGAGACTTGGATTTTGTAATGGCATCACATTATGATTATTAGCGATGATTAGTAATTCTTCTTACAAAAAGAATTTTTAAAAGAGAACAAACTTCCTGAGTTTTCAGAAATGTTCACAAGGACCTCCTCCCAGGCTTGCAGGGCAGAAAAAGAGGAAGTATGAAGGGATTTTCTTTAAAACAAACATGTAAGGGAACCTAAAATAACATGCTGCTTACAAAGACAAATGATCTCCTATTACAAGGGGAACCAGCTTTTTTTTTTTCTTTTGAATTGCACATGGATGAACATGAGTGTACCTTTATAACAGCTTATAGATTTTTTATCTGTGGTATATCTCAGCAATATTTATCCATTTTCAGTATGAGACAAAGAGGGTAATTAGTTTCCAGGGACTGATATGAAGCAATAAGTTAATGCTGCTGCAGTGAGAGAATGCTCGTGTGTGTGTGTACACAGAAGGGTGGGAAGATGACTGTGAAATTATAGGCATAAATCACAGCAGACATATAAAAAACCACTACCCAAGGCAGACACACAAAAAAGGAATTACCAGATGGTAGCAGCCAGTATTCTCCATTTGCTTGTGTATTCCTCGACTTTGGGAACTTCATGCATGCTTACATTTGCATGACCTTTATAAATCTAATTGCTTCAGAAGACACATAACTTTTTACTTACAGACTGATTCAGCACCATTTGTATGGTCCAGGTGTGCTGCCTGTGGAACATAGGGCATTTTCTCTGAGTCCTGCAGCATCTTCAGAAACACCTTTCATGAAAGTAGAAAAAAGTAATTTAGAATTCATCTTCTAAAACGATTATACACACACACATACACACACACACACACACATATATATATCCTAAATCATCCAGACTGTCAGAAATTACTGCTGACTGCTGTAACCATCTTGCTGGTATATGACTTTAGAATTAGTCAAGCTCTCCAGTGAAAATCCTGGGGATAAGGGAAATGAAATAAATGCCAATAGATGTGAAAGCACCTATGCAAAACATTGCTTACCCATGAACCCTACTATCTGCAAAGATTTTTCAATAGACTGTCAGCCCTTGATTGACTTTTTATGCTCCTAAGCCATGGTATATGTTGGAACTCTGTTACTGCAGTTTTTACCAAGGAAACAGTGACAGCTTCAACTCTCTTCTGATGCCCCAGCTAGAAATCTATGGGCACAACTAGAACTCTTACCAAAGAGTTCTAGTTGTACTAGTACAGCTAAAACTAATGCACAAAATCCTACAGAACTAAGAACATATGGATTCTAGGGAATTCACAGTGTCTAGGGACATTCAGGAAAAGTTCCTAGATAAGTGCAAGCACATGGACAATAATGTTACTGGAAGACAGTTAAAGGACATGGTAATCATCAGAGACAGCCAAGGGGAACAAAGTCTTGCAAAACTAAGGCTACAGAGAGGACTGGGCAATAACGTGTATTTTGTAGCAAAAAATTAGTTTGCATATCCCAAGTTGGGTAGAGGTGATAGGATCCTGCTACCTCAAATCTCCATGAGAAAAACTGAAATTATCGTTTTATAAAAGCAACTACCTAAAAACATGCCATAGATTGAAACTGAAAGGATTGAAATTTTTTTGAGTAGGGAAACACATGTCAGAAAGGATTTATTGTTAAAATTATAAAAACCCGGCAGAATTCACCAACTTCATAATCATGGCGTCTATTTAAATGGTATATACATTTTGCCAAACAGATTTGTGTTCAACCTACTATTTCTTGCTTAATCCTGTTTCACAGTTCTGTCCACATAAAGCCCTTTGGATTTCATAGACATGTATTTCATTTATCCGTACCTCAGCCTTGCAGAAGCTTGGAATGGCTTTCATAATGAGCCTTATTCAAACACTCCCCACTTTTCTAAGCTCAAACTAAAAACAAAATTAACATGTTCTTATCTTAACCTGAACTGCAATTTAAACAGTGATCTAAGAACTTCAGATGAAAAGAAAGAAAAGAAAAATTAACAGAAAATACAGGTACCACGAGCATCTCTAAATAAACAGCAAAAGCACAATCAAATTTTGCTTTGTCTTGATGAAAGTTTTCTTTTGCTCTTTCTTCTCTGTTTGGGTTGAGCTGCAAGACAGATTATACCCACAGTGCAACTTTCAGAAATCATTAAGAAACCATTTATTTCTTCCCGCAAAAGAATCTGATATCAGCTATAACAAAAAATTCCTTGTTTTCAAGGAGCTCATACAATAGACAATAAAAACCAGTCAATGTGAAATACTTTATAGCTCTTGAAAGATATTTCTTGACTTGCTAAGGTCTGACTGTTACAAAAACCATATTTTGCTTAGTCAATATAATTGCTATTTAACAGTGGTTATTGATTGCATTTGTTACCTGCCAACTTTCAGGGAACAATTTTGACCATTAACAACTGCAAGGCCAGAAATTTCTGGCCTGATATATCTGTATTAGACCCTGGAGGCAATTTCTAACAGCCTAAAGCCACATTATAACTTGTTTTCTTGGACCTGCTTGCTGATGGCTCTGAACACCAATTCTGTCAAGCAAACCAAACTAAACTGTAACAACTGAATCATAAAATGACCTGGGTTGGAAGGGCAATCATCTAGTTTTAACCCCTCTGCTGTGGACAAGGACACCTTTCACTAGACCAGATTCCTCAGAGTGCCATGCAGCCTAGTCTTGAACACTTTTAGGGATGGGACATCCACAGCTTCTCTGGACAACCTCATCCAGTGTTTCACCACCCTCACAGAACAGAATTTCTTCCTAATATCTAAATTAAACCTTCTCCCCCTTGTCCTGTCACTTCATGCTCTTGTAAAAAGTCCCTCTCTATCTGTCTAGGCTCCCTTCAGGTACTAGAAGGCCACCATTAAGTCTCCTCAAGAGACATCTTAAGTCTTCTCATCTTCTGGCTGAACGACCAGCCTTTCCTCACAGGAGAGGTTCTCCATCCCTCTATTCTCCTTGGTGGCCTCCTCTTCATTCACTCCAACAGCTCATGTCCTGCCTGTGCTGGGCTCCCAGAGCTGGATGCAGCACTGCAGGTGGGGTCTCACCAGAGCAGAGCAGAGGGGCAGAATCCCCTCCCCTGCCCTGCACGTTTGGCTCTCTGGGCTGTGAGTGTCCATTGCTGGGTCATGTCCAGATCTCACCCACCAGCACCCCCAAGGCCTTCTCAGCAGGGCTGCTCTCCACCTGTTCATCCCCCAGCCTGTGCTGGTACTGGGGGTTGCCCAGACCCAGGTGCAGCACCTTGTACTTGGCCTTGTTAAACCTCATGAGATTCCCATGGGCCCAGTTCTTGATCCTGTCTAGATCCCTCCAGATAGCATCCTGTCCTTCAGGTGTGTCAACAACTTGGTGAAACCACAAAGTAGCTACAACTCTGTGGCTAGGAAAAAGGCTACACTACAAAATGTTGCCTGCATATGTTTACTTCGGTGTTGAAATAGCTGCAGACACATATTTTCTTCTTTAATCTCATCTCACTGTAGAGAGCATGTAGCTATACCTTAAAAAAAACCAAACAAACCCACCAAATGCTTTTCTAATATATCCTGTCTATTGTATCTTCATTGACACTTATTCTGATACAGCTATAAAGGCAGAAGGCCACCTGCATTGCCCCCTGTGGGGCAAGTTCTCCTCATGGTATCCAGTTTCTAAATATCCTGCTAAGAATGGGAATCATTAGGGACTACATTGTACAGAAGATATGATAATTTACCTAATGTTGCACCAGATATTGTGGACAGAAGTACTATAAGCCTAACAATGTTATTAACAAAGTGAGTACCCTCCAAAACACACAAGTGTGGAAAAGTCAGGACTAAGCACCATGACAAAGAGACAGTATGTTCTTGCAATACCTAAAAGAAGGTGTATTCTAGACCTCAGCAGAGCATCCTTTCCCTCACATGCCTTAGCAATTCCTGCTTGCTCAGTTAGTCAGAGCACGGTGTTAATAACACCAAGATTGTGGGTTCAATCCACAATGGGTCATTCAGTTGAGACCTGGACTTGATGACCTTGTGGGTCCCTTCTGTCTAATTTCTGTTTTGACTAACAAGTCTATATCTGAGCAAGGACTTGTCCAGACGGCTGTTGAGAGGGACTGTGCACCTGGTGCTTCTTTCAAACCACCAAGTTCTCAATAGGGATAGGAAGTGCTTTTTGTCCTTGAGGAAACAAGTCTGGCCAAATGACAATACTACAGTGAAACAGATTAACGTGATTGTGCCATCACTAGAAGTTGTTAGAGCATCCTGCATCTCACTAGGAGGTGCATATCATTTCAAGGAAGTATATGGCTTTCCCTGGAAAGTTTTGAGGCAAACTCTCAGGTCATTTCAAGGAAGAGAATTTAAAAGCAGTACTCAATTAACAAATTTTGACACAACTTATTTTGAAAAGATGTTACAATCATTTTGTTCTCTCCTCAAACAAAAACAAGAAAGCAATAAGCTGTGAAATCTCCAGAGCTGCCAGAAAGTGAAACAGCGTCCTCCAGAGAACTCATAGTATATGCCTAATTTAATTAACTACCGTTCTGTCTCCTTTTGGTTCTACTAACACTTTGAATTACAAGTATTTTAAAATACACAAATACAAATGGTTGGAAAAGGTATCTAAAGCCTAAATTTGAGCAAATATAATATTAGTGAGGTGAAGAATTACTAATCATCACTAATAAAGGTGTCAGAAACTGATTTGTTACAACATCAAGATTCCTTTGAAATATGAGTGGAAGTCCATTTTCCCTCAGCAAATATGATTTTTAGAGAGTGCGAGTGTCATTCAGACTGAAAAAGAATAATGATGAGTGTATAAGAGAACAAAAAGAAAGGATAAAATAAAATTTATAACACATTTCTTCCTTAAAAGCCAGGGTTCTTTGTTTCCTGATTGAATTGCTTGAATAGATTAAATAGTGCTATTATGTGCTATCCTTTTAGTTCCCAAGGCAAAGAGGCCTTTGATAAGCAAATAGAGAATTGCGGTTGTAACGACAACTAATGAAGAGATGCAGAGATGACAGAAATCAACCCAAATTAGTGCATTAAGTCTTCAAGCTGAAGAATGATAAATTAATATCCAATACCACATTTAAAGATGTTTTTAAACCTCTTCTTCACAAAACATCTAAAAGTAAGCTCTCAAATGAGTACTAGATTCAGCACACTGAGGAATCTTCCTCATTTCCATGACAACTTCACATTTACTTTATTCATGTCAGTTCTGGAAAGTCCTGTGTTATCCTATGGGGATGTAATCCAAAAGTATTCTCAGTTTATATATTACCTCCAAATCTATAATGTTTGGCAGCGAAAAATATTATTCCTTATAGCATGTTAATAACGTTATATAAGAAAATAAAAACTTTTCAATTAATTTTTGACTTGTCTCATAGAATTGTGTCACAGGAATGTAATTTACTTCATAACATTATATAAAATATTTATTAAACTTGTAAACTATGTAAAATGGCACTAGTCTCCTATCATCACTTGAAGAAGTGAAAAAAATTGTTTCTAAAGGATTTATAGTACAGTACTTGGAAAGCAGTGTTTAGGGAGCCTTGTTATTTAGAATTTATGTATAGGGTAAAAAGAGTCCAAAGAAAATAATCTCTTGTTGACATGGCTATTTACACAGAGCTAAATTCAGAATCAAGAAGATGCATAACAGAGTTTCTTCCTCTGATCCATTTAGTATAAACATACACATACATGTATATTTACATATGTGTGTATATATGTTCATGTATACTTATATCAAAGTCCCTCTCCCTCAGTATACACATAAAATATTCTTTAGATATTTCACCACACAGTTTGGCTAAGTCCTAAGCTTTAGAACCTGTAAATTGGAAAGTATTCTTAGCAATTTTTTCTGTTCAAAGAGCCACCTGAACTGAACCACCAGACTTAAAGTTCAAAGCTTGTTCCAATGCTATGGTTTTAGGACAACACTGCTTCTCATTAAGTCAATGACACATTACATTTTCCTTAAGTTAATGCAGAAACAAACATTTAAGGGTTAAACAGTTCATCAGTCTTCACATTAGATTATTGAAATAACAAATGTCATAGTAGAGTGGTTGATGAAAGTAACAGCAGAGCAAAACTGCAAAGTATAGATTTTACCTGATTTGGGAGGGTTTTTTTGTTCATTTGCCTTTTTTTTTTTTTTTTTTTTTTTAAGAAAACATGCTTGTCACAAGAAATTGTGCAATACAAGAGATACAACCAAGATTAGTGGGAAGCTATTACTGGATTCTCTAACCAAGAAAATATCTTTACACAGAAAAACTACAAGTACCTCTTCCAAAGTTGTGTCAGAAATGCCATAGTCAGTCACATGTAGATGCTGAAGGCTTTGATCTAAAGCTTGAAAAAGACCTTTAAAAGAGGTCTTATCTGCCCTTTCTGGAATCACATAGGTCAGCTCAGTTCCACTGTTCTCTTTCAAGAAGGCTTCTGGAACATGGGTCTGTACCAGAGATGTGACCTGAACAATGTGCTTAGGGTCCTGGATTTCAAACACAGCGGGCTATGAAGAAAGAAAGATAATCATGCACAAAAAATTAAATATTACCAGAAGTATTGATCTTAATAGTAGAATTCATGCAGGAAGATTTCCACTGATGAAACTGCATCACAACTGGGATACACAGACTACCTCCCAGGAATAAAGGACAGTGAGACAAGCCCCTTTTCAGCTAAACACTGATATTCACCATTTTCAAAGATGCCAATGTGTTCATCTAAATAACAATAATAATACCACCCACTCAAAACAACCAAGAAAGCCAATAAAAACATGTTTTGCAGGTTGTCTAATAATCTGTATCACATATTACATCCTGGCAGGGACATGCATCTCCCTTAAAATATACTTGACAGGCACTCTTCAGTTCAGTACAGTACATTTTTAATATACCTTTTTTATGAGCGTTAGACTGTGTCCCTGGCCATATGTCTCCCTCAGATAAGAGGGAGAACCACAGCACCTCAGCTGGCCACGTTGCAGGATGGCAATGCGATCACTGAGCACCTCGGCCTCATCAAGATGGTGAGTGGTAAAGATCAGTGTGCAACCTGCATGAGAAAGATTGATACATGTCTACTAAACCTGGTTTCTAAAGAAACACCTCACAAGGGTCCTCCAGCCTTAAAGAAACATGTTTTCAGGACTCTTCAAAATATTACCTACAGGACACAAACTGCTGTCAGAATTACAATTCAAGTTAGATTCAGGTCTAAACTTGCATTACCCTGTTTTATACATAGCAAGAAGTATTAAGGCTTTAGAACCTCCAGCTGTTTTAAAAGCTTAAGAAATTCTTTAAAACGACAGCAGTGTCTCTTTCAATGGATCATTCACCGTGAGTTATTATAGCTGAGTGCTCGCTAGCTGAAGAGTTTGCTTCCCACAATCAATTTTAAAATTAGTGTAGCAGACTGACTGGTGAGTATATTTTCATTAGAAGTATAGAAGCATCTATATACAGTTATATGCAAAATGGGAAATGGAAACCAGAAAGTAATTTTGAGAAGCTGGACAGATGGGAGAAACTTCAGGACAGGACTTAGAACTAAGCTCTATCTTTTTTTAGACTGGGCATCTTTCTGTACAATAGCAGATAATTCTTGTAATGCCATTTGACTTGCCTTAAAGTTACCAAGTTAGCTCACTGTTTCCTGAGAAGTTAATGTATTTAGCTTCTGATAATATTTTGACTACACTTTGACTATCCAATTTAAATTTATTGAAAAAAATATCCCAAAAGGAAAATAAGGAGCAAATTATGCACATAATCTTTGTACCAGCTTTGTGCTTCAGAAGAACATCCCAGATACTACGACGAGAACATGGATCTACTCCACTGGTGGGCTCATCCAGAACAACTGTCTTTGAGTTTCCAATAAAGGAGATGGCAATTGACAGTCTCCTTTTCATTCCCCCAGAAAGGGCTCCAACAGGTTTGTACTGATGTTGGGATAAATCCACATCTTCCAGAGCTCTGAAATAGGAGTACAGAAACAGGACCAATTTTGAAAGTGTTTTTCTAGTCACATCCTGTCAACTAAGAGAAGAACTACTTCAGTCACTGTAAATGGAAAGTTATAAAATCACTACCTCTGACTGCTTATATACTTTGGTGTCAAAAACAGATGGGAAAACAAACATTTCTTTACCAATAAGGCATAAATGCTCATCATCACCTGATGCATATTCTGAATAAGTATTGTACAGAAAATTTTTAAATTAAAACTAATAAAATAAATACTAGTTTTTCCAACAACTTCAGCAAACTCCAGAATACAGCCCCTTTAAACAATGATAAAGACTGTTGGCTTCATAACTCAAGCAGTGCTTCAGGTTTTGCAAACTACTTAAAGAACACTAGAGATGCCTGAGATTTTAGAAAATGTGTAGTCACTTGCAGTACATAAGGTAACACCACTCCTTTTTTCTTTTATAAGACATATTTTTGTGAAATAAAGTGATTAGTGATCCCTGGGTAGAATAATACTATCTAATCAAATCTAATCTAATTCCTATGTTAGGAGATACCTTACAGATGTTTCCAATTCAGCCCTTGCCCTCTGATGATGATCTTGCATCTGAGCATGGTATGGAAACATCATTAATAAAGGCAACACTATAAGACCTTCAGTTTATTTTTCATCAACTGAGCATCCAGTCACTGACCTAAGGGCTTTCAGCTGCTATCAGCCTGGCAAGCAAGACATTGAAGGCTCAACAGTCCTAAGCTAAACTGAACCATTTCAGTGAATATGCAGTCTGTAAGGCATGCCAGTTACTCTGAGAGAATTTCTTATTTTTAAGAAAACATGTCTCAACAGCTGTTCTATTGATATATAGTGAGGAAAATTATTTTTACTCTCTGTAGAAGCCCTCTTTTTTTTGTTAATAAAAATATTTTGTTTCATTCTTTTGTTGCTTTTCTAATTTCTCTGAAGCATTTGTTGCCTATAAAAAGAATTGAATTTTCTTAGTAGCAAGGCCTGCAGAGTTCTGAGTGTTCTTATGTGCAATTATCATGACAGACTGCTGCTAGAATTACAATTCAGCAGTGTAAGTACCATAAGATACAGAATATTATTTTGCATAAATTTTAAACCATGTACTAGGTTTGTTTTTTCTCTGTAGTTCTAGAGAATTGCTTCTCTTGTTTCTGGAGAGAATGTACTGTCCCACACCTGAGTTTGTTCAGATCAAAATTTAAAAGTAACAAGCTTTTATGATAGCTATCAAAGAGGAAAGCCGCTTTGCCACAAATGCCCCTGCATATACCTGATAGTACACTCAAGGAGAAGTCCCATCAACTTGACATTTATTTACATTGAAGCATGCAAGTGCTCAGCCCTTCACTGAGTCAAGCATGAATCAAAAGGTAAACAAAAACTCTTTACACTGCCACACTGATTGGAAAGCATTTATTTGATTCCTGAAGTACTTTTATTCCTGAAGTAGAGAAAATGCAGTTTGCTATTAACCAATCAGATCTCAGCTTGTCCAGTTTAGTAGTTAGTTTAATATACACTAGGCAAAAATAAGATCTAGTCCTGTATCAAAGAAGTATCAGCACAAAAACACTAGCAAATGTTTTTAACCTGACAAGTGGCAAATCTTCTGAGGTCATGTCAGAGCTCTGACTTGTTTTCTTATTGAATTGTTCATTTTTAAACCTCTTCATTTATTAAAAACATTTCAAGGCTGGATTTGGCAAAGGAAAATAAGGTGGCCTATTTAAGTTTGTAACAAACACTGCTTCTACCTGGCTTTTCTAGTTTTCTAACCTTCCTTCTGCTGCAGGTGAGGCAATACAGGATAATAAATACATAAAGTCATTGTTGATTTATCTAAAAACTCAGGGCAAGCACAGCAGTTTACTTTCTATCTGCCTCTCCAGCAAGGACGGAGGTAAGGTAGACAGCATGAGGCAGAACCCCTGCAGTTGCTATGAGGTTAACCACCTCCACTCCAGTCAAAACATCATTATTTGATGGTTCTGTATACCAAGTTTTTAAACATTGACAGTTCCACTACAAGTATATTCAAGTAAGAGTTAGAAACTAGGAAATCTATTTTCAAGTCACGATTTCAGAACATGAGATGTGATAAAAACTCACAAAACCCTGCAGTTTCAATTGGCTTTTTCTTGCAAGTTTTGCATTTTGTCTTTCTTATTTGAGTGGCTTGCAATAGTCATTACCAATTTACTTGACAGATTTCAACAAATGGACAGAAAACTTACCCACTGACTTGCTCATTCAACTGTTCTTTTGTCCACCCAGGTGCCTTCACTGACCCGTAAAGCAGGAGATGCTCTCTCACTGTCAGTGTGTTGAACAGGACATCGTACTGGGGGCAAACACCCAGCTCTGTCCTGATGGCAGCCAGCTCAGTCTGTATGTCCTTCCCATCAACAATAATGGTACCAGAGCTTGGTGGATACAGACCAGTCAACAGGGATCTGATGTAAGAAAAGAAAAAAAATCCAGCAAGACAACATGCAATAAGCTCATCACTTGGATATCCTGAGGCATGTTCTAGTATCCTTAGAGCAACACCAATTCAGCTGAGTATAGTTATAGAAACATCACTAAAGTTCTGGGTTTGGGTTTAGCTATTTTTTGCTTTTGGTGGTTTTTTGGGCTGGGCTTTTTTTTTTTTTTTTTTTTTTGGTGGCTTGGTTGGTTGGTTTGTTGGTGGGTTTTTTTGCTTTGTCTTTTGAACATGATCTCAAGAGTTCTTCATTTCACTTCTTCCAGAACAAAATCCAATTTT
This sequence comes from Platysteira castanea, assembly GCA_013397175.1. NCBI lineage: Eukaryota > Metazoa > Chordata > Aves > Passeriformes > Platysteira > Platysteira castanea. The sequence goes on from VYXC01008166.1 coordinate 36,813, forward strand.
TTTCCCCCAATCAAATCTAAAAGGTGATTGTTTCTTTTTTCACATGGATATTCTGTGAAAAGCATTTCCCAGTTATGTCCTATCCTGCATCACTGGCTTAATGGAAGATGATCATAGCTAACAGAAAGGTAGAAACATAAACTTCTTAGTTGAGACATTTTTAAAGGTCATTTTTCATTTCAGTACTGTCATTTCTGGTCAACTGCCAAGAAAGAAGTCCCTTGCAACCTCTAGGGACAAATAGGTTGCCAGAAGAGAACACTCCTTCCAGATGTGTTCAACATCACAACCAGACATGCCCAGGTCCTACTTAAGCTGTTACTGAGATATTATATCATGGTTTAAGTGGCACAGAGGACTCAGTTCTCTAGTCATTACATTGCTTCTGTTATAGATATACAACCTTCACTTTCCATGTGCTTTGGGGAGTTTATCAAATATTTATTTGGGGGGGAAAAAAGGCATAGCAAATAGTGCACTAAATTTTGAATTGAAAAAGCATAGCAGAGATCAGAGGGGATAATAATAGCTTTAAAAGTCAGACTTACATAACTGTTGTCTTGCCAGCTCCATTAGGTCCCAAGAGCGCTGTTATCTGGCCCTTATGGAAAGTGAGGTTGAGATCTTTAACAGCGGCTTTCTGACCATCCATGTGCTCTTTGGTGAGGGACAGCAGCACGACGCCAATGGTGGCTTCTTCAGGGCAAGGGCCTTTCCAGCTCTGAGGTGCTGGGTTTGTGTGGGGAAAAGCAGCAGAAAAAGCAGGTTGCTGAATATAAACGTTTGTGTGTGTGTATAAAAGAAATAACAAAATAACTTAACCCCTGCTACCAATTACCAAAGCCTAGAACAGATGTTCCAACTGTTTGAACTGACACAAACTACACTGAAATGAAAGATACCATGCCAATTAATATTTGCTAAGAATTCGGCCCATTTGCAGTTTTAAAAAGCATCTTAAAACAGGTATGCCAAGTTACGTGCATGCCTACATACATCTTTATAAAGTCATAAAATAGTTGCTATATTTTATTTCTAGTAAAAAAATGCTTATAATAACGTTACTTGAATCATTTTTTATGCCCATAAGCATGAGAAAATTCTAACTGTGTAAGCTAGTTCACATATGTCACTCAGTTTCAGGCACACAACACTGACATAACATTCACAGGAATAGGCAATCTTCTCAATTCCCCTCAGTCAACTAAGCAAAGCGGATCCCTGAAATGATTCAGAGCATCAGCCTAGTCTAAACATAATTCAAGGTGCTCAAGGCAAGTAGTCATTCAGCAGTTTTCTAACTGTGGTGTAACATCCTCAGGAAACTGAGGATGCCATATAACACCGGTGAAGTTGCCTTCCTTTCCATGTCAGGGTGGCACTACTTTCCAAACATGAGCACAGTCAATCAGCAGCCATTACATAATCAATATGTAATACTTTATTGACTCATTACAACTGAGAGATCTGGCAGTGGGTTGGTTTATTTTCTTTTTAAGCAAAGGCAAGCCAGATTGGAAAGTTAGTCCAAAGAAACAAACTTTTATGCCTGAGAATTATGAGAAGAGAGAATTATCCTTATGAATATACATTTATATAAAATATTTATGGTTTATAGTTATATTGTTTGCAATGGTGTTATGTAAATAAAATGTAAACATTATGAGAACACAGAATTATTCTCTACATTAAAATCTTGAATTATAGAAATCAAATTATAAATAAAAAATTCTATAATTATTTCAAAGATTGGTTTGTTTATGCTGTGCATGAAGAAGTTGTTTTTCTGCTTTCACATTCAATTTTAAGCTTCTGGCAAAATTTCTTTCTAAACTTGAGGTCACTTGCTAGCAAGGTACTACCAGCAGCTGTGACACTATTGAGGTCTTCCACCCATGCACCTCTCTTCCAGGTACCTTTGCACCATTTCCTAAATTTTCATCCTGTAAATTAACAAGCATTCAAGTGCAGAGTGGGCCTCAGACAATGGAGCTCAGGAAAGACTCAGAGGAAGAGCTCCAAGTTACTTGTAAGCACTAAACTGATTAGCCTGGGACTTCTCCAAACAGGAGTTACAACTGGGTACGCAACACCCTGGTCTCTGCCAGCTCTGCTCTAGTTGTAGTTTCAACTGGTAGGACCTACACTCCCAGCTCCTCCCTCACACACCTGTGATTTCCTACATGTTCTCCACGCCCCTGGAACCAGCCCATACCTCGGCTGTTTGGAACAAGTGAAGACATTGCCTGAGAGCAAGTCACTTTGCTGTTCCAAGAAAATTCTTCATGGATGTATTTATCCCATTGTCAGTACAATGGCACACAATTCTTTTTAGACAGCAAGCTCCCTTGCTGCATGACAGTTTTAGCATTCACACTCAGGAAATTTGCTATCAACCACATGACATGAGGAGAAGTGACCCACCTAGTGTAGGCAATCACTTAGATGCCTCAAGCCAGAAACCATACTAATAACTGGTCAGGCAGAGAAGCTTATGTCTTTGTTTTCCTCAGATTATGTGGTAAACCCAGAGGGAAACCTAAGAAATCTTCATTTTATGTAAGGACCAAACTCAATCATCTTAACAAAATGGAGTTTTTCCAAATTTCAGAAATTCAGACAAAACTCATACAAATAGTTTTCCCACAAGTGTTTAAATGAACCTCAAGACATTTTGAAGTCTGTTCTAATCTAGGAGACACCTCTGTGTAAAACTGCTGGGTTGTTCAGCTTCTTCACCTATGCTACAGACAACTAGATCATTTCTAAGATATTGTAACTTCCAAAAAACCACAACAACCCATCGTGTTGTTCTAAGGCCCAAGATGGAATATGGGTGAGAGTGACTTACTCCTTCATTTCCAAAATCTAAACTACATGCAAGAAAACCCTTAAAGGGACTGGAGGAGGGGAAAAAAAAGTTAAAAAATCTGAATTAACTGTAAACAAGTGAAAATACATAGAAGAGAAGTGAAAGTATCTGGAGGCAGATAAAAATTAGTTACAATAACGTCTTTCCAGACAAAAGTCTAAGAAGCAGAGACAGAAAGGACAGTGATTATAGAACAGAGAAATTAGAAACAGATGGGAAAGAAATTAATAAAGTTAATTTTTCCACTGAAACAAGAAACAAATTTTTAAAAAGTTAATAACGCCCAACATGTTTCAGATTCAGTAAGAGTATGAAAGGGTTCTGTGAACACCAAAAGATCCAAACAAAGCAAAGAGGCAATACACTGGGACAGGATGAACCCAAGAGATACTTACTTTACATTTTTTAAAGAGTTTCTTAAATATTTCTGTACAATAGTTTTCACTGAATGAATCAAGCATTACAGGGAGTAGCACAATGTAACAGTTATTATATAATATTCATAGTTTATGCTATATAATGAAAGAGAGAAGGGGACAAGATCTAAATATATAATACAGGACCAAGCACTGATAAAAGCAGATTGAACACGACTAGCACACCATTCACAGAAAAGAGCCATTGTTCAAATTCTGTTTCTACAAACCTTTTCCTTGGAAGTTTTCATTGAAGAAAAACATATTAGAATTCAGATAATGTCTCTTGCTTCTCTCTGTACCACACAGGTTCTTCCAGTAGGAAACAGTAAAGGGAAAGTACCATCGGTTCTTTAATCCAAATGTTCCTGTATTAGAATTATGATATAAGCTGTTGGAAAATTTATAGCCATTTTGCATCTGTTTGTAGACTACTAATTTCCTATTATTGCTTACAGTGAGCTGGTTAGACCATTTAATTAGCCCAAATACTTGTCTCTGCTTAAAAATTTTAATAAAGTATAAAAAAGTCATTTGGTCATAAAACCAGGTCCTGCCATAAAATAATCAAACCTCAGTGATGCTTTACCCTGTCTCCAAATCAGCTTTAAAGTGTAACAGAGTCATAGACCTAACATAATCTTGTAATGCACAGGAACAAAAATGCACCAAATAGTCTTTCAGGACAAAGAGCCCATTTTTTTTATTATAAAAATAATCCATTGCACCAGTTCTTCCATTATATCTGCAAAATGCAAAAATATCAGCCACCATAGGAAAACAATTGTTGTGTCACATAAACAGAAAGTGCAAAAACACACTCCTATATACAACCTAATCTTTGGCATTGCCTGATCTTTCCAGGCGTCACTTACCCATCACAAAATACACACTGTCTCTATTTGGAGTGTCATTACATTGACACTGAAGGACAAGCATCAATTTAAGATAAAATTTTTAAAATTTAGTAGCATATTCCACCCACCCCTATCTTTCAAGGCAAAATTAATTTTTAATTAAAAAAAAAACCAAAGTAGCAAGAAGAAAAAGTGACATATGCAAATCAGAGGAAAGGTAAAACATACAGTGAGGCATGAGGCTATGATTAAAAATACATCAACCAACTCAATAAGAGTTGTAAAACTTGGGTCATGAAAAAAAATTTGAAAAACACACCACTACTTTCTGAAAATATACTTGAAAATCAATTTGTTTTCTTTGTGGACTGGACAGTGGACTGATTGGGAGCAAGATACAGTTACGAGGCTGTCTGAAGTTTTTCTGATCGGAAAACATGCTCTTGTTCATGGGTTTCAGCCCAAGTACTGACCCAGAGGACTCACCATTATTCCAGGAAGTTTTGTTATTGGACTAAGCTCTGTTACTGTGACGATCCAACAAATTCCTAATTCTATCAAATATTCAGCCTAGCCATTAGCAAACAAAAGATATTTCATTCCTGGCTACAAATTCTAGGCCATGTGTTAGCACTAGTGTGGTGGGTTGAACCACTAGAACTAGTTAATATTTATGTATTTAGGAAAACGTTGTTTCCCAGTCCCTAAAGAAAATCAGACAGTTTTGCACAACAGAACCTTAACCTGAAAAAGACGTATTTTTGTTTTATTTGCATAAAACCAAGAAAGACAATGCCATAATATGTGTTTCCTGTGGTGGCTGATCTGGTTACATTGTGGAGATATTAATGGAGGAATAATATTAAATAACTTTTTAAAAAACATGAAATAAGAACAAGTCCATGATCTTACCAGGAATAATATTGCTGAAATACCAGCCACCTACAGAATATAAAATGGAGTCAAAAAACATCATCCAGCACATCCATCCGAAGGTCATGTATCCTCCTCGTGCCATTGACTGGTGCACATTATTCCACTGAATTCCTGGTAGTAATAATAATGATTTTTTTAAAGGTCAAAGCTAAATCAGCGCAGCATTAAAGATCACAAACACATCAACCCCACACACTTCTGAGTATTCAAGTACTGGCACAAAACAAATAATAGTTAATAACAGTAATCCTAATGAACAGAAATAGATTTCTATGCCTCTACAAGCCTATGTTTAGAACAGCAGGTGACTCTGCTGCTGGGCAAATGTAGAGAAACTGTTGTACAAAGTGCTGTTTATGAAGTTTTAGCTGGCCCTCAATTTGGCAAAAGAGAAAGAACTACAACACTGACAAAATGGGGCACTGGCCAATGAATCAGGGTTTAAGCCACTCTGCTGATATAAAGGAAAGTATTACACAAAGTTTAATGTCATTTCTATAATGCTAAATCTGAAAATTTAAATCTGTGAATTCTAACTAAGCAGCATTGCGTGCATTGGCTGCATTCAGAGGTAAACAGGAATAAACTCACTGAATAATTGCTTCATAACATTATTACATTGCAGAAGACATGAAAGGAAAAAAGAAGGTGCAAACACTAGTACTATAGAAAGCTACCATACTGCTAAATGGAAAACAAAAGTAACAAAGTTGTAAATTTATTAAAAATATTGCATATTTTTTACTGAAAATGCTGCTTTGTTTGCAGTACAGTGGGTCATGATTTTGCTTCTACAAATCTTTTTCTACAATTGTCAAGGAAAGTAGTTTTCCCAAAACACATTTTGCCCTTCCTTCAGTAAAGATGAGCCATTTTGATGAAGTGTCTGGTGGGAAATTTAAGTAATATTTTATGCAATTGTCTCTTTTACTCTTACCAACAGTTGTACCATTATGATACTTTCTCAATAGTTTGAAACATCCACTGTCATCAATATTGATCTTGCCATGATAGTAGAAAAAACGATTACAGTCCTTTAAATACCTGAACTTGATCTAGCTTATTAACTCATTAGAGATTTTTTCAGAACAAATTGAAAAACGTTTCCAACTGTAGTTTTTGAAAAAATAATTACAAAGCTTTTCTCTTAACCGAAGAGCTTACCTATTTCTTGGCCCTCAAAATATGTAATGAAAAATATTCCTTGCCCAAATGCAGTTGTAGAAAGAAGACACTACAACACCAGAAGAGAAGGAGGATGTGAATATCAAATAAAAACATGTTGTTATCAACTTCCATGAAATAAAATATTTTGTGATACTAAAAGCAAGCACAAATTAAATAGACTTTTTTTATCTCCACATAGGCTAATGGTTGGTATTTCCTTTTATGTTTTAACCATACTCCCCCACAAACCTCAGCAGTATTTGCTCCACCTAACAGAGCTCCACTGACCTAGTTATTAATACTGGAAAGTGTTATTTTATCTGACCAACTGACACTGAAAAAATGAGCTTTTTTTTTAATAGTGTATGAATTATTCCACCAGCCTAATTTATTGAGTTGTTTTGAAATAGTGAAGCCATAATGTGTGAAATACGGTTTTTCATTATATGCTAGTGATATTTGATGTCACATTTAGGGATATAGTATGCTAGGACAATGCAAAGACATACAACAGCCTATGGAATACATAAAACAGGAAAGGACCAAAAGAACCTATGCCAAAGAAACATATACGTCAGATTATATGGCTGGACAGATTTGTGATCCATTCTCCAATTATACTTAACAGAAGATCAATCACTAGTTTTCTTCCAAACAAATGACTTTGAGAAGTGGCATGTCATCAGCTGATCTTGAAAATACACTAATGTTACAAATATTTTGAGGTCAAGACACTAAGAGAACTCATGCTCATGAGGAATGCAACTCCCTGATATTTTCTGTAGGTTTACAAAATTGCCCTGGCAATTTATTTTTCATTCCTTTCTACATTCTAAATATTTTTTCAACTGGAGATTTATTAGTGTGATTTATTTCCAGTGATCACAAAAGCAAACAGAAACATGGTGGGGAAAATGTACATTATGGTCTAAAGTTTTGAAACTATAGAAATTCACAGCATAGTTGGAGGGAAAATTAGAAAAGAAGAAGAAATATTTACCATTATAATCTGGCTGGTGAAACTCAGCTGGTTCTGCAAAACCAACAGAACTATGTAAGGTAAAAAGCTGATCATATAGACAAGGCTGGCACACAGAGCTGCTGTATCGGCACTGCTAAAAAACGCCCCCAAAAAATAGCTTAACATGATAACTGTAACTCCAAATTCCAGGAGAAAAAGGAAGATAAGGAAGCCATTGCTATATGCAAAGATACCACTTGCTTTTAAAATGATGGCCAGAGCACAGCTGCTTACTGTGAGCACAATGACATTCTCCAAAAACCAAGCAAAGAAATGAATGGCTGGATACACACCCATTGTCTTCATATACTGCAAGACAACATAACAAAGAGATTTAAAGTTAGGAAACCAACTTTCTTTTTGTTTTTCTGTTTTAAACAAAAAATGATGTCACCAAGACACTATGAGCTTCGCAAAGGATGTCATCTTCCCTTTCAAATTCTTGTTTCTTTTCCCTTGTCCTGTGCTCTCTCCTGGATCAGACACAATATTGAGCAGGGCAGTCTCTGAGATCATCACCCAAAAACACAAGGAGTCACAGTGCTCAGCACAACTGTCTTTTGCATAGTGTTTCAGGACCAGATGTCAGACTACTGGTTCTTCTAGTGAGGAGTTTGCCTTTTTATACTCTAAAAAGTACTGAGAACACCCATAGCAATGTATAGACAAATATTTTTTTCCAAGTCTGTTGCTCTTCTGAAAGAAACATACAGTTTATAACTTTTATGTATTACCAGCAAATAATTATTTAGCCAGGTATGAAATACATCCCTTTTTTTCTAAAAAAAAATGCTTTTGGATACAATTGAATAAAACCCCTGAAGCATTTCTCATAGAGTCATAAAAATTAATATTAAGTTGATTTAATATTTTGAAGCATTAAAAAAGTTTATCCTATAACAGAAATATTAGAGAAATTAGATGACTCCTCAGTAATTCCCCACATTAAAAATCTTACTCAAGCAGTAATTCAGCTGATATGGTGAAATCAGTGTAATTCTTAAAAACATGTATTTATCCCTATAGAAAACATATCACAAGTACCCTGTCCTTCCATATGCTTAGCATCTGTGAAGAACAGCTGTTGATAGAAGCAAATAATTGTCTCTTTCTTTTTGTTTTGTATGTCATCTCCCTTATATTTCTGATATTTGCACAGTACATGACAAATTCTTAACTTGGTTTAGGTAGTTTTATCATTAGAGACTACATAGAACAAAATATGAAAAAGAATCCAAAATAATAAACATTTTAAGAAGAAGGCCTTCCCAAATAACACTTTCCAGCTTCAACTTTTGCTTGTTGTTTTTTCTCAAATGGACAATATTTGCATACTGATGCTCAAACAATGTTGTGAATCTGAGCTGGCAGCTAGACTTAGAACCTAACGCCCAGAGAAAACAAGTGAAAACAAAGCCATCTGGATTATGAGTACATAAAAGTACCTCAGAAGCTTCGCATTTCAGTGCCCTTAAATGAATAAATTCTCTTTTCAGAGCTTAATTTGCCTCTTACCTCTTCAAGATGAATTTCTCTTTCATAAACCAGCTTGCGAACCATACCAGCAACTGAAACCATCCATGTTAACATCATCATAAGTGGAAAAAAAAACCCTATGTTGTTCAAGAATCTATGAGAGAACATACAGGAAGAGTTGTCTGCCTTCAAAGGTAAACTATTTTCCAGCAGAATGTTAATAGGTTAGTACTGGAACTGTTCTCAAAATATGCACAAAATAAGATCTGACACAAACAATAAGATTTATTCCTGTTCTGGTTAGAATTACTTATTTTTTATGCAACAAGCTAAATGTATGTATTGGTACAATATTATTATATTATTATTATCCATACTAGTATTTAAAACAATACAACTGATATAATTACTCTTAGGGGTCCATTCAAAGTCAAAATTCAGATTTGTTTTGACGGCAAAGTAATATATTTGGACAATGAGAAATAACATGACCCAGTCAATTTTTATTCCATTTTAACAAATTTATTACCGCTGACTAATTTTAAAATCTAATAGTTGGGATGTTTTAATGGTTTCATAGAGAACAACCCTATACTTTTGCTTCATCAACTTCAGCCTTCAAGGGACCAATTTACAGTTTGTGTACAGGACAAATTTACAGTTTGTGTACAGGACAACTAAGGATTTCAAAATTATGTCTTAGAATAATCTAAGTTAATTGCACACTATGTTGACACAGCTTCTGTCCAGCAGATTACTGCATGTTATGGCTGCAAACATTTTGTAAGGGGTCATTTGCCAGACAAATGTTGTACAACCTGTTATGTTAAACACAGCTGTTAGACAATAGTTGCTATGTAGTAATACTCTGGTACTAGATGTACTTGTTTAATCCTGTGCAGAGATATACATTTACCCACTAAAGAGTGGGAACCTAGTAGGATCCCAAGTTCTCTCGAACTAATCTAACAAGGATAACACATCAAATTAAAAAGCTGAAAGTTTACTTACAGATCACTAGTGTGACAAGGATAAGGCATGGCTTGCACCTGAATTGCTGTCTCTGAGATGTCTGTCCCAGTCTGTGCTGAAATAATTGCCCTTTCAATCATGTCTTGAAGAGGAATAAAGATATGGTTGTATTTAAACCCATCAGCTGGCAACTTGTGGGGATGGGATTTCCATGATGGGTTTTTAATCAAATCTGTTCTCATGCTGTAGAGAACACTAGTTCTAATTGTATATGAAATGTGTTTTGGAAGGAGATTGCTAGAATCTTGCTTCTTGTCATCTGGCGTATAGAAGATGATACCTGACACAAGAGAAAAGGAAGCTTCATAACTAAGCTTATACAATTTATGCTATTTCCACAGCTAATTCATGGTTAATTATCATATGATATAGAATACATTCATCTGTCAGGGCAGGCCTCCAAACTTTCTTGATCCTAAGCCCAAAAATGGCAGTTTTCAGAGACACATTTTTCACATTCATGAATATGAAATGTAAAAGATTATTCACATGATAAATGGGTTTGTAATAATCATTTTTATCTGAGTTGATTTGTCTTTTTTTGAACTGCAGTTTTCTCTTTGCATCTACATTTAACCCTTTTTGGGGGACTAATAACAATTCCACAGCAAAAGCAGCGGCCATAACATTTTTCCATTGAAGGATAGCAACTTCTGTAAGTAGATGACGAAGAAAACATTACCAACCCACTAAAATTAACTCTGATAATAATTTGCAAGTCAATTGCGAAACTTCTAGTTTAGCACAGCAGAATTTGCATGTTTGTTTTCTCTAGCTCTGTATAAAGGAAACAAACCCCAACCAAACAGATGAAAGCTTAATATGTAGCTGTAAAGATGAAGCCAAACACGTGAAACTGCTTGTGTTCTCCTTGTGGGTTACCCAGACTTTTTAGTACTTCTGGATAAATGCAAAATGTTGCCCTTTTCTTACTTAGGAAAAGGGAGAGATATCTTACCTACCGTCTGGTTCTCTGAAAGATAATAAAATATAGACTACTTTACTGCAAAGCTTATTTCTGTCAACTGGCCAATCTCATTTTCCCATTTACACAAACAGTTGATTTTCTAAGACATTCTATGAGGCTATGAAGGCTCTGAAGACCACAAAGAAAGGGAAATTCCATTCCGGTTAAACATCTTTCTATGGAGAGGAACGTATGCCTACATCAGAGCATGTAACATTGACATGTTGGACACATTAGGTTCCTTAAAATGCCATCTTCTCTCTCCGTAACAATGTGAAGAGATAATAAGGCCACAGTACTGAAAAATACTCACTAGAAATGTCTTGGCTTATATTAGCACATGACCCTTCCCTAGGTAAGTGGAAGCAAAATGGATCTAGAGTTTGATAGTTGAATTTTCTGAGGGCCAAGATTTATCTGTCTGGTTTTTCCTGGAAGGGACAAACTTTGTCTTCTCCTAAGTACTCCCGAGAAATTCTCCTCATCTCAAAGCATGGCCTGTTGGTTTTATATTGATAGAATGTGGCCATTGCCAGCATACCATGCAGATCACAAAACAAGCATGGGATTCCAGACTGAGCGGTTTCCTTCTCTACAAGTGCTTTCTCGTGTCTTCTGTTGTACACTTACAGGCAAAAGGGAGATGACAAAAACCAAAACAACAGTGGGAAAATGTTGTGGAACACTTTTCACAGACTTAAAAGGGCCTCTCTTTTGGAAAGGCTATGTGAAACATACAGCATTTTCTGCAAGACAAGTGTGTATGTTAAGGAAAACATTCTTGCCTTTTTAAATCTTTTGTAAAATTATTTCCCAGCAATAAGCATATAATGCAGGCAAAAGAGAGAAAGTGTAGTCCCAGGGAAGAAAAGAAATTCCTTAAGAGTTAATTCCTTAAGAAAAGTCAAGAATACAAAAAATAAATTTTGAAAGGATGTAAACTAGATTACCTAGATGATCTTGTCACCTTGTTAAGTTTCTCAGTATTCCACATTTTTTTACTTTTTTCTTCTTTAAATATTTATGACCATTCTTTTAAATATTTTGTTAGAAATGAGAAACTTCGATGATTCATTTGGTCATTCCACAGTTAAAACAATATAATTAGTCTTTCCAGCTTACAATAGAGTATTCAAAGGAGCTTTAATTTTATGTGATTTAATGCATGCTTTGAAACTGTGTAACCCTAGCCTACCTTATCAATAAACACAGACAACAACTACAAAGTCTGAAAATTTCTGGAAAAATACATTTTACATAAGGTACTTACTAGCCAAAAGATTGTTTTCCTGCATAAGTTCATGAGCCTTCTCCTCCAATTCCTCAATAGAGTCAAAAGGCTGGAAACGGTCCAGTAACACACAGGAAGAGATGTTTACTACAAGCTGTGTCAACAGGTCAATCTGTTTACTTGCTGAGCTGTTAAGCATCTTGTTCATCATAGTTTCTAAGATGAGGAAACAAATTTGAGCTGCTTAGTTTTAATGATCAGAACAGAAAGGGGCGTTGTCACTTGCACATCCTATAAGAGTAAATCCTCTTTGTATTTTAAAAAAAAGGTTTAAAAACATAAAAATTTTAGTGTGAACTTGTGGAAGCGTAGTTCATGTTTCAGTGGCTTTTACAAATGCTCAGCTACACTTTCCTTCAATTTCAGAGGAACAAAAAATGTAACAAATTCTAGCAAAGTTCTAGAAAGAGACCACACCCTCAAATCTGTAGGACTTTTAAACTTTTCTTGTGTTTCCATAACTACTCCCACAAATACAAGGGAATTACTGTACTTCAGACATTACAATAGACATTTATCTCTCATTTAGTAACATATTATCCAGTTCTTTTCTTCTTGACACTGTGAATATATCAAAAACCATGTTATATAGAGCATTTTGAGAGGACTGCTACATTTAAAAGCATCTGAAAAAAGTGTCATAATCTCTACATTTTTACTTTATCTATGTATCCAGGATGAACATATATCTCAACCAAAACCTGGTTCCCAAAAAACTCAACCTTTGAAGGAATTCAGATCTTCATCCATTGGTAGAGAATGTAGGGATAAGGCTATATCCTTATGTTTGAGAGGATAACCAGAAGGATAGTATGATCTAGAAACAATCTTAACTCATCTGGATTTAATGAAAGCATCTGAATTTCTCAGGTAAAAACAATGCTATAAAACATCCAACACAATTTTTCATCCTAAATTTTTCAAGACTCGTTTGAATACACAGTCTTTAAAAAGAATAGGTGATGACCTCCTAGGATAACAGTGGTGACAGACAAATCCTCGGTCATAGATGCTACTCAGCATTAGCACAGGAAATATTACAATAGGAAGGCAGATAAGTGGAAAATGTATGAAGCAGTCTGAAGAAGAGGCACGATTAACAGTGAGAAAGGGTAAAGTGCAAAAGGAGAAAAAGTAGAGGAACTGAGTCTAGAATTCAAAAGATAGGCAAACAATGACGAGGTGAATTTGTAGGTTGAGAGAAACCAGACCTAAATAGAAATAATATATGTCTTATTTATGACTATCCTTGAGGAGGACAATAAAGGAAACACCTATGATGCTCCTTTTTTTTGCATTAGAGAGAAAAAAATATTCCTAACATTAAGCCCAAGTGGCAGGGTTACGTTTTCATATCTATTTTAAAATATGTGTATGCAATTAGATATAGCCCTCTATACTTTCTTCCATATGATGACAGGCTGAGAGGATTGGGGTTGTTCAATCTGAAGAAGAGAAGGCTCCAGACAGACCTTATGGCACCTTCCAGATCTCACTGTGGCCTTCCAGTACCTGAAGCGGGTACTACAAAAAAGCTGGGGAGGGACTTTTTTACAAGGGTGGGTGTACAGCAAGAGGATAAGAGGGAATGGCTTTAAACTGTAAGAGAGTAGGTTTAGGCTGGAACGGGTTGCCCAGAAAAGCTTTGAGTGCCCCAACCCTGGAAGTGTTCAGGGCCAGGTTGGATGGGACTGAGCAACCTGGTCTAGCAGAAGGTTAGCCCCATGGCAGAGGAGTTGGAACTAGATCATCCTTAAGGTCTCCCCTGACTGAAAGCCTTCTATCATTCAATGTATATATATACATAAGACCTTAATTTGAAATCAATGATTAGCTAGCAAAAGCTTCTCTCATGAGTTAAACTGTTGGATATTTTAGCATAAGAAATAACATCTATATTGCTGTTGGCTTGGAGTGTGGAATTCCTAAATATTTCTGGAAGGAAACATTGTCTTTCACAATGTGCATGAAATTTTGTACTCCATTACAGAAATAACACATATATGAAAAAATGCAATCTACATGAAAGTTTTAAAATCAAGATCTATAGAGTTGATGACCTTGGCTTTTTCCCATTTATAAATGTAGCAATTATGAATTAAAAACATGGCAAATCTGTGTTCACTATTATCTTCATATTTTGTTAAAAACCATGCCAGCCTTCATCTTCCACTCAGCTTGTTTAACCTATTATTAAGTAATTGGGAGGAAATATAAATGGTTTATGTAAAACCATCAGGTAGAAGTGCTATTTAAGCAAAAAAAAGAAGTTGCTGGAGGAATAAATTGGAATAAATCAGTAATAAATAAATTTGGGTCAGAAATTAGAAGAAAGTTCTTAGTTATCAGAAGATTTGGGTGGTGGCACAGTTTTCAGTGATGACATTACAGCTATTTGTTCCTTGCCTTCTAAATACACACAAAACTTCATCATTACAATGTGGGGCAGCAGAGGGGTAGTACAAAAGAAAGCTGCTTGGTTTTATTTTTATCACCCTGGCTGTTATGTACTGAGTCACATGAAGCCCTCTGTAAGGGAGAGTCCTTGATAGTGAAAAAAAACTTCATACCTGACAGAAATCACAGAAGGATGAGAGAGAAACTCAGCAAGCAAGAATTTAAAAGAGGAGCTTGCAGCACAAATGTGTCTGGGAAAACACAATAAAGACGCTCTCACACCTGCCAGGTTCAGCAGAAAGGAGGGAAAAGACAACTTTATTTACATATGTCACATTCTTATACAATTCCCAACTCCACAAGGGATTGGAGAACATGTTACTTCCTTTTCAATCCCACTGGAGAAAAAAGATGCTCATTAAAGTTCTCTTATCACAAAAGGAATGAAAAACAGAAAATATTGTTAAGTAAACATTGGCTATTATTTACATGAAACTGTGTGAGAAAAAATTCTAACTCCAAAGTTAAAACAGAAGGCTTTAGCAAAAACCAGAGCAACACACAAAAGCCTTCCAGTGCCTTTCTGAAGGTTTGTAGGACCTGTGCCCAGCAAGGAGCTCACAAGTTCTAGCGGGACAGGGTTTATATAAGATCGGTAGGAAATTATTGCCAGTTGCTGGGCTGCAAAGCAAGCATAAAGGAAAACAATTGCCTTGCCCACACACAGCTAGATTAGAAAGTAAAGAGCTTGAAAAGAAAACCACAAGTTTTTCAGCCCTCAGTTAAATATTTACCTTGCTCCACATAAGTAAATCTGACACCGTAACCCTGTTAAACACTTTTAGAAATTGGTAACTTTGCAAGGTCTTGCAGCATGATGATTTTATAGAGAGTTTGGAAGAGTTCTACATCTATCCACTCTGTCCATGACACTTTACAGCAGGAGTAGCAGGGAGAACGTCACTAAGTCTGTTAACATTTTTTATAGCAATGTAGAGAAATTAAAAAAGATACAAATACAAGCAACTTGTATTTGAGGGTAATTAGAAGTCAGCTGAATGAGAGTGAAGATGTAATAAAAGAAGGGAATATTTGCTTTAGTTAGAAAACAATCACAGAGATCAGGAGATGTAAAAAAAAATGGAGTTTTGGATAAAAACAAAAAAAGATTATGAGTGGTAAAACCAGTAACATATGGGTATATTCAAGGCTTTAATTTGATGCAAGCTAGGTAATTACAGGACTAAACAGCTGATACAATATTAGATTAATTAATTTTTTTGAAAAACAAACAGAAGAACAGAGGTTTACAGTTAAGTTACACATGATTACAGACTAATAAAATGAACAAAAAATACACAGACTAAGATAAAAATAAGAGCGCATATCATTTTTCCAGAAGTAAAATGACCAAGTGAATCTATAGAAAGAAGTGTAATCAATATGTAAATGCAGAGGAGTGCTCTGGCGCTTTGGAGAGATCAGTTTCACAAAGGCATAAGTGCTCTTCTGATCTATAGCCCATATTGATTTTCAGTTTTTATATGATGTTAATTTTATCAACTGTATTCCCTTAAAATAGGGAAATTCTAGTTTTATAACCCACTCTACTTAAATCTTATTCTGTCTTGACCATTCAAACATAAACCATTTATTGCATATTATCAAATCTCCTTAGTTCTGTTAAAAAGCTATAGCTTGAGAAACACAGGTACAGATTCTGTGATGTTGTCTGCATCAGTGAGGATGGATCTGATAATTCCAGAGATCATGATATCTATTTAATGGAATATGGTTTGTCCATAACCTATCATGTAGTTCTCGGTGTTAGGTCCACACGAACAAAATCCAGCTATTACTCAACTAATAGATTGAGGTAGCTATGTTTCCAGTAGGCCCTGCAGTTTAAGAGACTTGCTCTTTCCTCCATCCTATCTTTCCAATATTGATTCTGCAGGCTTGGGTTTTTAGCTGTATTATGATCCAACTTGACCTTGAGGGGTGAGTTGTGTCCAACCCAGACTAGCCAGCAGTTCACTGTTCAAGAAAATCATCTGAAGAGAAAGCAGATTCAAATTTGAGTCCCTTGCCTAAGGAGGACACAGAGCCCAGGTTCTTTCCAGTTTAAATTCCAGATGCCGTTTGCCATTTTACTTAATGAAAGTGTACACAGCCAGCCTTAGTCTTCAAACAAAGCCTTCAAACCAAGGCAAATTTCAACTAAATCTCACGAGCTGTCTGCAAAGGAAAAGCCATACCAGCTCACACCAGCCGTGACCGTATGTATTGGTTTGGCACAGCCTGGTTTTTGGTAGCAGGGGGGCACCAGAGGTAGCTCCTCTCAGAAGCTGCTGGAAGCTTCCACCATGTGTAGCAGAGCCAATCCCTGATGGCTTTCAAGGTGGACATGCTGGAAAACTAGGCCAATGAGAGAGGTTGGTAATGTCTCTGTGATGACATATTTAAGAAGAAAATCAAAGCAAAGGACACACAGTTTTTCTTCTAGACAGAGAAGAGGAGGAGGTGAGAACACATGAGGGAGAACAACGTGGTCACACCAAGCTCAGTGGAGAAGAAGGGGGAGGAGGTGCTCCAGGCACTGGAGCCGAGGTTCCTCTGCAGGCCGTGGTGCAGACCATGGGGAAGCAGCTGTGCCCCTGCAGCCCATGNCTCTTCTCCCGGAGCAGTGGAAGAAAATCTCAGTAATGAACTGACCAAACCCCCCTGCCCTGCCTCCCTGTGCTGTCAGTGGGAAGGAGGGAGGGGCTGGGGGGAAAAGGTGTTTTAAGGGTTTATTTTACTTCTCACTGTCTCCCTCCGATTCTGTCAGTCATAAATTCACTTTGCAACCTTAAGTTGAGACTGTTTTGCCCTTGAATTATTTCTCCCGGTCCTTATCTCAACTCATGGAACCTTAGTTAATTTTTTTCCTCCCCTCTACCCAGCTGTGGCAGGTCAGGGTGAGTGAGTGACTCTCATGGGTGCCTGGCATTGGGCCAGTATCAAATCACGACACCATACCAGCTCAGGGGAATAGTACAACTTAAAACTAAGAAGGCACTTAATTTACAAGATCTCAGAAGCCTCCATGTCATTTGTCCATCTCCTGCCTAGAGGCAAATACTGAAAACCAATAAAACTGTACTTCAGGTACATTTATTTATTTTAGCTGTAGTCTTAATTCTTTGACTGTAAAGCAGACTTAATGACATGTATTTCTGTAAAGTCCATTTTTTCAAAGCAATGAGGGTCACAAAGTCCCTCTGTGGGGGTACCTGAGAGCTCATCACTGCCCTCCTCCAGAAAGTGACTGGAAAAGATTTGTGTCTGGCTCATAATTATCCTAACACTCACCGGCCTGAAACCACACAGATCTGCCCTTTCCACCACAGTCCTCCTCTAGGAAGTACCCTGCTCCCTTTGTCCATGATGTCATACTGTTATTGCATTTTATCCCACTTTTCTCTCTTTCTGATCCTCAAAATCATGAACTTTTCTTAAATGACATTGGGCTCTGCTTCGGTACAAACTTTTCCTTCTGGCACATGCTGGCAAAGCATTTTAATGATCATGTACTTACCTTACTGACAGCTGGACATACTGAATTTTTCTCAATTATCAAATTCTTATAAAATAGTTAAGTAACTTAATTTTACAGCATAATCCTCTCTCTTCTCCTACTTAAATTCTTGAACATCCCAGATTAGTCAAAATAATAATTTCTGTTCCTCTTCATTAAGAAACATTCTCCTTGGGCTATCTATCTAACCCTGAAGGCTCTCTATTTGACTGCCAGGGCTCACTACTGATGCAGAAAGGGGGCAGCCAGGGATGGCTGTGCCCAGGGGGAGGCTGCTGGGCAGACCCATACAGACCCATGAATTGGGGCCACTTCTTTCCCAGCAAAGCTGCACAGAGCTGGGCCTGGGCCTGCTCCAGGCTGTAGCTCCCACCACTACACACCTGGGCATGGACCTGGACATGGACCTGGGCCCACACTGCTTCCCACGAGGTGATGTTCTGCCCTCAGCATCATCCCCATGGCCCCACGGGGCTATCCCAGGGCTGGGACTGACCCTGGTTGCTTCCTATTGACAATGCAGCTCCCCGGTTATAATCCTCTCTCAGGCTTTTCTGAGGCCCAAGGATACTACACACAACTGATTCTGAATAAATGGAGGAAAAAAACCAGAGAGTTTTTGGTCAAACACACTGTATCCAATCTCATTTTCTATTTATTTCCTTCAAAATTTACTTCAAAAACATACTTCTACCGAATGGAACTGTGGCTACCAGGTTTATATCTCACTTCACTCCTTTTAAATATAGATAATATGTTTGGGACTTTCCCATGACACTTTGCCACTTCTGACTTGTTACCAATATCGTTTCAGTATTTGAAATTCAAATTATCCGGTCACTCAAAAGAAAAAAGACAATTACATTTAAGACTAACTGAAGAGGATAAAGTCTCTTATTACTTTACTTAAGTATCACTGAGGTAGGTAATATATTCAAGTTCAACTAAGCATAATTCTAAGTTGAAGTCTAACAGGGGTAATCATTACATGTGCTTTCATATACGTACCATATGCTTGCATTTTTTTAAGGAGTTTGTCCATGTTGATATCCAAATTACTTTCTATGAAATGCTTTACAAAATTGTTTTGTAGTGCTTCCTAAAATGAAAAGTGATAGATGTTACCTCAGGTTTATCTTCTCTAAGGAAATACAAAATATACATATGTATTAATGTTCAATTCCATTACCAAGATTTCCTGCATAACCCTGGAGAAGTCATTAAGCCTCTCCATGTCTTTGGTCTTTCCCTCTTAACAGGTTAATGTCACACCTTCCAAATAAATGGCAGGGGTTGGGGAAGGGATTTAGGAGAGGTGACAGGGGAAGATGTTGCAGTGCGTTCGTGTGCGCCGCAGCCCTGGAGCAGCGGAGCTAGTGCAGTGGCGGCCGGACTGGCAGCGCCGAACGGCCAGGTGGGACCGGCGGTGGTGCACACAAGCCGCAGCACGGCGGGACCAGGAGCCAGGAAATGGCGGAGCAGGCGCAGGCGACCCGGAGGGGGAGCCTGGTGCCAGCGCCGCGGGGCATCCTGGAATGAGCGCTGTGGAGCAGTGGTGCCCTGGTGCCGTGGAGCGGCAGTGCTAGCACAGAGCGGATTCCAGCGGCCTGGAGCAGAGAAGCGGCGGCACCGGCGCTGGAGGCGACATGGATCCGTGCAACTCTGCATGTCGGCACGAAATCACGAGATGTCGACACGTGAGCGGCCACGAAGATTACACAGGGGGCGTCACATAGCCCCTCACAGGGGGCGGCACCGTCCTACACAGGAACTGTGACATTACCAAAACAAACGAGGAACACGTGGTTTTCTTTTGTCTCTTTCGTATTTCCCGCGGTGGGGGTTCGGATTTCTCCAAACCATTTATGGATGTAGATACAAAATCTAAGCAATTATTGGGCATAAGAGGGACCCTATCCCCTGCATATTTCCTTACCATGGACCCTATATAATGAGGAACTGATTCCCCAAGTTAGAGCCCGTTATCTCCTCCCTTTTGGGTGTTGTGTGCTCAGGAATAAAGGAGAAAGGACAAATCCTGCTCTTTTGTCTCTGCTCATTTTTATGCCAAAACCATCAGATTTGCAGCCTGCTTTTATGCCAGAAATGAAGCCTGACTGCCTGAGGAAGTTTTCTGCAGTTTTTCTGTTTGTGATTGCTAGAAACTCCTGCTAGCCACCGACGGCACAAGGATCCTGTGCTAACCTGAGCTGCCAGCATAACTTCAGAAAGACACAAATATGTAGAATGGAAAAACCTCAGTAACAAGAATCCCTTTTTTCTTTTACAGTCAGTGTTTCCCTCATCAGTTTTTTTCGTCAGTTTCACATTTTGCTGGCAAACATAAGCAATGAACAAACAAGTACCAAAAACATTTCCTTTTTCAGTGGTACTGGAGTGATACTGGAGATAGTGAGGCAACATTCTTTTCACTATTTTCGTGTCAGATGTTTCTCAGCATCAGGCTGTAGGTTCATAACTTAAGAGCTAATCTGCCTCTTTTTCAGCTCTTTTTAAACCTGAAGTCAGATATATGGGTGGTTTTACATGTTTAGAAATATGGTCTAGATCTCACAGCAAAAAGTTGGAAAATAGAAAGATTCCCCACAATTCACCAACCTGCAGCCGTGAAACTGTGAGAACATTTCCGCTGGTTTTGAAGACCTCAGACATCCTAAGCCATGTCTCAGAATAAGTCTTCAAGTTTTCCACAAAACCAAAAGTGAAATTAGCCTGGGAAAAAGAATACATGGAAACAAATGAAGCTAAATGTGTGCACACTGAATCTCAAGAGAAAGAAAAAACTGGCATGCTTTAGGTCTTCTGCAACTCCTTTCCACTTCATTTTGATAGTCAGCAGTAAGAATATCCATGTTTTCCTTTTTTTCACTTAAGAAATTAAAAGGGTTTTTTTGATACCAAGCAAATCAAAGTTTTCCTGTGCTCTGTATGTTTCCCACCTGAAGTATCATAAAGACTTCTTTATTTATAGTGTCTCTTTCATAGAGAGTATCATTGGAGTGCTTCAGAAAGACAGAAAAAGAAATACAGTTAGGACATACTCAAAAGAAAGCCTTTCAGTTGTGGGTCTTTTATTCAAACTCGTTCGACTGAATACATAATAAAAATGATATTTGGAAGCACAGTTTGGACAATAAATTTAACTGATCAATCTGTTTCAAAATACTCTCACAGGGAAAGACTTGAGTAAAGTAAAACATTTTCTGTCCCAGTCAAAAACAGGTTACAATTTCTCTCTTAGAAAACAACCAGTGGGGTTTTTTCCAGCCTGTTTTAAACAGTTCACAAGTATACTCAAGACCCGAAAATATTGCAGTGTCTTTTTGTTTAAATTGGTGTTATCAGTCACAGAAGTGCATTTAGAACAATCCAGAATAGTTGTTATGGTAAAAAATGTGACATTTTCCAGCAAAGAGAGTCTGCAGTGAGTTGTAAACTCCAATTTGGGACTACACTTTTTACAATAATTCCTATTGAAAGTATAACATTTCTGCCTTAGTATTTTAAGTGCCCTTTTCAAAATCCCACTCTTAGCACAACATGAGAAAACAATTTCTGGTGGCTCTTTCTTCCTCTTTGTAATACAAAAGGTCCCAAAGAGACCTTACATGTAATTTTGTTTCCCTTAAAAACACTATGCATTTAACTTCTATAAGAATCCCTATTCCACTTCAAAGAGTGATCATTCATTAGGATTAAAAAGAAAGTGATCCTAAATGTTAAACTAAATCTGCTGTCAAGTAGACTAAACAAGTTCTTCCCATCAGAAGCAACACAGAAACCTCATGGACTGAAACCACCAGACCAGGCATGATGGTGACAAGATGGAGACCAGGAAGGCTGCAAGGGTGGTGAACAGCCAGTTTTGGAGATTGCTTTCTCTCCAGGACAGAGCAACTACAGGTTACACCAGAACACAAGGAGATCAAACTTTCAGACAGCACTAGAAACTATCATAGCAAGCAGCTTGTAAGATCTAGGCTCAGTAGATCTTAGAGTCTCTTGACTTGATTATGGACAGCACAAAGGAATAATTTTTGTGCTGAAGTTGCTTTCAAAGAGCTACAGTAAATGTAATGTGCTTGTATTCAACCTCCTTATACAAAAAATTAAAAAAACAAACTACTGCAGCAGCATGAATTTTTGGAAAAGATGAACTTTCTATAGTGTAAGCACTTATTTGAAAGAAATTAAAAGCAGCGAAGTGGTTAAGTTGTGTGCAGGAGGCAGAGAGTCTAAGGCCGCATAGAGGAAACTGAACAAATACCTACTGCCTATCAAAAAAAGATTTGAGGAAGACCATATATATATACACACATTACAAAGCAGAAAGCCACTAGAAAATTTCCTTTTAAAGGAAGGTAAAATCCAAATAAGAAAAAAAACCCTAAAACCTTAGGGGAAAAAAAAAAAAAAAAAAAAANAAAAAAAAAAAGAGGACGAGTTAGTTTAACAGGGTTTTTGCTTTTTCATTCATGACAGTAGGCATTTGGGAAGCTCCTGAGTCAGAAGCCTTCTACGTCCAGAACACTTCGGAGAATCTGTCTCTAATCAAAGCAGCAGTAAAAAATAAAGTCATATAACTTAACAAAATGAACAATAAGTAATTTCCAGGAAAAGATAATGTCCAGTGAAGAATTTCAAAAGCACTCAAGGATTAAATAGTAGAACTACTCACTGTAGTGTAACCTCCTGTTTAAAATTCCCTTGTTATGAGGGAAGTGGAAAATAACAAATGCAAAAATATTAATAAAGATGCTAGGGGAACCAGAGGATTGCAGACTAATAATTCTGAAATCGAAGTTTTAATTTTTTTATACTAATAATAAATTAAAATAAAGAGTAGTAGTAAATAGAGAATATAAATAATTACAGCTGGGAGATAAAAAGACAAAATATTAAAATAGAAGTTACCACAGTCTGAAGTGGAAGAACAAGCAAGTGAGGAAGAAGAGGTTGATGCAGAGTTCATCACAGGCACAAAAAATACTAGGAATTCATATAACCCGAAAAGCAAGTGGACAAATTATAACAGTAAAGTCCTGGCAAGCCTGATCCCAATGTTTTTGGAAATAGCAGAAGGTTCTTCTATTATTGTTGAATATAAGATCAACTCTGAGAATCTTCTGAAATAAGAAATACTTCCATAAGATCGATTCGTCAGTGGCAAAAATGCTGAGTTGTGAAAGCAAAGATCAAAGACATCACATGTGGCCTTTGAACTCCTGGATGGCATTTGGCACCAAACTGTTTTACCCTCAGTCATCACCACAGCCTGTTTCTGTGACTGTCACCGTTACTCCACACAGTAGAATTGCTGCCTTCTCTGAAACTCAAACCCAGCAACCTCACAGTTTATCGAAGAATGGTCAATTACACAAATTGTAATAGTCCATGTGGAAAACTTAGAGAATATGTCAGAGTATACAAACATCAGTATTCTTCGAAACTGTAATCTGCTACTTTTTTCGTCTAGTAAATAGATGACATGGCCACACAGTCTAATGGAAACTAGAACTGTTTCAATCTCAGTAGATCAGGCTGGTAAGGATTACAGGGTCAGGGTTTAGTAGCTACACTTGAGATGCTGGGGATAATATTTTGCATTTAAACTTTGTTTCTGTTCAAGCAATAGCTGAGAGATTTCTGTAATAAAATCAAAGAAGAAAATTTCCCACTACTTTCACATTTACACATAAACAGATAGCCACTCATAACTGCTTGTTAGATTTACAGGACTGGGGAAAGGGGCAAGAGTGTATTTACACAGATTTCTGAATAACATGATGGAACTTTTGTGGGCCTGAGAATTCATAATGAGAATGAGAGCTTGTGCTAGAGACATCTACCAGAATCTTTGTATTGTTCCAGAGCATTAAACCCCACCCCCAAAAAAACAACTAATCAACCAACAAATGCAAAAAACCAACCCAAACTTCTTTCTGAACTGTATTATTCAGTCCAGATTTCACTAAAAAGTCTGTGGGAGACCATACTGTACCTGAAGTTACCTATCTGTCTTACAAATGCTTTTAAGAATTGAGGCTTGACATAGTAATTGGCAAGATAATGTGGAAATGTTTTAGGTGCTATAGTCTAAATGTCATTGTAACATAATATATAATTTCAAAAAGATATGTAATATTCATCATTTATTACAATTCGTTCTTTATAGAATTTCCTTCTGTAAACATCAAGAGCAGCTTCATTTTTAACTGACTAAAAATTTTAAATTAATTATACTGTACTCCAGAGTGATAACTTGTTCCCCAAATTAAGTTATTTAACTGCAAAATATTCTTTTTTTCAATTCAGAACAGAAACTATAAAGTCATCAATATCTGCTATCTAGAATGTGGGTTTTGGCTTAGTTTTTTATTATTTTTTTATAACACAAATCAGAATACCACAACGTTTTCAATTTACAGAGAATATAGTTACCATCACATATAAAGTTACTACGGTCTCGTTGTGTACCGCTTACAAGTAGCAATTTTTTTTTTTCCAGATTTTAAATTAATCCAAATTGTCATTCTTATAG
This sequence comes from Platysteira castanea, assembly GCA_013397175.1. Taxonomy (NCBI): domain Eukaryota; kingdom Metazoa; phylum Chordata; class Aves; order Passeriformes; genus Platysteira; species Platysteira castanea. The sequence continues at coordinate 61,387 of VYXC01008166.1, forward strand.
TAACTAATATTGCAGGGTAAAAGCCATATATTTAGAAGATCAATGCAAAATTTGCAGAGAAATCTAAAACGAGTCATAAACCCTTCTCTTACAGAAGTGCCTCTAAGCTAGGGATGAAGAAACATATCACTGTCAATAACCACGCTCAAGACAAAATACCAACCATAGCAGAACTGCAGAGACAGTAAAACTCTTGAGTACCATCATCAGCATCCACACACACAGCACCTCAGTTACAACTGGTCACTCAACTACTGGTGTTAGAAACAATCAGGAAGGATGAACTGTAGATTTCTTCTTCTTTTTTTTTTTTCAGCTCAGTGACTCCCTAAGAACAGGCTTTTTTCCCTGGTGCATCCCTTCCCACAGGTCTCTATGATGCTCCATTATAGTTCCCATCATAAGAAAATGCTGAAGCCAAAAGCTCGCCTAGAATACATGCACCCTACACCTTGGTTCAGTGTGATTCCCATGAAACTTTTGCTAACATGTTCTTTTTAATCTTTCTACTCGTGGTTTAAAGGACTTTGAGCAAAACTCTGCTTTTCACGCTGAGTTGGAACCACTGTAACAAGTAGGATAAAGTTAAAAGAAACATTAAGTTTCAAGTGGGAAACAGGTGAGACCTCAGGGGGCAGGTTGGATCTATTTTTCTGAAAGGCAATTATCCAATTGCTTCTGCCTACCCTGGAAGAAGTGGACTTTTAAAACGAAGTACAAAGACAAAATCAATACACAGAAACAGTGGAGTTTTTTGATACTCACCTTCTCCATCACCAGGTCAATCATGTTGATGTTTGAATTGTACAGTATCTTCCCATGTAATAAAGGTTTCAGGAAAGTCCATAGCAAAGCCCCATTAGGAGCCTGCAAAATCTCCTGATAAAGTTTCAAGCAAAAAGGAGCTGCAAAAACAAAGACAGACTCAAATTTAAGATGGACAACACAGGTGAGATTGGATTTTTTTTTTATTCAAAGAAAAGATTGAGTCTTATTTTAGAGTCTACCACAGCACCATGCCAAATACTGTTACCAGCATTTTGGTAACAACACCATCCAACTGCCACTAAGCAATCAGTGTAGGTCCCTATAGAAATTGTTTAAACACAGTCTATGATAGTGTTGAGGATGCAGAACACTGAACAGGAAAAAAAAAATCAGAACCCAAAGAGCTTCTTGCATTTCTGAAAAGCAGCCTGTGAATCCTATCTATCTTAAAAGTTATATTAGTGCCTTTTAGAGCAGAAGGACATATGTGAAACCTCTGTCCACACAAGTGAATTCAGAGGGAAGAGTCACCTTAAAAGAAAAAAATCTCCTTCCACACTCTCCATTGTTCTTCAGCTTTGGATTCCTATATAAGAAAGATGTAGGAATATACAAAATCCTTCACAAATACTGACTTTTCTTTTTGTATAATCTTATAAGAACCTACCAAAAAGACAGACAAAAAATTCTCATGACACTTAACTTCTTGATTTGAAAAATCTAATCAATTGCCTTTTCCATTCCTTAATAAAAACCCATATTCCTACATCACATGGGGCTATTAATACATTAGGGTGTATGTCCTTCAGAACTAGGATCTAAGGAATAGTTTCAAAGATATCCCACAGCATTTGTACTCATGTAAAGGCAACGAGTTTCCTATAAGAAACATTTAGATTTTTATGCCCAACTCATGGTTTTGGGGGGTTTTATTATTTTATACAAGTGGTTTCAAAATATCCCATTTCTAATGCTCTGAAGAAATATGAAATAATGTCATTAAGTCCTCAAGGAAGACAAATCTTTTTACATAACGGAAAACTCGGCCAAAAACATTTAAACTCCTGAAAGAAAGATGTGTCAGAAATGTTTCATTAAGGCCAGTTCTTTGCCCAAATTTTTACTTTCTTGAATGAAACAATCATTACTAAACATAATCATTGCTAAACTATAGCAAAGAATAAAAAGAAATGTCAGTAAGCTAAGGACACAGAAAACCTGCTAATCTGAGTTTGCTAGAAAGTCACTAGGAAGTGTTTGGTATACACAAAATACATACAAGTTATTAACTCTGAAGGGATATGAATCAAGTTTCTGGGGCTTCAATTTTTTTTTTTTATTTTCATTTTGCATTGCCCCATATACAAATTTGTAAAATATGGGCAACAGTATTAATTCACTCATAGGAATGTTGGAACTAACTGATACCTTCAGTATTTCAGAGTCCTACGGTAAAAGGTCTCACAGCACACCAGAGTTGTGACAACTTGAAAAAAAAGATCAAGAAACAGTGCTTCTGGCCTAAACAGCTTTTAAAGAGACTAAGTTCCAAACAATCTGTCTAATCAGCCATCCAACTGACTTCATTCTTCCAGCTGCAAAGAAAAGCAGAGCTGCCTGCTTACCATTACATCCCACACATGTAAGTGAGAAGGCCAAAGCAGAGCTCTGGCTCTCTCCCAAGGGTCCCAACCAAGCCAGGAGCAATTTCAGGCTATAGAAACCAATAGATGATGGAGGCATCCCTAGTGACACTCTATCACTGTATTCTTCTCTTGCACAGGGCCACCTGAGGCACTAACAAGGTTATTAACAATACTAAAATTAATCAGGGTAAGTCAAATCTGTACTGAGGAAAAGGGAGCAAAGGTGAAACTATATGAGTGCTAAGGGATTTTTCTGAGCACTTGACAAACAGAATAGGAATATCAACCATTAAAAAACTCATTCTATCTGGAAGGTTTGCATATTTTACTGCTCAATAATACCACAGCTTTGTGTTCACAGAAGGGCAAGCAGCAGTACATTCTCAATCTGGCATCTCAAAGATCTGTTTTTAATACCAAGTGCTGTAAAACTGTTAATAAAAATGTCTCAAAGAAAGGAATAGTCTTATTTATTATTTGCAAAGATAGAAAAAACGAGAATCACTTCTGTCTCGCCCACAATTATCTCATAGCCACTAAACTTCTATTGATCAACATCTTGTGCTGAAATCAACTGAGTCAGTATCAACTGAGATGTCAGAGGGTATATAAACATTTCCATTTAAGTGGGAAAAACTTCTCTTAACTGTGAATGCATACTGCAACTTTTGATTGATATTTTTTCTTACTTGAGTCTTCAGGAATACCGTATTTTGCCATATTGTCCTCTAAAAGTCCCATGATTCTGGGCATGTCTATGAACAGGTTTGCATTGCTGAAAAATGAAGATTCTTCTTTACACACTGCCTTGATTACAGACTCCAGGGATCCAACAGCTGAACTTCTGAACTGCCCACCTTGCAAAAACTAGAACAAATGAACAAAAATACAGATGAATCGAAGTTGCTTTAAGTAGCTTCAAGGAGCAGCCTTGGTGTTCTCTCAGTATCGACATCTAAGGAGATTGACAAAATTAGCCTGTTGAAACAGCCTATAAGGACAAGGGCCTGCTGTGCTCATTTCTGTTCTTCTGATCACTGTTATGGGGAAAGGTAATGTAGTACTAATTGTCAGGATACTCAATGAAAGATGGTAGCACAACGTACTACAATGAAACTTGAAATATACTGTGTAGCAGTTAGACAGAAAAGGAATGATAATACCAAGACAACTGGACTGCAAATACCCTGATTCCAATGTCATTTTTCATAAAATGTGCTCTTCTGGTAGATTATTCCTGTGTCACAAAGGCAGAAGAAACAACCAAAATAATTTTGTTATGAACATTTGAAGTGAAGAGAGTTGCAAGGAAAAAAAAAAATCAGATGCTCGTGCCCTAAAAGCCTATTTTTCAAGTACATCTTTTAACTTGTTAGATGTGCTTACAGTTTTTGCACATCTTGAGTCATTCCAGCATTTATTATTGCCATTTGCTCATGACTAGCATACTTCTAATGAGGAGAGAGAGCAATCTGCCTGCTTTTATGGCTTAAGCACCATCATTCACCACATTCAAAAAGAAAGAAGAACAATAGTCTCATCCTCTGTGCAGCTCCACTCTTTAAATAATGTGCTCAATTGTAAGTGATATCTCACGGAAAACTGTACAGGTGCAGAGCTCTAAGAGGACACAACTGCAAGGCATCATGCTGCTGTGGTACAACTGAAGAGTGCACTGGCTCGCCTGATACTCATTACTGTTGCAGATGCTTGTCAAGAAATGCATAACTAGACTATCAGACATCATTTGAAGACTGCACAACTGGCAAATAGAAAAAACACTGTGATATGTCAAACACACACATTTGGCATTGAAAAAAATAAGCATTTTATCATTGGAATTTTTTAAACAGAAGAGTCAATTTTAAAGTAGTATGGCACTTTACACAAAGACATAATCACAGACAGTTTAGAAATTGGGCTGTTAGAAACAGTTTATCCTGATCAATGCATTTACTGAAGTGCCAGGTGCTTCTTTAGTAATCCTGGAGGAATATTAGAAAGTATCATTTAAACCTCAGTGTTAGCTGCTCCCAAAATCTTACTTCTAGCATACAGTTTCAGCTTAGAGCATAGTAAATAAATAATACCCATATTTCATAATACAGTCATCCACAGCCTTTGAATGAATCTGCTGGCATGGACTTCACTGGAGAAATAAATTTTATTTATTCACAATGCTGTAGAAAATTGGTTATGAATTTTTATTAGTGACTATTTTCACTAGAGGGATAAATGAGGCTTGTTTCAGTCAAAGAGCACAAACTTGCTCATTAATTCCAGTTCCAATCAAAATAACTTGAAATTCGAATAATGAATATTTATGCGGTAAACTGCCCACTAACAGGCTGAATCTACTTACTGTCTTTCAACTAAATATCCACTCACTCGAAAAGATATGTTTCTTAAAACTTGGCTTTGATAAAGTATGAGAAATATATAGGATGGATGTCACAAAAAAAACCTTATCTTTGATCCAGTTGTTCTAATTTAAACTATGTAAAGTAGGGCTGTAATCAAGACTGATGAATCCAAACAACCAGCCTCCTACAAACAAAGTAATCAGTCAAGCAAGTCACTGTAGCAAATTCATGGAAGAGGAAGGCTGGTATGGCAGATTAAAAGGTTATCTGGAACTGGATTTTCAAATGGAGGCAAAAACCTCATAGCATAGGAGCTTCTGGCCTAACTGAACAGCTGTATGCCTAAAAAATATTATGGATAAAACCAAATTCACATGGAATAGAAATATCAGCTACCCAAAGAAAGAAATTTAAAAGTCATACTGGGCTATAGCTTACACATAAAACTAAAATACATTCAGAATCATTACACTAGAGAGAAAAAGAGAGAAAAAATAATGCAATTTTCCTGGAAAACTACAAGGACGTTAAAGATAATTCAAAATTTGATGTAACTAGAGGACTAAAGGAAACAAACTCAGAGAAATAGATATTCCCAATTCTGGGAAAAAAAACCAAAAAGAAAACAAAGTCTGTTTTGTCCTGAAATTGACAGAATCAGGCATAATAGCAAAATTGCTGATTTGATTAAACAGTTTTTCAGAAGCCTATCAAATTTAGATGGCACTATCAGAAAAATAGAAAAGTCATATATACTCAGGAGGGAATAGTACAATGACCCAGGAAATAATGGATATCTGGTTCTGATGTTTATTAGGGCAAGATACACTGTAAATTTTAAAGTGGAGAAGATTAAAGACAAAAATATTTGAGAAGTAGAATTTAATACATTCTCAAATTATCATTCCTGACCAACAAAACATATCTACATGGGAGGACAATTCCTTTCTCCCCAAAAAAGATACATGTTGTCTCAAATTTAGGTGAATTCTAAGAACCAATTCATGTTCTTGCTCTAGAAAATATTAATCAGCATTAATCCAGTTGCTGATTAGTAGTGGTGGGTAAAAAAATGGCATTAAGAAGATATTGCAGGGAGCCTGTTAACAGGAAAGAAAGCAATGGATAACAGAGAAGTTATTAGTGATATTCCTGTGAGCCCTGAAAGAAGAAAATTACATAAATTTGCCTATCATTTAATACCAGAAGGCATTGCAGGAGAAAAGAAGTTTAGAATGCAATATGGCAAGAAACCAATCACCTAATTCAAAGCAAACTGAATAGAAAGATAATTTATCTTTCTATTCAAAATGTTATTTATCAACTGAAATCAGGGATGTTGCTATAAAATGGAGGTCACCTGAGTATATCACTCCTCCTTGATCATGTAAGAGACAATGTGTGCAGTTTATGACAAAGCTGAATGCAAGTTTAGGAAAGTCATTTTAGTAGGTATAGACAAGAATGAGCAGTCTACAAGAGTCATCAGTCATAATTCCCCTCAAAGACTGTACACATTTCTTCTCCTAAACATTCAGGATTAGCCTTAACCCAGCATGCAAAAACGATGCTAGGCTGTCTTAGGCAACTGAAAACCTGTTATAATAGAAAAAACTAAAGCAAAAAACAAATACTAAAATTAGTCTTTTCAACCTATCAAAACAGAGGACTGCAATTGGCCTTCTGAAAACATATGGGCAAGGCAGAGAAGTTAAAAATGCTACAGAATATTTTTGATACAAGAATAAACATAGTAGCCACAAATAAACCTAAGTCAAAGTTTTACATGTTTATAACCCCAACAGGCTGTTCTGCAATGATAGGTTCAACAGAGAATTTGTTCAAGTTAGTGGAAGGATTACAGAGTGAGGCCACCACTCACAATTAACAGAATTCAGCAACTGAGGAAGTCCCCTGCAGCTTATCTATTGATGAGTGACAAGCATCCAAAAAATTAGGTTTGAAAACATAAGTGAATAATTTCAAACAGCAAAAAAAAAGCAAAAGTCATGATTGAAATCAGCAGTGTTTTTCCTCAGGGAGTTATCCATTCACTCAGTGTTTTTAACAGTAGAAGGCTGCACCATATTCCAGTTACTACTGATGGACAGACACTGAGTTTTACACCATCTTTTAGTACAATATGTGTAGCTTTTCAATTCAACTTCACATTTTACAGATATATTAGAGGTATTTCTTCCTTTTCATTTTTCCTTTTAGACAGAAATCCATGTGCATAGTTGAAAATTACTTTATTACTTCTTTCATTATAGAAGTAATTATTTTTTTTAATCAACTTCAAATTTGAAAATATGTCTCTCTGATGAAGGTGCACATTTTTTTACCTTAAAAACATTTACATTCTTTATCTGGCAATCTTTCTATGTCACTGAACTACTTTGCTCTTGGTTATCATGAAAACAAAAATCCAGAAGAATGGACTCTTTTGGAAACAGAAGAAAACATTTAAGGAGAGAGGTGTATAAGCAATATCTGCACTTTAGTGGAGCACTTATTCAATAGCACAAGTTTGGCCACCACAGAAAAGAAGCAAAAAAAAATCAATAACTAAAACTATTATTGGAAAGTAAAAATAAAAAATTGAGTTAAACATGAAAAAAAGGACACACTTTTTCTAGCCTTCAAAATTTAAAACAAAAGTTACAGAGACAGAAGAACCCTTGAAATCAAAAATGTAATCTATTGCCAAAAGAAATAGGCACTGATTATTTTAATCCTCCACAAATTACTAGGTGACCAAAAAACCCCAGCAATTTCACAAGAAAAAGGGATATAACAAAACATTAGAAAATAAAGATTGTGTGAAAAAAAGGTTAGAACTAAAAAAGAACAAAAGTTCCAAGGTGAAATCTATGGTATATTACAGGATGACAGGGGTGGCCATCGAGCAAAGCTTAAAACTGTGAGCAGATGGCCCTCTGCTGTTCCATTTGTTCCTTTGCAAACATTTTTTAAACAGCACCTTTTGCGAGGTTCTTCTATCAAATAAGGAACTTCGGGATTTCAGTCCAAAAAGAATATTTCATTTGCTGGAAGGAAAGTGTGACATTAACAGAACTAGTTTAAGGAAAGCAGAAAAGATGCACATATCTGACAAAAGGAACTGTTCATTGTGGCAGCCAAAGAGCTACCCCAAAAAGAGAGGCTCAAGACCAAAACTGATAGATGCACCAGAACAACATTTTTCAGCATGTCTCTATCACACAGATTAGAAGATCTTGAAAAAGATATCACTAAGGCAAATAGTACTTAAGGCAGTGTTTACTCTGTACTCTAGCAATAAACCAGATTGCACCGTTTACCACCGTGGGATCTTTTAGAGATTTGCAATTTTAAACCAGATTCAATCCTCAAGTTTTCACAAAGGACAGCAAACCCAGAAGGTAATGCCATGAGGGTCAGCAGGTCTTCCTATGAAACTGGAACCTGCTTAGAAACAGAAATCTTTTTGATGATTCATTTAACACTAGATCCGCCACTGTGCTAGCTGTGTAGAAGTGCATACAACAACTGCCCTTAAAGGCAGGGACTGAAGAGATACCCTCACTCACACCTCATGCCACGTTTTTTTTTCCAATGTCAAGCAGAACTGTCACACAAACCCTTTAGGTGACATGAACAAAAACTTGTAGTAGATAAAGAACTGCATAGGCTGTCTCGAAATCATATCCTTTAAAAAAAGCAAAACTATTTCTTGTAAACAGATAACAGTCTGCTCATAAAAAAACCCATGCAAACACTGTTAGCAGAAAAGGCCTGGCTAGCTATCTCCAAATCACTGATAACAGATAATAATGTTAGTCAGTTGACAAACACTGAAGTAACCTAGACTATGACCTCATAAGTTAACAGAAAAAAGACATGACAGAAACAACTCATCAATAGTCTCAGAATTACCAGACTGCTTGAAAGAGACCAAACAAATCTTCCTAGGGTTTATGGACTCTTCTCTAAGTTCTCAACTTTCTAGGAAATAATTTCTATTAGTGTGCCTCCTTACTAAGCACATATCCCTACCTAATCACCTCAGAATGGCAATTGATTTTGCATGTTGAAATCCTACGCATACCTGCTGCAATGTGGAGATGTTGAGCACACCAATATTTTGAATTCCTTGGAGGAACACTGGAAGCTTTTCCATGACATGGTGGACTTTATTGAGAAGTGAACTAATACTAGAAACCACATCCAGTAGCATATTTAATACATTGCCTATCTCAGGTGGTATCAGGACCTTGGAAAAGAAGGAAAAAAAATCACAACAGTAAATTCCGGTTAGAAAAAAATGCTAACCTTTCAATGAAACACTCAAAATTATTCAGCTTTTTTCTAAAATTAATTATACAATGTTCCTACAAACCATGTTAAACAAAACTCCTTTTGATATAGCTCCCCAGGTGCTCTCAGATTAAGCTGAAGTTCTCTGTAAAGTAATGTTGGAACTGGCTTATGACAAGTCATTAATTAATATTCAGAGAACATGTTTACACCTGCCAAGTTGAAGAGAGCTCTCCAACCCAAGATGCTAATTGGATCTGAAACACTCTATCCCCTTAGAATTCAGTGTAAATGGAAACTTTTCCTTCACCAATTTGAAGATGTTCAATGCAAGAATTTCATATTTTAAAAATAACTTTTAAGTTAAATTAAATCTAGAAACCACTTTTATTGCTTAATAAGACTCCTGAAGTAACTAACTTTCCTGCCACACTCTGCCTGCCTTTGAATTTTTCATATACAAAATAATTGTGTGCATTTTATTACCTACTTGACCTAAGTTCAATTGGCTGTTTGCTATTTCCACCATGCAAATTCATCATTATAGATTTTCTCTCTGGTTCCTTTGCTTTTGTGGATTAGTTAGATGATACAATAATACAAACTGATTCATTGTTACCTGTCTATACAAAATAATAAAACCACTATAAACTGATTATACAGTTTCAGTTCCTCCTCTGATTATCTTTACTTTATCCACCTCTGTCTTCCTACTTTAATGTCTGTGCTTGATTTTCTTCTCAGCCTTCACCTGCTTTTACATAGTAAAAAAAAACAAAACAAAACAAAAAAAACCCCAAAACAAACAAAAATAACAACAACAAAACAAAAACAAAAACAAAAGCAAACAAAAACAAACAAACAAAACCCCCCATTCCAATAAAAATTGAAAGATTCCTGTACAAAGAAATCTTACTTGGCTAAAAAAGTAGCAGAACTTCAATTATAATTTAGGATGAGCTGACAACATTTTTTATTCTTTGCTAGGACTTGATTAGGTTTTTGTAGACTTCAGTAGAAACACTCATCAGAATAAGCACTGGTTTATTTTCTTCTAATTTTTTTTCCTTCTAGGTTTGTAGATAATTCAGTAAGTAAAAATATTTTCTTTTCCCTCTGGTATCTTTTCCTATTCTGGGAAATTTTCTCGTTTTTAAAATTCTATGTCCTGCTTAACTGAGCATGCAGCATCCAGAATAAAACCAGACTCCTATGGCTTTAGAACAAATTATTCTTCCTCACAATATTATAATGATATTTCAGCTATTCATACCTACATTTTATCTTCTGTCAATCAATTACCCCCAAAAGAACTGAAATAAATGTCTTCTAGCTATCCTATTCAATAATTCTGCTCTTACAGATAAAACCATTATCTCACTGAACACTCATACTAGATCCCAAGATTATCTACAGTTGTACAGATAATACAGTTGTGCTACAGACTTTTGCATCCACAGAGCAAATTCTTCCTAGAAAATAGCTTTGTCATTCTCATGATGTGAGCTCCTATGCTGGTTTTAGTTCAAATGTAGTCAGATCAGTCTTCCACTCTTACAAATAATGAAGTGACTAATTGCATGAATTGCAAACTCTGCTAAAGATTAATAAAACTATGTCTTTGACCTCCTGTGTTTTCTGTAAAGCTTTCATAATTAACTCCTCAGTGATAACTTTTCTGAGAAAGCAAGAAATGGAATGCAGTAGCATCTATCAGCCCCATTCTTCAACTGTTATATTCTGGAGAGCTAAATGAAGACAAAAAAATGTCATATGTCCACTGTTTGCTCTCATGGAGAAGGAACATATGAAGTAATAATAGAATTACTATTCTCTCCATCTGTATGTTCCATACTACCTTCAAAAGAAAACCTCTTACCTTGTAAATGATGTGACGTATGTTCAAATTTTGTATAATCAATACAAACATGGTATACAAGTCCAGTGCTGGTAAAGAACATAATTCTTCCACTACCAGGGAAGTTCTACTGTTTTCAGGCAGCTTTAGCAGCAGGCTAAGTACTTCTTCATCACATCTTCCAGTTAAAGCTACCACAAAGGCACTGTAAAGAACCTATCACAATGTATGCGTATTAACAATTTTTCTCCCTGAAATGCATCACTTTTTTTTATAGTCAGTGAGGTGAAAATTTGTGTCACAGTAACATGACAATTTGCAGGCACAAACAGACCTGAAATAATAAACCATACAGCTTTATACCAGATTGGTATGTTCTTACTTTATACTATATGTGCATATAAAAAGATGAAGTGTATTTCTCATAAGGATTTTTCACAGATCAATCATTCATTCTTGACACTCATACCATAAGCAGGCATATTTACAATGCTGAGTATACTCCTTCCAGCAGATATCCACCTCTGCTGCAGAAGCACCTGAAGATCAAAATCCAGGCATATGAATCACTAAAGTCAAACAATGTGGTCCTTCCTTCTTTCAAAGGACACACAAATTTAACACTCGGGGATGCCTATATGGCACAACGTCCACTCTGAGCCAGCTCACATTTCTCAGTTAAACACTGCTATGAAGTGTTATTTAATAGCAGACTAAGGGACAAATGCCTAAACAGACCTTGGGTGAGACTATAGTAAAACTATCTTGGATAATGGCAAGTGCTTGAAGTCCAAGTGTCTCAGGAGTTCTTAGCTACCCATTCTCAATGAGTCCAGAAAAATTACAAGTTTTGTAGGAGCCTGTAGGAGCCAAAATACAGGGCTCCATCGTACTGCTTAGGGCAGAACCTGCCTCTGCTGCCCCCACTGAATGCATCTCTTGCTGGTCACAGTACCCAGTCAGGGAGAGGATCTGCAAGATAGTCAGGATATGCAATTGAACTCTTTAATTCCTCTGAGCATTCTATTTTCCAACTTCATAATTTGACTTTTTGATTTTTATTCTGAAACAGAATTTTGCCTTTGTGATTCTGAAAGATTTCCCCTATATTTAAATATTCACTTCTTTTATGGGCATTCAAGGAACAGGATATGAACATAATTCTACGAGCAGAGTAAGTTGATGCTGATTTGGACTTCTTGCTGGGGAGGAAATTTGACTGTGATAAAATTTGAAATTTATTTTCTTGTGCCTCACATGAATATCACCATTTCAATGCAGTTTTAAACCATTCTGTGTTTTATCCCCTAAGTCCCTCTGAACTTTCCTTGCAGCTTTCTGAGTACCAGAGCTAACCCAAACTCCCACATTCAGTAAACGAATGCTTATAGTCTTCCAGTTACAGGTTTTAAGCAATCTCAAATCACTTTATCACATGGCAATGAGCATGACCAGTACATAACATCGTGGCAGAAATTATGGGTAAGTACAATAGGCACAAAAAATTCCCAGGCTTACTTTTACCATTCCAGAGACAAGCATAGTAGAAGTATATAATCACAGAAATATAGGGCTACAGTGGGCCTGTAACTACTCCTAAGGTTATCAGAAAGTGGCTGCATAAACAATAAATATAATGTGTATACCTAAAATATAGCTCTAAGAAGTACTTTCTTTGTGCAGCTTTCATAATCAGTCAGAGACACAGGCTTTCTAGTGCTCCAGTTGGGGGAGGATTTAAGCACCAAGCAAACAAACAATTCTGTACAGTTATTCAAATGTGAGACATGTGTATATCTCTAAGCTCTACATATGACTGGCAAAAAGTAAGGATGGAAAGTAATTTGACAATTCAGACAATTAGCATTGTTATTCCAAAGGATCAAAGGTACACCGAATCCCATTTAACTGAATTGCTTTCAGATTACTTCTCTCATTACCATTTAGTGGTATCACAATACCAAGCTAACAATAAAGGCACAATGTGGCAGTCACACTGCCACAGAAGCAGAAGAACAAATCATCTATAAGTAGTTATGATGGTCTGAACCGCCTTTTTAATGCTGCACTTCTCACGAACTGATCTTGCCGCAGTTTCTGCAAGTGGAGCATCACTGACACCCAGCGGCTGCTTGACTGAGCTGATCGGTTTACACCGAATGTACCCTCAGCTCTTAGCAGTCGTACAGACTGCCGCAGAGGTAGCCTGGTAGTCAGGTGGGATTTCTCGTGATTTCGACTGATCCCTGAGATCACAGGAAACAGCAACTGTAACACCTTTCATTCAGAAAACTTAGAATACTCAAGAGTCAACTACTCAAAGGGAAAGTAAAGCAAGACAGTTGTAAGATAATGTAAGAATAGTGAGCAACACACAAAGGAATTTAAAAAATATATACATAAGACAAGTCCATACTGTGAGGAGCAGAAGTTTTAATGTACAAAATGATATCTGCAGAAACCATCATCTTTTCTACAATATCAAGACAGCAAAGCTCCAGTTCTGTGTCAGCACAAGAGAGTAAAACACTGCTGAAAGTAATGATGTAGTGCCACTTAGACCAGTGAAATAGTGCTACTATAATTTGATCTCTTAATGCATCACATTACTATTTTAAAGTCCTCAAACTCACAAAGTGTTTCACATCGAGGTGATACGTGAAAATATAAGATTCCACACAAGCAACATGGCTTGTTCTGCTTCAACTGGCACATCATGCTATAGGTTGACTCATTAATTTGACATCTCTTTTTGATCTTTTACCTCTGAGTGAGAGACACTGGCTTCCAAGAGGGTATTGACAGTTTCTTCAGAAATATTGACAGAAGAACCAATTTCCAGCCTCAACTGAGTAATATTCTGCACAAAATCTTTGACTTGCACATCTGTAAGAGAAGGAAAATAGTACCAAAAGTACCAATTTGATTAATTAGATTTTCTACAGATTGTATCCTTTTCAGTCAATTCACTGTGAGTGACAATATTTCCTTAAGTCAATATTCTCTATAAACAGCATCCCTTTGAAGTTGAAAGAGCAAAGAAACAGTTATTGTCCTACAAAAGTACACAACAGTGACTTATAGAAAAAGTGAAGAAAACTGGAACCCACCATTCACAAGCTCAAAATTGCTGAGGAAAGCTGCCGCTAGATTGTCTGACAGTTGTAGCTCCAAATTTTCAGTCACCCTGGAATGATAGCCTTAGTTTCACAAGTTATCAGAACTAAGTCATTGGCATTTCAATGCATGAAGACTAACACGAATAGTAAAACAGATACTAAAAGAGACAAAAGGGTCCCATTACATTGTGGGTGCACACACTGTGCATGCAGTCAGCACCTCTACAGACCTTCTCATGCTGCATTTATATGGTGCAGTGGTCATCATATTTCATGCCTAAATGAGTGCATATGTAGAGATATACATGTATATCTCTACCTCTCTCTACATTTATATATATATATGTGTATAGAGATTCCCATAATGTCTAAGGGCTCTAGCAAACAGTAGCTTATGAAGAAAGACAGATCTAGCAATATCTCACTTCCATGTTTCTTACTGAACACACATTTTTAAAACCTAGGGATACAAATCATTGCAGTTCAGGATGAAAAAAGTCTATTTAATTATAATTTAAGTAATTAAGAGTATGCACATATAATTTATGATTTTCTCTTCAAAACTGGACATGCGCTCACGGTCCTTAGGAGCAGCATCTAGGCTCAAGTTCCTCTGTATTATTACTGCAATTCACAGACACCATTCAAGCCCATTATGAAAACAATCCAACAGTCACACCAGTATAGCAACAATTATAAAAATGCCTACTTCTAGCTGATTGGAAGTTTGAAATATTCTGTAGTAGCAGCTTTACTTAAAATCTAATGGTTTTCCTCAAGCAAATAGCAACTATCAGAAATTATTTGGAGTTCAATCCCATCAGTTTACAAACACCATACTGTGTTTCTGACTCTTTGAACTGCTGAACTGATCTGAATGCTTAATATTTTGCAAAAAGATATTCAGCTATTGAGAGTTCAAGACATATCAATAGAACTATAAATAAAAAATTTAGATATCAAAATTTTGACCTAACCGAAGTCACAGGAAATTGAAAATTTTCTTAGTTGTGATACAAAGCATTCAGCTGGTAGAGCAGCAAGATCTGCTCCAAGTGCTCTGCAAAAAATTTAAGGGCTTTTAGAAATATTCAGAGTTTTTCTAAAGTACTTAAATAATTTGTACATTTCATCCACTCAGTTTTCAGTTAAATGAACAAAGCTTAAAAGACAGTATTTCTCCTGTAATTATTTAATTTAGAACACAGACATATGCACAGAATAACATCACTAATGACGAAGAACTGTTTGGGGTACCAAAATGTAAAAGGCTTTACATTTGCAGTCGTTTCTGGATGTTCCCCAACATTAGCTGGCATTCACAGCTGTCACTGCTGGAATTCTGCAAAGCTCCCACGAAGCTCTCCAAAGCATTGGAAAGTTTTTGGTTTATATATGCCATACTCTCACAATCCCCCTTGTTGAAAGCAGGCCAATATCTTCCAACATTCTGCAAAACACAGTGATCATTTGGTTAGTAAATGCATGAGATTGTGTTATACCTTGAAGTAGCAGCTCTTGGCAACTAGATGATTCATATTTTCAAATGAGAATATGGGGAAGGTAATACTCTCTTACTCATCGTATGATTAATTGAAACTGGATAAAAAGTTTTCACGAAACAAGGAAATTTTCAAATATTTGAGTTTTGGAAACAATCAAATTGAGAATTTGAACTAACCTGTCAAGGAGATTCATCCACTAACAGAAATGCCAATGTTTTTAATTTCTTTTGAAATTAAATGACTTTTTCTTTTTCTTTTTTTTTTTAGGCTGACAATTTTTTATCTTTTTCCCAAAAAATTGTTTTGAACAACATCAGTTTCCATTCAACAAAGCAAAATATCTGGATCCTCATATCCAAAACTTTTCATGCATTATGCCCTGTATAGTATGCACTTTTATATTTTCGCCTGAATATTTACATTTTTGATTTTAGGAGGCTTTTTTAATATTTACAGAAGTAGGTCATAGAAGGGTGGTGACTACAGAAGTGCATTTGGTCTGCAAAAGTCTGCTTTGAGATATGAGTGATGCCACCTGTCATCTGTTTAACACACTGCTGTTCATACCAGGAAAATGTCCAGGTAAACAAAGCAGCAGAGTTATTTAATAAAGAGAAGGCAAATTCTATACTAAAAAGCATGACTTTAGTATTTTGTCTGTGTGCACACATGCATGTCCTATCCAAAGGCCTGCTTCCAACTCAACGAGTCTCTATATGCCAAATATTACTCTCACCTGCTGGCAATTTCATGTGAAAGGAAAACAGACTGAACCCAACCAGTAATCACAACTTCTATTTTAGCTGGAATTATACTGACCAAGAAGTTTATTTGTATTTAGTTTAATTTCACAAATGTTCCTGTGAAGATTTAAAAGTATAAATGCACTATAACTCATTAAATTAACAGCATGACAAAATCTAAAGAAATTAAAAATGGGCTGGTGTTTGACATTGATTGAAAATTAAATTATTCTAGTTAAAGGACTTCTACTAATTCTAAGTCATACTTACAGCTTGCAAAGCTCACCAATGTTTATTTAAGGAAATTCTTCTGGGTATCTCTATCAAAATCATCAGAGCTATACCTATATAAACCTCAGCTTTGTATAGCCACTGTGGGGACTTGTCATTCAGACAGTGTGAAAAAAAAAGGAAACTTTCCTTAGTTTCCAAAGTTTAATGCATGTTGCAAAGTACACTTGTACGTGAGGGAATCGTTCAGACCTGATAATGATCTTGAACCACAGCAATCCCTTCAAAGACAGCAAGAAGCAAGTGACTTGTTAATCCATATTTACACTTTGTAATGGCACAGAAAATGTTGCTGAAGACAACGGGTTCTCCTGTAAGAGAAAATGTCCAGATTTAATCAGATTAAAAAAAACAATTTGGAATCAAATTAAAGGTAAGCCAACTAATAAGGAAAAGTTTTTAAAAGCAAGGAAAGGCTGGTGTGTTAAGGCACAGAGAAATAGTTCTACCTAAATTTATGCATCATTTCAGATGACAAGAAAGGCTGGTTTGATCCAGTTTCAGTTACTCTTCTCCATTACACTTTCTTGATAAATAATGAGAACATCCGTGCCTGCTACAGAACCAAAGAAGAAAATTTCACATTTGCTCCTCATGAGCAAGAAGCATAACTTTGAGAAGCTGAGTATATTAACCACATCTACCTTTTCCTCGAGCAGGCTCACCTGATGCTATTTCCCTGTAGAAACACCAGGGTGTTACCAACCCTCCAGTGAGCAGTAACTTTCAAACCCAAGCTACAAAGGGAGGGAAACAGCATTGCATAAGCATTTTCCATATCTTGGGATAATGAATCCATATAGGGTGATAGTATTATCCCCCTGGTAATCCATGATGGCAGTTTCTACCCAAGCTTGCAGCCACCATATCCTTGGAAAAAAACTCCTTTCTACTGTCTGCAGTGGGTTTGTACATGGGATAGTTGTGAAGGAGTTTAACTTGACTGCTGAATTCTCATTCAGTATCAAGGTAATTTTTTCAACCACGTTTCTTTTTTTCCCTTACATTTTGTTCTTAAGTCAAGTAGGAAGAATAATAAACATTAAGCACTGCTTCTAAAACAAGCAAACCTTCATCTTCAAACTACTTCATAGAAGTAATACAATACAATTTATCAAGTCAAACCAAACCAAGCAGTTTTCATCTTTTCTCGTTAGGTTTCATAATGCTTTCGGTAACAAATGAAACATTATGAAACACTCCCACAATCCGAGTATTGAAATAAGAATGACAAAAATTTAGTTCCCAAATCTCAGTTCTCTCAATAAATAGACTGTTCTTCGGAGGTCAAGGACAGAAGCCAGGTACTCGGCTACACAATTTCAGTAGCGCTTATTCTAGCCCAACACCACTACTGTTTTACTCTTTGGAACTACATCCGTCACAGGAGAGTGGAGAAGACAGGCAGAATTGGGTTGTAGTCACATCTTACATGCTTTTTGGAAATTAATTTGGCATAAGACACTACAGAGCTCATCCCTTGCTCTAGAATGGCAAGTTAATGCCTCCTAGTTGCTCTTTGCAAACAAATCTGGGCAGAGGTGGCTAAAATACGAGGTTTGAAAAGCAGTGGCTTTTGTTTTCCAGAGAAAACATAATATGAAATTATACTCGGGTCAATATAGAACCTTTCTTGAAGTGCGCATCTTGGGAGCATGTGCATAAGAAATAAAATAAAATAAACATTAAAATTTAAACAATTTTTTGCAGGTGAAGTTTTTCAGCTACAGGAAGCCAATTCACTGTCTCGACACAGCCAGGAGTGGGAGATTCTACTTCCTTTAAATACTTGCCCCATTTTTCCTTACTGTCAGCTACACACTGCCCTGTGGCAAGCCTGTCTCATTAAAAAAACCCTGTGACTTGATCCAGCTCACTAGCTGAAGAGGAGCAGCAAGATCTGCTTTCATTGGGATTTTAAATCAACATGAACACTCCAGAAAGAAATCATCCCTTTTTATGACCTGCATCAGATTTTCCCCTGTGCCTCTGTTGATTTAATTTCCAGGCATCAGTATGCTTGCCTTGCTTGGCATCACCCAAATTACCTTGTTTGTACAAAAGTTTGCTTAGGATAAAGCCTGAACTTAACAGCACTAACACATACGGTGACTCAGAGTCATTGCTGTGGTAACCAACCTGAAAAGATTTTGAGAATATTCAGAATGGTAAATTGCAATTTCTGCAGTAGTACGACACTATCAGGGTATAAACGTTCCTGAAGAATCTTGCAGATTTTAAATGCTCTGTAGAAACATCAATATGAAAACATTATTTTCATTACAAGGGTACCACAGAAAAATTTCAGGAAGTGACAATGCACAAATGCAGTCTTCAATGAACCACACAAGGGTTTCAATTTTAACAGTTATTACATTTGTTTGAATTATTTCAAAATCAGAATATAATACTAAAAAAAACCCCTCAGGGTGCTAGAAAGTACCTTCACAAAATAAGCAAAATCATAATAGCTTCAGAAATACTGAGAGCCCACAGGATATGCTGACTTAATGGCAAAGAGCAGAATACTCCAGATCTCTGATAATCAGCATGGAGGGAAAATAAACCACTTTTCTAGTATTTCCTTTTGATGTTTTTCAACAGATTATGTTGATACTTGATCCTGATGGACATTGGTTTCATGTATTTGCATAAAATTAATCATAAAGGTCAGAATACAACATCAGAACATGAACTTCACAAGGCCATTTCTCAGCTGTTTTATGTCACTAGGACTGGTAGCTCCACCAGCAAGATACCCTAGAACTGTCTGGAGCAACCAGCTTGTGAGCTCATTCAATATTGTTTAAAGGCAGTAATTCCAGTCTAGCAGCTGTTTTATTAAGTAAACCATCAGTAAACATTTCCTGAAGCAGTTTCCTCTGCTCCTGGATTACATCTAATCTGAGTAATCAGGCAAAAATTATCTTGGGCTCAAGATTCCTTCAGAAACTGCATTTGTTAACCTGAACAACTCAACACGATAGCTATAACATAAGACATCAACAAATTTAAGTTAAAGAAACTTTGTATAGCTATACTTGGATATAAATAAAACAAACCCCACACACGCCACAAAGAATTACTCCTCAGCATTCCTTAACATTTAGCTCCATAGGCAAAAATGACTGTTGCCCACCAGTGAGTGGAGGTTCATTATTCAGACCTGCAAGGATTTTAAAACACAAGTATCTTCAAATAATTGTTTCTATAATAGTTCCAAAGAAACCAATTCAAGTATCAATATATATGACTAAACACATGAATAATCTGGTCCACACAATGTATTCGGATACCAAATATGGCTGGTCAGAGCAACATAAGTTGGAACAAATCTGAAATGAAACAGTAATTAACTTAATAAAAGTTCTGATTGAGCTGTTCATAAACAGAGAGCCTTTCTGTCATTGTCAGCACACTTCCCAAAATGAGTACAGGGAAAACACTCACCTCATTTCTGCCATTATATCCTTATGTAAATTCATCAGTAAGAGTTTTATTTTATTGCTGTCATTTTCTGCAGTAGACTGAAATACTACTTGCAAAATCTCTTGAATGATCTCCAGAGTTCTGTTTTGGGACTGAGTAGAAGTTTCTCTATAGGGTGCATTGTAAAAAAATGAATCAATGACATCAGCCATATGAAGCTCAGTACTGTTTGTATGCAAAGCTTCTTCTACAACATCAAGATCAGCAATTATATGAAGGAGGCTGTTTAGCAAAACTGAAATAACAACATGAGTATTATTCAATTTCTCTCTGCTAAGATGACTGTCACCAAACAACATACCAGTGTAGTCCTTCTTAGACTTATTTTGGAATAGCTCCAGAAAGTCAATAATATCTTTGACAGCCAGAAGTAGGTCATTTGATGAACTTTCATTAGTCATAAGGAGAATTAGAGCATGCATTATTTTAGAATAATGTTTATTGTTGCACATGCATTGAATGCTCTTCACAAGGTCTTGTAAGTCTCCAAAATTTCTTGATATAGCATCTACAGATGATGTCTTATACTGCTCTAGTAAAACATCAGGAGCCATTGAAGAGGACTGTCCAGTGGCAAACTTTAGTAATTGATACTCTTGATCTACCACCACAATTAACTGTCTAACACTAAAATTCACCAATAAATTTTCTATGCTTGTAACTACAGGAAACCAGAAGTTCTCAAAGTTGTCAGATGTATTGATGTTCCCACTTAAAGCTGATATTGTCATAAGCATTGAGTGTGTCTGGTTTCCAGCAGATGATAGCATCATTAAAGGCTGAATTACAGAAAGAAAAGAAAGGACAGCTTTGGTATTCAGGAGTCTAGAAACTTCACTGGTCATATTCTTAACATTAGTAAGAACACTCTTAAGTGATGTTCTTGACTGTCTGTTCCAGCTTAGGCCACCATAAAGAGCATCCAGCTGTTCAAGAAGACTTTTGGCCATCTCCATTTCTGACACTGAAATGCTGCTCAGTGTTTCTACGATTTGTAAAGCCATTTGGCTCTTTGATGTGGAGGAACAATTGATTACATGTGTATTATTCACCTGCAGTGGCACAGCATAAAGGGAGAGCTCATTCCAAAAATCTAGCAGCTCTTTGAGAATTGAGCTATTTATATGATGGAGCTCAGAAAACTTCAAAAGAACAGAGTTCCATTCTTTAACTTGACGAAAAAAGCAAGTCAGATTGTGCGTGATATTCATCTGAAAGTCTTCCATAGAGCAAGCCAGACTGTCCAGAGTGATGAGTTTAAGCTCCTTAATTACTTCAATGACTGCATTGTAATGAAGAGTAGAATTGCTATAGTCACAAGGTATAACAGTGGGATCACTCTGAGGTGTTGCTGTTGTAAGAGTCCAGCAGAATGCTGCAGAAAAACAAACAGAGGCCTCTCCAGGTTCATCAGAGATGTCTTCCAATATCTCCAGTAACATTAGAAGACCTTCTACTTGGTTAGAGAATTCCTCATCAGTAAACATTGGCATTTTTTCTTCCTGAGTCAGTATGAAAGCATATATTTCAGTTAGTGCTTCTGTAACATTTCCATGAGCCAACTTTTCTGTAAGGCTGATGACATCAAAGAGGAGGTTGAACACATCTTTCATATTGTAGAGTTCATCTTGTTCAAAAAGCTGTGTTATTTGCCATACACCAGTCAGGTTCCAGTAACATGAAATGTTCTCAAATGCATCCCACCAGTCTGTTAAAGTACCTAATTCAGAGTTCTCAGTAGAAAAAGGTTGGATATTTTTAAAGACATTTTCTAGGTTCTCCTGGACCTGTTTGAATCTACTTATCAAAAACTCAACATCCATGTTTCTCACGTTTTGCACCAAGGCAACCATATGCTTTAGAAACTCCTTTCCATCTCTTAATGGAAAGACAGTAAAAGTAGGAGTCTTGAAAATGTCAAGTGCCTTCCTTACCAGTTCTATATTCAAACCTGCTGTTTCTATCAGTTTCTGAGGAAATGTTTTGTGTTCACTCTGAAAGTTTGAATCAAGTTTTCTAACCATATATTGAAAGTACTCCATAAGCAAACTGATATTTTTCCCGGGCAAGAAAGGTTCAATCTCATTGTCCAAATAAGAGGAGCTGTTTTCTTGGACTTCAAAAGTTTTATTTTTCAGAAAACTTTGAATTTCTGACAGAAGTTCCACTGATAAAAGATGAATGTGGTGAAAAGTATTAAGGTGCCTTCTCGAAGTCCTGTTAAAATCATGGACTGACTGACTAAAATGGGTCTTATTTGACACATACAATGAGCTCCCAGCTAAATCAGTGATAACCATTTGTATTTGCTCTCCAGAATTATTTAAAAGTTTAAAAATAAATTCAAGCACACTAATGTCATCTTTTACATACAATTCAGGGAGAATAAATTTTAAAGTTTTTGCTATGATTTTGAAATAAACATTTACACAAATCACATCAGAACCACCTAGGGAACATTCAGGAAGTGTCAAATTAAAAACCAAGTTAACAAAGTCTATCACATTCATTAGCTTAGCATCTGTCTCAGCATTTCCCAGAGACTGCAGAAGAAATAAAATATGTTTTGCACTTTCAAGGTGAGAAGGTGACTTGTATTTTTCAGTGAGATTACTTAATCCGTGTATCCATGTGTTACAATCCTCTGCTTCATCCATTGTACTATGAAAGTTTAGAAAGGAGTTAAAATGAGATGAAAAATTTGTTTGCAGGTATCTTATGTCTTTTAGAGTATTGTCCAAAATTAGTTTGCTAAGATTCTGGAAAATGCTGATACAAACCATATATTTGTCTTGAGGTACACTTTTTAAAAAAGCAGCTGTGTCATTTATTTCAGTGAGAATAATTTCAAATTCCTTTTGGGAGAGCTTGAGAATAGTAGAAAGGGAATTCCCAATGGAAAATACATCAGTACCCTTATCATCTCCCTCAGATCCTCCTGAGATGAAAACATTAAGCCAAGAATTCAAAAACTCTTCATTAACAATCTTCAGTATAGATTTCTGCAATTCAGTTATCACGATTCTCATTGTCTCTAAAACACTTTCTAAACTGCTATCTTTAAGCAAGTTTGTGACATCAAATGCATTGTTAATTATACTTTGAAGATTAGCAAGGAAAGCCTCAACATCTTTCAAGTCCTTTAAATTGCCACGTTCTTGAAATACAGCTTTTAATACCTTCATTGCTGCTCTTGTAGCTTCAACAATAGCCATAGCTGTATTATTGCACGGTTCATCATGAGTTGAATTTAAAAGGCTTTCAGAGAGATATGCCAAATCATTTCTTAGGCAGACAAAACAGGTTGAATTCAAACTGAAGATTTTTGATGCTTCTTCAAAAATCTCTGTCCATGTTTGAAGCCATGTAAAAGTGCAGTGTAAGGCAGAAGGCACACTTACCTTATCTCCCCAGTTTGTTTCATTAGACAGGACAGTGTCCAATGGAAGCAGAAGTAAGTTATAAACCTCTGCTGAATGTTCTACAGAAGTCATGTTTGCTAGATAAAAATCAGTGCAATCATTATTCATCAGGCATTCTGGAGCCAGATCAAGAAACTCTTCCAAATAACATAAGACAGCTATTCGGAGCTCTTCATCTATAAATAAAGTTTTAAGGCTGCTCAAAGTATCATAGACAACTTGTATCTCTTTTTTTCCATTCTGTGCAAGAAACTGTGCCTGAAACTCTGTGTAGTTGTAAATTAATAGTAACTTTTCACAGAGAGACTTACTGGTGAGGTTCCAGAGAAGATCGAAAGTTTCAAACAGAAAATCAAAAACTAGTTCCTTATTTTGCAGGTCATGCCATACTTGAGAGGATGACATACTTTTTGATGTCTCATAAAGAAGTCTTAATAGCGTGTTATTGCTCTTAATATTTAAAACCAGATCATCATTCTGGTACAGAGAGAAGATTTTTGGAACAAGTGAGGGCACACTAGTACTGTTTAATTTTTGGATATTTCTGAGGAAATCATGCACAATTTCTCCTAATTCTTGTACCTTATACATAAAAGTTGCAATTGAGAGAAATAAAGAGGAGGTGTTACTCACTCCAGGAATTGTGCTAAAAGACACATTGATATGATCACCAGACAATGATCCAACATCATAGAGATTTCTTTGGAAGTGTCCACTTAAATGTTTTAAATGGTTCAAAGCAGTAATATTTAACTCTGGCCAATCAGTCAGGATATTTTTGAGCAATACTATACTTCTATTATAGATTTCATTTTCTGTAATAGCAGATAAAATTCTAGATAAGGTATCAATTACCTCTTCCTCTTCTACTTGACTTAAGTGAGAAAGCCTAGGGTCAAGTTCATGGAATAAAATTTCCACTATATGCCAGAAAAGTTCTGTCTTCTTTTTTGTCCAGAACCTCTGAAGAGGCTGGAAATTTTTTTGTAGCTCATTATGGAGTTCAGAAACTGCAAGTGAGAAATTGATGGCAGATTCCTCCCCCTCAGGAAAATTTTTTATCCATATAATTGCATTATTTAAGGCATTTTTAATTAGAGACTTGTTTAAAGAAACTGAGAAATCAAACATTATAATTTCTTCTATGACTTCTACAAGACGAAAAAGATGATCCATTTTCTTTTCACCAGAAATCCTTAAGTTTTCTTCTATCTTCAAAAACTCTTTGAAAGATGTCAAAATCCTGAAAAATTAATCATAAGTTTTTTCTTCTTAGTTACCTAGCAGGCAGACAAGAATTTGTTAAATAGATACTATATAATTTTAGAATCTAGGTATATTTACTTAATTTAAGGAACTTCCAAATATAATTTAAATAGCAGTCACAAATTAATCACCACAAAATCTGAATTAGCACATATTGACAATTGCTTTGGTTTTCAAAAAAATGTGAAAAAACCATACTGGAAAGTCACAACCTCATTCAAATCAAAACCTCATGTAGACAGCAAGGTCGAAGAACTGTGCATTTATCAGTACTTATAACCAAGCTTGTAAGCCGCAAAGAGTCAAACACCTTTGAGTGCATCACATTTTCAGCTGCTGAAAAGAACAAAGCTTTTGTGTTCCACAGACTAATTATTTTACAGACAGGAATGTATCAATAAAAATGATCAAAACCTCTGATTTTCTATTAATTCTAAAGAATTTTTTGTTTTCTCGTAATTATTGAAAGCTAAAACATTCCAATTGACTGTCTGATAGCTGAACACATGAAAATTGGAATGCACCAACTAATGCTTCTATTGTGTTAATACTATTTATCAAAAGAAAAAACAATTACTAGGTCTGCAAGACTGGTCAAGAGGAGGTGCATGGAAAAAAGAGCCTGTGAGTGCAAAGGCCTCAAGTTGAAAATATCTTCTCCTTAAATATATTTTCGTTCTCTCCAGACTTTGCAATCAACAGAGGTAGAGCACAAAAACATTGTGTACTGCAAACAAAAAGGTAAAACTGCTAAAAAAATACTTTGTAGTTTCCGAGAAGTGCAGCAGCACAGCAGTTTCCTTTTATAAATAAGAACCAAATTTCGAAACACACTACTAGATTGTTGAACAACTTGACTGCAATCTCTCTCTTACTGGTAGGTAATGGATTGCATCTTTCAGACTTATCCTCAGATGTTGATTTGTATAACCTGAATCATATCTCCTCCAGTTACAGTGTTTGATATGAACAAGTAACTACAAGCAATGCGAAACTGAGGCCAATATTACAACTCTCAGAAGAGATGCAGTTAGAAAGAGGGAAGTATCGGTTCCTGTGCTCTGCCACAGACCTTTCTTGAGGCTCTGCCAACTCGGACAAATATTAACTCCCTTTATGTACAACTTAAGTCCTCTGTAGAACCTTCCAGATCAGGAAGATTTGAACAGCTTGACAAAACATATAATTCTTTAAAAGTACAAGACTTACGGCCACATCTTCATATATACTGTTTACATTTGCATTAAGTGATAAACCAGAGAACTTGAAACTGGAAGAAAAGTTCAAAAATATCAAAAGAAATCATAGAGTCAGAGTGCCCTAGATGAGATTGCAAACTACATATGTACAACTAATTCTGTGTTTAAAATTGTGTTTTCCATAGGCTGTAGCTGTTGCTGTAGGCTTCTGTTACAAGATCTCCTGCACAACTGAGTTTGACTTCTAAATATTTCACATGCACTGGACTTGTTATACATGAGAAGTATTCCTGAGTCATACCAACTACTTGTGGAAATTAAACTTTGTTTGCAGAACAAGATAAATAATTCAGGTTCTAGTTCAAAATGCCAATTATCCACAGCTGCTGATTCCTGTGAGTCCTGATCATGTAGTAGTCAGGTCCTCTGCTGAACCTGTAAGTAGCTACACTCTGAAGCACAGACCTAATTTCTTTTCCAGAATGTGTAAAAATCAGAACAATTTTGACTTTATACAAGGTTTTGAACTACAAAATAAAAAATTAAATCACAAAAGAGACAAAAATCAGAAATCAACTAAATGCAAAATGAAAATTAATTTCAGGTTGATCTAATTTTATAAGACAAGTTGCAGAAAGATAAGTATAACTTACCAATCATGAGATGAAACATATCCTTCTGAAAAATAGGCATCTGATTTCTCATTCCACTGCTGCATCAGGGTATTTATCTCTGAAAAAAGTCTCCTGGCTTCCCTGTCATCTAGAAACTGAGACATTAAATCAGCCATGATTCTTCTAAGTTCCAAAAGGAGATTCTGAGAGAGAGCACTGCTGCCGAGCCATTGCTCAAGTATCTAGTGGATTGAATGCAAAACAGAGCACTTCATCAAATCAAAGCTTTCTTATTTAGACAATACACAGAATTTGCATGTCTTTAAAAAAATTCACACAATCAACAATGACACCAAAATTTCTCCCTAATGACCTCTCTAGACTCTGAAATGACTGATGTGACAAAGGTTCCAATTCAGTTTTGACTGACCTACAGGCTGGCAATGTAAGATGCTACAACATGAAGACAAATGACATCCTGTGTGGAACTGACCTTGCCCAAAGACCCAGGAAGGGAAAAAAGATAGCCTGAGACTGAAACCACACAAAAGTTTTTTTCTATAGCCAATTACTCAGGCTTCCTTTACCAGACTTCTGGCTTCACTGCCAATATGATGGAAGACAGCAGCTTTAACATTTTTGGAGGCCCATCACACAAAGAGATGGTGAAGGAGCTTACATGCTCCCATTGTGTAGCCCAGAAAAAAGCTTATTAAGGCCTGGCCAAACCTACTGACTGCTCTCCTTTCCTCCATTGTTACTTTTCTTTTTAATGCCAAGTGAATATAGCAGATTTACTCTAAGAAATATTCTGTTCACTGAGAAAATTCACAGTGGCCAGCAGCTTACAGTATTTCAGGTTCCCATAATAAGAACATCAACCCTAAGAGTTTTAAAATCAGGGCTGAAATTATTACTGGATTTTCCTACATAGAAATTAGTGCATTGGTTTTGGCAATCACATTAAATTATTACCTCCTACTTCATACTTTATCATACAGCAGGGAAACCTTATCAAAACTCACATTTTTGAGGAAATACACAGGAAGC
Source organism: Platysteira castanea (assembly GCA_013397175.1). Lineage (NCBI taxonomy): Eukaryota > Metazoa > Chordata > Aves > Passeriformes > Platysteira > Platysteira castanea. The sequence continues at coordinate 89,019 of VYXC01008166.1, forward strand.
TTACATGTTTTCTCCAGATAATATTGCAAACATCTCCCAAGCAGCTTGATACATGATTTTTTTTTTTTTTTTAGTGGAGAAAAACACCCTATTTCAGTATAAAAACAAACACCAGTGTTAAGGCAGCTAGGTGTTTTTCTTCGGAATCATCTGAATGTTTTATTCTTTTCTCCATGCAACTGCGCATATGTCATTAGAGAGTGCATGCCAAGCTATTCTGCCAGATGAGAATTTTAAGGTACTATACTGGAGATTTACTTTTATCCTGCTTCAGCCGCTATTGCCAGAGACAGTGAAGGGGAATAATAACTAAATTAATTATATACTATATCAGTGGAGGCCTCTAGTCACCTTTCAGCTTTGTTCAACATTCAGTCTCAGGTGGGACAGTAAATAGGTCTTTCCTCTGACAGGTCTCTGCATTGCAGTATATTTCACTACATTCCCTATTAGATGTCAAATCTGAATCTCCGTCAATGAAAAAACCTGATTAAGTGGACACATGATGATAGATCATACTTCTACTGTAATGATTCTTTATAAGGATTATTTCGTCTTATTAGCAAGAAAGTTCATGAAACTAAAATTTTATAGATAACTTAGATCTTTTAACTGTTACTGCTGACAACCTACATGCAAAAACTAGGAATTCAATCTATTAATTTATTAAAGTTACCTGTGCATAGAGTCTGAACTTGCTGACAGCGTGAACAAGATACAGTTTGGCCTCATGCCGTGCAGAATTACAGCCCTCTCCATTATTGTCTTTGTTTGCTTCATCTTCTGGCACAACAGCCAGTGCAGAGCACACAAACTGCTCCAGTGTCTCTCCTGTGGGAATCTGGCAAGGACACAAGGAACTGATGATTATTTCAAGAGAGCTGCTGAGTGCTATCTCTCCTATCAACTTACTTACCTAGTGAAAATAAGAATAACACATAGCCTCTTCAGTGAGAACAAAGCCCATTTAATCCAGCCTCATATTCTGGGGCACATATTTCAAAGTACTCCATATGCAGGTTGCTGTATAAAATACCAGCGGCCCCATTAAGGTGCTCATACAGAGAGCAGAATGATGAGATCTGGATATGCAAGGAATTTTCACCTTGTAGCTACACCAGTGTTGCTACTTGCACAGTAATTTTTAGACTCATGCTGAACTACAATACAGTACCCCTACAATAGCATAACTATCTCGAAACAACTTCACAAGGATAAAAATTATTGATATAAAAAGCACTTATTACAGTGACACATCTCAAACAGTGATTACGTGCAGCAGACTAGTTTTAAATTGAGGTTGGTGGGTTTCAAGAGAGTGGCCAACAGAAGAGAATTTTTTTACTCATAGACTAGTTTTTAAATTCTGTTTTGAAAGATTAAATACTTCCAAGCCTATAAATATAATTAAAGCTTACAAAAATAATTCTACACATTTTAATTCTGTTATTGTCTTTCTGAGATATTTTACATTTTTGCTCCTTTCAACTTTGACCAGAGAATTTATAAAAAGTTTTGCAGATGTTTTGACACCAAAAAAATGGGGCATTAGGTACAGAATTGAAGTGCTGTAAACAAACATTCTCAAGCCTTCCATATTTGCTTTCATAGTTTTTGATGGTCTTCAGTGTTCCACAAAATATTAAGATACTCGCTTAAATAGTTAGCAAGTGAGTAGCCTGGGATTTCACAGTCAGCCATAGCTACCAAGCTGCAGTTGAATTCAGTTCAGTTGAACAAAAAGGCCACCAGTGATATTTCATTAAAAGGCCATTCAAATCCGCTATTTTTACAATGAGCTTTTCTGAAATATGACTCTAAACTGTACTGCTCTGCAAAGAACAAACAGATTTCACATAAATATCAACATGTTCTATTAAAGAAACTGTAGAACTTAAGGAGAAGTTTAAAAAATGTTGCCAGTTTTCTGCACTTCAAACCAGACCACCACAACAGACCACTTTGTTAAGTGGATAAGTTAGAAAGTCCTATCTGGAAAAAGAGATTTTCTTCTAAACGTGATGCATCACCAAGATATTTGTTAAGCACCACTGAGACAACTCCGTCTAGTATATTCATATCAAGACTGCACAACTGAGAAGAAAGGACTCTTGGTGTGCCTTAATTTACACACAGAAGAGACAGGCATTCTTTGTCCAGCAACCCAGACGAAAAATGCTACCAGACAAGCTAATCTGGCAGACTAAGCTAATTTGGCAGACTCAAATCAAGGATTTGGTTTAAAAGCTTAGTGGAGCAATCCTCAGAATTCTCTACAGAACTGGATAATAAACTCAGGACTCTGCCATACACAGTTGTGACTTCAGAGAAGCACAAATTAGTGTACACAATTAGACCTATCAGTATCTTCATGTGCAGAGATTTCAGCTGAAGCTAAATATTTTTTTTTTGATGGGATATTTAACAACCTTGTAGCTGCTTCACAAAACTAAGCTTCTGTACCACAGGAAAATCCCTTCAGGGTACAAATTTTTAAAAAAAAATTAAAGAGAAGGACACTGAAATTTTCAACTGATTTACCTCTGTTAATTGTGCTGTATAACTTAGCAGCTTCTCAACTTGAGGGCCATCAAAACCAAACCTGGATTCAAGTTCTGCTTTCACAGCAAGTGGATTCCACAAAACATCGCCAAAAGATAGATTGTATTGAAAACCTGAAAGAAAGGAAATCTTTTGTTTATGTAATTCATTCTTTTTATTCATGCTGTTTCTTGGTAGCTCATACCTGTTGAGATCCAAGTACCATGTTCCCAGCTCTTTGAGGGACAGCAGGATGTGTGTACCTGAACACAAATTTACCTAGGATAAAATCCATGATTGCACTAGTGGTAAAGTCATTAAATGTGACGGCATTTCAGCAGTTGATATGATGATGGTGAGATGCCCCTGCATAGTGATTGCCGGCAAATTCGGTAGGGTGCCACTCTGAACTGTACAGACTGGTGCAAATGTGTGTGTATGGACTGGATGGGCATCATTACCAAGAACAAGAGCAACAGGAGAATACCAGAAGTTCCAGAGAAATCAAGTTCATTCTCTGTGCAAGGGCTCCAGCACACCAACTTTGTCCCACATCAGCCTTCATTTTGACAGGTGAAGTGGGATTTAGACTGTGTATTACTCTTAGCCTGACTTCCATGACAAGCAGACAGCTGCACCTATGTATTTTATGCTCCAGTTTGCCCATGAAACTTGTTCCTGACCTTTTCTTGAGGAGTTTTCCTGGGGCCAGCCTACCTTCTCCTATTAAACTCATCTTCCACAATGAAGCAGCAGATGGAGAAATGTAGCCCTTCAGCTGAGAGCAGAATTTGAGAAGAATGAAGCTTAAAGTAAACCAGCCATAATGCTTAACATGCATGTCCAAAACAAAAGGCTCTCCTATCAAATGGAAGAAAACTTCCTTTGAATTGATTTAGTCTCTCTCCAAAATTCATTGCTGAAAGACCATTCTAAACACTATGTATTAGACCAGTGTGCTTTGTTTATCTGATAGTTGCCAGTCTGATAAAATTTAGTTATTAGTATTAGTATTCAAAAAGCAGATCAGTAAAGAACTGGGTTAGCACTACAGCAATGTAGTTCAGGCCCTGGACATGAGGAACTTAGCAGAAGCTCCAACAATTACTATCATATATTTCCAGCATGCTGATGAAGTACTTCAGATAAATCTGAAGCAAATTTCTTACCTTCTAAGCTCCTACCCTGTACTGATGAAGCAGTTAAATTCAGTGCCATTTTCACCACTTCATAGAAACTTAGGCCCAGTGGCATCATAGCTAAATCCTTCAATGATGCTAAGGTACTGAAAGTGGAAAATAAAACAAAAATCAAGATCTCTGTATGTCCAAAAACACTGAAAGGACTTGCTGGAAAGAGACAACCTTCAAGCAACTGAATAATAAAGCACCTTTTTTACTGTTGAAAAACAGATGTTTTATCAAACTAGAGTTTAAATGAACAAAACACAAATTGAGATTTTACAGTTAGAGTATCAGTCAATTTCAATTAAGGAAATTTCTCCTGAGAGTATCAGTGTCCTCTTAAAAAAAAAAAA
>VYXC01008166.1:93122-160577 GCA_013397175.1 Platysteira castanea
AGAGAGAAAAAGAGGTGAGCAAAAATAAGAGCAAAACCACCACAAACATTCTCTGTAATTCCCGCAAGAAGGCAGGATCAACACAGAATACTTATATTTTCCTTCTAGTCAGTCTTCAGGAAAAAATATTTTTAAAGCAACATAATACTTATTCTCAAAAGAAGTTAAAGAAAGTATATTACAGAATGCATTGATAAAAATATATCTATTGAATTTCTTACAAGTCTGTCACCTTAGCTGTGAAAAAAGTTCTCTGTTAATGTAGCTGTAACTTACTACTTAAAATTTTTGTCAAATTTACCAGTTATTTCCTACAGACTAATCCTTTCTTATTATGCAAATAAAAATCCAGTTTTTCAGAGTGGATCAGCAGTTTCCAACATTCATTAAAAGAAGAAAAAAACCCAAAACCAACAACACAAACCCAAAGCCAGTCACACAGATATGAAAAGTCTCTCTTAAGTACCTCTGAGAGACACAGCAAGCATCGTACAGACCAGAAAGTGGGAGATGTAAATTTAGAACCTTTCTGCTGGCTAAATTCTGCCTTTGATAGGACCTCTAGAATGCTGTATAGTAATATGAAACTAGTCAAGAAACAAGCATTGGGTTTTGGGGTTTTCTTTCCAAATTTCATTAATGATGCTAAATTTGGTCACTGAAGGGCACAGAAATCTTAAGAAGAACTCAAACAAACGAAAACAGCAAAGCCCTTATGTAAACATCTGAGTCTCCTATTAATCATGTGTGGGTTGACCCCAGCTGGCAGCCAAGCACCCACACAGCTGCTCATTCACTCTCTTTTCCCAAAACACAGGAAGAAAATAAAAGGAAGGCAGAAAGACTCATGGATGCACCTAAAAATAGTTTAAGAAGTGAAGCAAAAGTTGTGCATGTAAGAAACACAAACCCAAGAATTCATTCCCTACTTTTCATCAACAGACAGATGCTTCCTAAAACCAGGGTCTCAGCATGCCCAGCAGTTACATGGGAAGACAAACACCATAACCATGGACACCCCCACTTTTGTCCCTTTGTCACTCTGTCCATGCTATAGGGTCAGGATAGAGAAATTGCTGCTGAGGTGGTGTTAACAGATTCATAACTTCACCCAGCACAGCAGCCTGTGGTTACTGCTGTGTGTGCTTACTGCTGTGGAAGAAGAAAAAAATAACCATAAACCTACAATCAGGTTTGTGTTTTACCTCACAAACACTCAGATGCTGAGAGTTTGCAAACCTCCCAAAAAACAATTCTGCTTTGGGAATACAAGCACAGCTAATGTAGTTTTCCATGTTAATAGCTCAGAGAACAAGCTGGAATAAGGTTACAAGTTACTCAGGCATAAGAGAAAAATATATAAATTTTAAAAATCAAGCACCAACATAGGTGCAATCCACATAGTGTAAAAGAGACTTATTTCCCAGTTTGAAATAAAGTTATGTCATCATATCCTTCTTATCTGGGTGGGGAGCTATTTTTGTTGTTTTTCTTTGGTTTGGGTTTTTTTTTAATTAGAAAAAAAGGCAGTGGGATGATCAAGGATGGCAGAACAGCACAGTATTCACACAGAACTTCTCACTCACAGTCTTTGGGCCCCTGCTTCCCCATGGGCTTAGGCTGGTGAGGAACATGGTCAGTCTTGCACAGGTACCCAGGTTCAGAGGCCTTCTCTAGCTTTACGACTATGTTATTTGATGACAATGACAATTACCTATCAACGTATTACAACAAACTGCCCACTCTGGCAAACACATTTCTGACTTTTACCTAACAATTACCTTATTTTACTGAAAATTCCTGTAGATATGTGTCTTCGTCTATGCTTTAATTCTATGTCTTCCTCTGAATCCAACCGTCCTTCACCTGGTTCGGAATATAGTCTCCAGGGTTTTTTCATACTACTTCATTTCTTACAAGAGAACAGCTAAAGCTATTGTGATAGCAAGAGGCTTAAGAAACAAAGTTGAATCATTTTCCTGATACTAACCAAGTGCTACATACATTCAGATCCAATTAGGATCAAAACTATTACTTTCTTATACTCATATGTACATGTTCTGTCTTTCAAAGACCTGCAAAGTACATCACAAAGTGCAAAGCTATATTATGTGGTGGGGAAATTTCAGGCATTGGTAACATGAAGCTGCTTATCAAAGACTCTTAGGGTATCTCTGTTGAGTTTGGCAGAGATGAAAAACACAGTTATAAAGGAATCTGTGTGGGTGAAAACTACTAACACAGTTTTATAAAAGCACAATCTGGTAAAGAGAAGAAAATTTTAGCCTCTTTGCACTGTGCTATGTTTATTTTATTAAATAGCCAGCGAGAAGAACAAGAATTGCAGATAAAATTCTAAAACAGAGCACTTTCAAGACTGTGAAAGTACTTACTTCTGAATAACTTTTAGAAAGTGTGTTACGGTAGCTAACTCATCTTCTGTATAAAAACTGTTCAGTTCAAGATGAGGAAGTGAATGCAGAAGGTTCCAGAAATATGGTTGCTTGTACAGATTTTCTGCTCTAGAAATAATTTTCTCTGCTTCATTCAAATCCATCTTTATGTGGAAAAAAAATAAAAATTACATGCAACACTTCCATTAACAGGAAAAAAAGAAAAAAAGCAAGCAGGTGCCTGTTATTTCCCTGACCCTCTTGAACTTTAAACCATTCAAAATATTTTTCTGAAATAGAAATAAACCTGTAGATCTGGTAATATACCACATTATTTTGTTGGTATTTTGAACTTAGGGAAGCTTTGTTTCTGATAAGTCTCTCTGCTCTGATGGAGAAATGGAGCTGGAGGAAGAGTTAAGGGATCTCTTTCTGCTCTGAAGTGCAACCCTTTCCCAAGGGAATGATTATCTTTTGAGATCTCAAGCACAAGAAATTCTTTAGCTCCACAATTAATTTCTAAGTCTAGGGTATAAAGATCAGGGAACTGCCCAGGCCATGCCATCCTTGCCTCACAGCTCCTTGCAGGGTTTTTGAGGGTCTCAAATAATAATTTATAAGAATGGCTCTTTAAAGATGAACTGCCTGGGAGAAAACAACTTCTTTCATAGGACTACACAATATGATTCCTATGAAAAGCAGGATTTATCACACTGTTTATTATGCAGTCATTGCTACTCTAAATTAGTGTTTCACTAGGGTTTTTTGCATTAAGGTGACATGGCCATGATTTATACAGAAAGAAGCTTGTGTATATAAACACTGTTACTAATACTTATCAGCTACTCTCAACTAAATATTTCCCTAATGTTGAGAAATACATTTTTCCTATTCTATATTCCATTTCAGAAATGAAATTTCATATTGATACGGCTCCTTTCAGTCAATGATCTTATGAGTAATTAAAAAATGTTACTATAAAAATGCCACCTAATTTCAAGTTATAAACTGAAAATCTAGGTTTCAAGAAGTAGCAATAAAAATCAATCAAATATGGAAAATATACATCTGGCAGATGCACTTTTAAATTGCTCCTAATAAACAAATAACCTTCAAATAGTTGTGGATTTTAGCTACTAACAACCTAGACTGGTTTTAAAAAGTAATCTAGAAACCACTGCACATCTATCAGATTTACAAGACATGATTTTTTTCTTTCAAACACATAATTTTTTTAAGATAGTTTACTTAAACTTGACAGGATACAAATTTCTAACCATTATAATAAAGATGCCTCAAACCCCAGAACTGTAATCTAGAAATAGACTGTAAAAAATACTTACAGTAAGAAAAGTGGTGATGTTATGGAGCCCTGTAAAATTAAATATTTTCCTTTAAAAAGAAGGATTAATAACTTTAGGATAATCAACATTATAAGCAAGAGCAAGCAGTGCTCAAAGGATGTTTCTGAGAAGTAAAGGCACATGAAGCAACTAATACCCCAAAGAAAGTGGTCCATTTGCTTTTCTGTGCTTCCTAATACTTTTACTCTAATTACAAAAACAATTTAAAAGACATTGTTCACTGTTCACTTTTTAGTGAGGCAAAATCATCATCTCAACACTAGATGAATTTCCTAGCTACCAGAGAGCCAGGCATGAAAACTACCATTTCACCTAAATCTTTCTTCTTGAAAACTCAGCCAGAAAGGCAGGGTAATGGCAGGTCTTCAATACCCACCCTGCTACAGCAACAAGGCTGTACAATGTGGGTGGGAATGGAACAGGAGACTCCCACCCTGCTATTTCCAGTCTCACTCTTTCTGTGCAAGACTGAAGGTCACCTAAGGTCACCAGGTGTGAGCTACTGTTGTTTTCCATTCCTGTACTCCTTAGTACAACAGGAAAACATGGGGCAGGAGAGCTAAATCCTCATAAACTACTTTTGAATGCATGACAGACCAAGTAACCTTGTACTCTGATTATAATCCTTATCTTTGAAGCTTTCGTCTCAGTGTTTTCTTAACTCTCAAGTATACAAGGGAACAGTTTTAGAAAGCTAACTTTTTTTCCTGATAATTTTGATGGCCACAATGACATTAATCATAAAAGTGGCTTTTTTCAGATCAGCTAAAAATTTAGTTGCCTAATTTTGTTTTTAAGATCAAACTATTCTTCCATTTGATGTCTATCACTACCTGACAGACAAAGAAATTAATTTTTAGAAAGATCACAGCTTACCTGAGAGCCTTGAGTTCTCCTCCCATAGCTTTTCTAAGGCCATGGCTTTCTCTGTAATATCAATAAACTCCTGTGCAAGTTCTTCTATCTCTTCCATGAAGTCTAGATCAGGTCCAGTGGCTCCCTCTGGACCATTTTGGGGGCTTGCACTATTTTTTGACAGAAAAAAGGGGACAGGTGAGGTAATACACTGAAATCAAGTAGCTGGAAAATGTGTACATACAGCAGTATTCTGATTTTTTTTTAACAATTATATACTTATACAATTTCTATTTAGTTCAATTCCTTAGCATGCAAGTTGCAGCACTGAGTCTCAAAATCTCAGGAAAGAGGGCAATGAAAAATTGCTGAGGCCACCTATGCCAGTAACACAATTCTGGCAGCAGCCAAGGACAGACGTCCAAAAAAGTTTTTAATGTTTCTGAACACACTCAACTTTTCTCTCCTGGTTTATCATGCGTCTAAGTGGCAGTTCTTTGATGAGAAAGCTCAAGCTTTCCTATTGCATCTAAGGTAACAGTTCGTTTTTTCAAATATATGCAGCAACCTATAAAAACAGTATTTTAGTCTTACTACTGGCTTTTTCCTGATTTTAGCTTGCAGACATACCCCTGGTAAATGTTATCTCTGTTGTCTCTATCACACTGCTATATTTATATATATATCAATAGCTCAATTTTCTAACTATACTTCTAAATGAAACCAGAAGTCAGAGTTATTTAAATGCCTCTTTACAGGACAAAATTGCTTAGACTCTCCTAAAACACCATAAACAAGGAAATAATTATATTTAGCACGTTACTAGGCAGTTGAATTCTGCTGTATCTTTTAGGAGATCCAAATGATCTTAAGGGCTAAATCCTGTCTAGCAAAACCATTGCTATTTTTCATTAGAAGCATAAGTGCCACAGAATCACAGAATGGGTCAGGCTGAAGGGACCACAGTGGTCATCTGGTCCAACCTCCCTGTTCAAGCAGGGTCATCCCAGAGCAAAACACACAGGACGGTGTCGAGATGGTTCTTGAATATCTCCAGTGAGGCAGACTCCACAACCACTCTGGGCAACCTGTTCCAGTGCTCAGTCACTTGCAAAACAAGTAAACAAGTTCTTCCTCATATTCAACTGAAACTTCGTGTATATCACTCCTGCCCAATTCCTCTTGTCCTATCACACTTACAAAAATACAATAAACAGTTACATTCCTTTCCCGTCAAGCTTATATGCCAATACTTGCTTTCAGCATAATTTTTACTTATTGAAATAAAAGCCTCATGAGATCAATTCACAAACCAAAGAAAACTATCAGTCACCACTTTCTCATTCTTTCATTTCACTTTCCCTCCCTCCCTGGTCCTCATTTGTTCAGACACCCACAGAGCTGTCTGCAACTTTAGATTAAGGGAAACAAAAAAAATTTAATGTTAAAATTATCAAATTCTTAATTTTTTCAGTACAGTTTATTTTGATCCCAACTTGGCCGGCAGCCAGTAGGATTTTGGAAAACTTTTTCACCATCCTCAAACTTCAGTGGGCTAAAGGCAGAACAATTCCTCAACACATATTTTTCCCTTTTAAAAGGGGTTTTAAAAAGCAGGTTTCTATTGCTCAGAAGGTGTCTTTTAGAGTGGTTAGAAGTTGCACATTAGCTATTGCTTTTGAAAGCTACCACATAAATTCCAATATCACTAACACTCCCACTGCCCAAAGTTTCAGACAGCTGAGAAAAATAGTGTTTCGCAAAGAACTGAAAAACTCCCTACATACTGAAATCTTCCCAGCACTCTGCTTTTTTATCATGAACAAGAGGCCAGCACTTCACCAGAATAACAACCGTCACAGTTAGAACTTTAAAAAACCAAAGCTCTAGCTCAGTTTCCATGGGATTTTCCACGGGTTTTGGTTGTCTTGGGGGCTTTTTGTGGGGTTTGGAGGGAGTGGTGGTGTTGGGTTTTGTTGGGGTTTTTTCCAGTACTTGCTGAACTTAAAATTGACAGCTACACTCTCCTAAGAAGGTCACTTAAAACAATAAGTATTCAGAGGAGTGGAGCATAAGAGCAGTATTTCAACCCATGTTGTTTTCCCTCCAAACTAGACCCAACCCTTGTATCCTCATCTACCATCATGCTGGTTTTAGAAACATTGCAAACAACAATGCTTGCGGGGAAAAAAAGGCCACCTTACTCACAGAGGAGCGCACAGCAGGACTCAACACTGACTCCAGGGGCTGCTAGGGCTGCCTGGCCTGCCTGCCAGCCAGCAGCAGGAAACACAGATAGCAGTGACGGAAGGAACCAGTAATTCCTTCCACTCTACCCCCATCACCAACTCTACTGCACCTTGGATCTGCAAAGCTTGGGTTGATAAATGTCGCTATAGGACACGAAATAACTGCCACTTGCACACTGAGCTGAGAAGGGCAAAAAGAGGGACAAACTTTATTTGTCTCGGTATTTATACATATTTCAATTCGACAAGGGATTGGAAGGATGGTGTTACTTCCTCTCCAACCTCACTGGACAAAAAGAATGTTCATCAAAATTTCTCTCATTGTAAAAGAATGAGAACAAAATAAACAGTTTATTATAGAGGTCTTATTTGCTGAATAACTGTGCTAAGATTAAAGGATTTTATATATTCTCAACATGGTAACAGAGTACAAGCTACTACTGATCTCTTAATTCAGCACAGGTTACACAAAATTGCAGGAAGATGTTCCCATCTTGCCAGAAAGATAAGAAACTACACTTGAAAACCAGCTGTAGAGACAGTCAAGGCAAACAATTTTCAGACAGTGTGCCAAGAAAATTACTTAATTGTTGTACTGCTACTCTCCCAAAGAGCCCTCAATGTGTGCTGTCTGGAGCAGAAGGCGACATTAACTCACTTGTGTGTGTGTATGTGTAAAGGAAGTCCAGCAGCCGCTCCGGGGAAATTCCTAGCAGCAGTTGCTAGGAACAATAAAGAGGAGAAGCAAGGGATAACAAAAAGAACAAAAGGAGGAAGCCAATAATTTGTAGGAAAGGACACACTTAATTATTGGGGTGTTAGAGGAAGGGGTTGGGGAGCGTATATATAAAATTTCATTATTGTCCACGGTAGCTCTTCCCTTAACTGTACATTTCCACAAATTTCATGAGAACAGGAATCAAACTAAAGACATACATTGGTACAAGCTTTGACCATGAAAAAATGCTGCAAAAGAGCAAAAAGACTTGGCATCTCTTTGAGCATGTAAAAGCAATTGTCATTTCCTAAAGCCATGACTCAGAAACGTTAATTCTGTCCAATTTACTCACTCAGGATGACAATAAGAACATTTCTGAGTTCATCTGAGAACTCAGCCATGATGGGGCATGCCATTTATATTGGTGATTTTCATAAGCCTCTCAGCAAACTCGTCTCAACCTCACCCCTGTCATCACATTAATAATTTCTCTCTAAAATTGCAAAGCCCCAGCTGGCTTTCATTCTGCACCATATCAGGACAGCCTGGAGGCATCAACACAAATACACATGCTGGACAACAACATACTGCATGTTTCTCACAGAAAGATCTTTCTCTTTCACGTTGATACATTGATAACCTTCCTAAAATGCAATGGACCAAAATACATAAAGAACCAAAAAAAAAAAAAAATTATTCTTAATTGGCTATAAAATGTAGAAAACCGATGTTTAAATTTCCTTTTCTCCCCAGCTCTCTGGCAATCTACAAGCAAGATCACGAGAGTTAATATTGCAGTAAACTGCTGCAGCCATATGCTATCTTGCAGATCTATTTCTCATTTGAAGATACACCTCATTAAAGAAAAATCTCACTCTTCAAGCAATTCTTACACAAAGACTATTGCTGATGCTTAGACCTTCCTCGATTTTGTTCTTCCACACCTGCTCTTGTACGTGAGCTCTTCTGATGCTCGTCCACTGGAGAACCACAGAGGCCCAGGTACTGCTGAAGCAAAAGGTTTAGAACAGTAAGAAGAAAGGGGCTGGCCGTGAGCAAGGCTGCTCCAGGAGGGGGCCAAGCTAGGAGCTGAGGCAACCCTGGAAGAGTCCATGCCCTCAAACAATGGGACACTGTCCCCCAGGACCCCAGCCAGCAAGCAGACACAGGAGTGTGTTACAGGCCCCAGAGACAGCCCCAACAAGGCAGGGTGAGCCCAGGAGCCCAGTCAGGCGCAAAGGGAGACAGAGCTACTACGTGGGTGTGAGTGGCGGGTCCAAAAGAAGTACCAGAGACAGACCTGTGCTTCTACCACATCTGCTGGGTGAGGCTGCTCAGGCTGCTACTACTTGTAGCTAAATAAAGAGAAATAAACTGATGTGCTTAGAAATAACATTTTAGAATCTTGCTTTCATGATCTTTGTGGTTCTAAGTCTGAGAATAGTTTAATTTTCTTTTAGGTATTGAGAAGTCTAACAAACATAGATCTAGGAGCCTAGACCACAAGGGCAAATCCCACCATGTTCTGCAAGATTTGCCATGGAACCCAGAGTACTGGGAAATCATTATGTTTCCATGCACATGCATGGAAATATGTAGGTGTAAGGCCATAGGACCCTGGGCTGTGTGGTTTTTATCTTATTTGCATGCTCTCAATTTTACACTGTGCTCCACTAAGATGAGGTGGGGAGCAGAACATTCTGGAAAGAGCAGGGAAAAATGTCCTCTACCATGGGAGCTCCTGAATTCTTCTTTGTTCCCCTGCTCTGAGATACCACTGGCTAGGGAATCATTCCAGTGAGCTGCCAGCCAACAGCTTTTGCAGTGGATGAAAGGAGGAGCAAAGAGCAAAGCCACAGAGCTTTTGCAAACTGGATGCTTTCTGAGGCATCAGAGGAGGTAGTAGGTCTTGCTGCAAATCAAAGTTAATGTGGTTGTAGGCTTCACCTGGATCATCATCTCACCATATCACGGGCTGTTGCCTGAAGGGATAGGGACACATATGTGAGGACATGGCCTGCAAAAGGATAACTTCACCCTGGGCTCAGCCCCCCTCATGATGGGGGCTGCTTACTGACAAATAGCTATTGGTGGTTTATGGATTTCATGGAGGTTCCAACAGTAATCACAGAACTACTTTCTCCCAAAGACAACTACTACACTTCAAACTGATAGCACCAAAGTGGTACAAACTATGAAAACAAATGGTTTTCATGCAAACTATGCACAGTCTCCGATTCACCCTTAATAAACACAGTATTATTGACATTAAAAAATGTTCCTACATCAGACTTATGGTTTGATATAGATCCTTAAAGGGAAGATGACTGGCATTACTGTTCCTATGCCTCCCCATCTCTCCAGTCAACAGAGACTGTATTCAGTTATGTTTGACTGATCAAACTGACAGTCTATATTCCTAAGGCTGTTGGCAGCCAGCATAAGTCAGAGCAGCCCTGAGGTTGATTTAATTTATACTGATGGACCTGGTGGAACAGACTGACCTTAGAATGAACTTCATACTACCTTTTTAGCCTTTTTCCTTACTAGGCTATATGCTACTCAGTGTACCCTATTAAGTGTATAAGTATGGATACATGCACGCATTTTCTTTTTCAGTTGAAAAATTGAAAGCCACTGAATAATTTCCCCGATTCTTAAGTAGGTCTAAGACTGCCTCCAGGAAATTCTTTCTTGATTTTCTTTTGAGGTGGAATACAATCTGGGTAGTTCAGTCAAAACAGTGTAAATAATCATGCAGAGCAGTCAATATAGTTCATAGTTTCTAGAGATTTAACACATTTAGATGGCATCTGAACTAGTGATGTAAAGAGAAAACTATACTTATAGGGAACAATTTTTTAAAAGGCCAACAGTTACTGTAACTCTATAACCCAGTAATAGAATGTTGCTACTGCAATTAACAGTCTACAGGCTTTGCACTGTGTTTGAAAGATACAGGGGCTTGCCACTTTTGCTTTGCCTGAGCTTATCTTGTTTAGGTTTTCACTTGGGTTAGTTGTAACTTTTTTTTTCTTAGCAAGATGACATGGGCTATTTGTCCTATTTTCACTTGTCATTGTATAATGCCATCAGTTTTATACAGATAGAAGTAGCAAGTGACCATTCAGTGCAAAATGAAATATTTATGATTAACGAAGCGGTGCAGAAGAACACAGGCCCAGTATAATAGCAGAGGCCTTGAGAGGAGGGGACACAGAATGCACTGTACCAGAGTACAGTTCTGGGATGATAAGAGATGGGGCACAGTCTGGCACCGAGGATCCCATGACTATAAACAAGTCACCAGTGCTCAGTTAAAATTCAGACCTATAGCTGGACAAAGCCAATTTCTAACTATCAAGAAAAAATAACATGTAGTTAAAATATGAAAAAGATACCATATACATTCAGGTGTACCACGTAAATTTGAGTGTATCGCAGAGATGCAGACCCAGTGGAAAACAAGCAAAGTATCAAAGCACACTAGCAACCATAAGTGACCCCAAGTGCACCCTCAAGTGAAAAGGAAGACATCACTACCACATTCCTCCAGATAAAGGACTGTGGATCATGACTTGCCATAACAACATCACCACCCATCTGCAACTACTGACATGACCTAGAGCAGCAGTGGAAAGGTGAACATAATCCCAGGGAAAGGACTAGAAACTCTGTCGTCACAGTATAGTTCTCATTGTATTTGTGGGAGGAGGAGGAGGAGAATTTTAGTACCGGTATTTTTGTCTGTAAGTATTTTGTGTAATAACACAACTAATAGTTGCTTAAATTGTTAAGATTTCAATTCTACTAACAAATTCTTGCTCTATGTAGAAAGTGTTAGCCCATAAATAAGATTTATTTTGCACGGTCTTATGTTCAATTAACAGTTCTCTACATGTACAAATAACTGGAGCAGACCATCTAAATCAATACATAAGTATTATGGCCTATTACTGTGATACCCAAGCTTTCCAACTTGCTGTATGCTGCATTTATTGCTACCTATAAACCTCTACAATAATAAATCATAAATATTTGATGCTCTGACACACCTGGCTCAGCCCTCTAAGATCTTTTGGTAGATATTATCAATTTTCTAAGAATAAACACACAGATATAAATGTATATATTCTGATTAGCTCACCCTAATTTGACTTTATTGTTATGTTTTTTGAAAGGTTGTTTATGACTATACCCTTCAGCCAGTTTGCATAAGTGTCTTTGCATCTCAGTGCTCTTCAACATTTTTGAAGTAGATGAAGTTAATTCATTTCTTAAAGAAAAATTACAAATTCAAATCAATCTTTTTTCTTTCTGCATTCTAGGATCCTGTAACAAGGACTACTTATGGATAACTTCTCCCAAGTTCTTTTTTATTACAGAACTTCTGCTATTCCTTGTTGGCTCTTTGTGGGTCTTACATGAAACTTATTCTTGTTTTGCTTTTCTGGGTTCACTTCTCCCATCGTGTACGGTCCCAAATTATTCAAAGTTTAAGTCCACATATAATATAATTTTGGTGCTCAGCTTCTCTCTCATGTAATAAAAGACTTTCTAGTGAAGGAGAAAAGTATGCTCTCACGTGGCAGCAGAGAAAGTGCAAAATATGACAAGGTACCTCTAAAATTTTACCCCCAAAGAGTGTTCAGTATCCAGTAACAGCATAAAATACCCAAGAACTGCAAACAAAAATTAGCAAAAAAGCAAAAGCAAAAAAGAGGTATGACTAAGGCCTTGCATCTGTTGGATTCATAAGAGCACTGAAGGAAACTTTTAGCATAGTATAACAATGTACCTATTTTCCCTGTCTACAAGGGCAGTAAAAACCTTTGCTCTAGAAAAAAATGAACTGTGATGGTGACAGCTCTGTCAAACTCACACAACTTACCTAAAGCGGCTGTGTCTCTGTGTTGTGTAACTGGTATTCCTGCATCTTGAACCAATATTACAGAAAAGGGTCCGCATGAAAGGATAAAGGCCCTGACTTGGTAAATCACGAGCTTCTAAGTAACCTAAAACCAAGCAGCAGCAGCAGAAGTCAGACCAGTGATATTGCATTTGCAAACTGTACATCACATTTTGTTCCCTTGTCCCAAAAAGCTTCTTTGTCACCTGCAAGAAAAGAAGTTGTATCAGTGTCAGGTGTCTCATTTAAGACAAACTCAGTCACCACAGAAAATGAGTAACCTCTGTGTCAGACTGTGACAACAAGGTACAGATGACATTTGAGAGCAATATTTGAAAAGCTGATTTTCCTGGTAGTAATATTATTCCAGTATCATGTACTTGCCAGCCTCTCTGCCCAAAAGTCTGGATTAGAACACAGACTTCTTCACAAAGTAGTATTTCTTCTTTTCTCACAGGCTTTCCTAAGACAAAGGAACTGGTATTCAGCAATGTTTGAACATACATCGATCAAGACTGTCTAAACAGCCACTTTTCTGTATCTCTGGAATTATCCATATCTCCATAAAAGAAATGTGTGTAGTGCAGGCTAGATTCTCTCCAGCTATTTCACTCTGCAGGTCTAGAATTGTTTTACCTAACTGATTTTTAATGTAGCTAAAGCTGGTTTATCCACATTTAATGACATTGGTGAGTAACAGAATAAAAAATTGAATAGATTAAAATATCATAAACAAAAATTTTCTATATGAAGTTTTAGTTTGACAAGATAAAAGCAAAATGGTTCATCTTGTCTAATTGTAAATATCTACCTCTGAGCCAGTCATCTAAACTCCATTACTCAACAGAAAGCAATACATATAACCCAAGTAATCTCCCTTACTCCAAAGCTGATGTTTAAAACTTGTCTTACGAATCAAATCTTAAACTTTGTATCTCTTTTCCACTTAAATACAGCTTGCTCAGATCCATAGCTGGACAAGATTTAACCCCACTGTAGGACTCCTTCCTTTGACTCCACCTCATTTAAATCTCCCCTTCTAGGATATCTTTGGTGATTGCTAAATACTTCTACAAGCAAAGGCAATCAAAATAGAACACAGGTGAAACAAAACATACAGTTTTCCTTGTATTTTGGGGGCTCCTGGAAGCGGATGGCAGCTAGAATCAAGAAAAGTACACATGGCCACAGTATTTCAGTGAGAGAGAGGATCTGAAAAAGGAAATCAAAACATCATCAGTCTGTAGAACACAGGGTTTGGGAACAAATCATTAAAATTCATATGTCTTTTAATTTAAAACAACAACATTTAATATTCTCTCTACAACTACTTAAGGAAAAATAAGATCATTAAAGCAAATTAACAACTGACACTTCTACTTGAAATCCTTATAACTTTGTGAAATACACTTCAGAGCAGAAAAGTAGTTTTCATTTCAATTTATAGTGTTTGTAAATACTTTCCTCAGGTCAAGACAGTGACTCTGGTGAGGTGATGACAGTGACCTTCAACTCTTCCAAACCTGAGCCTCCTAGGAAGCCAGCAGCATTTTGCACCTTGCTGCAATTCCTCATGCTCCCCTGAGCCCTTCCTGGTGGCATACCTCCTTGTCCTTCCCTGGATCCCTGGCTGCTGCCATTACACCCTTTCTGTCACCTGCAGTCAGTGCTCTCCAAAAGCCGCCATCGTCGTCTCCAGGAAGGAAGACCAAGTGAGACCAAGCCAACGGGCCAAATGGGATATCACCCAGTGCTCCCAGTTCCAGGGCCACAATGACAAGGCACAAAAACCAGTGTGCCACGGGACTCCAATTTTGAGCGTGTCTTCTCTGAGCAGATTGCACATACATAGTGCATGTTCACACCTCTGCAGAGACGGCACAACCCCCCAGATAGATTGGAAGGAAGAAAAGAAAAGCAATTGTCTCAATTTTCAGCAACAGAAAGGAAGAAGCTGCCATTCAGTCAAGTTTCAAAAGACTTCTAGATTTACTCATAACAGCACTAGGAAAGTGTGAATAGGGCACTCTGTAACAGAAACACAGTAGAAATGACAGCCACGCTGAAGATCTTCCATTAGAGTCTGTTAACTTCCCTGGAGCATACTGGGGATTTTATTTCTAAACTGTTGAACCATCACAGAAGTGATTCCTAAACTTGGGCATGTCAGAAAAATGCCTACAAACTGTAACATAATGCTTAAGAACAAAATCCAGTGGCAGAGTCTTCCCTGTGGAGAAGGATATCCGTGCTGAACATGAGACAAAGAACTAAAGGTTTCCTGAAATTTAGGGAAATCACCATTTATCTAAACTGATCACACCCAAAACAATACAGGAGCCAACCTAATATAAGTGAGGATGGTGCTTTCAATCTTTAAGGGATCAGCAAGGGCCGGCTGCTCCCTGGGGTGCAGGGATCTGTGCATAACAGTGCCACCCAGCAGGGCAGGGGACCCATCCCAGGCACTGAAGAAGGGGAGCAGGACAGGCCCCGCTATCACAGCCAGCCTCAACCAGGAGTCCAGATCCTCAGTCAGTGTCACAGCAGGTCAAGCCAAACAGTGGCCAAGCATAAGGGCTGAGCTGAAGAGCAGTATCCCTCCTTCTCCCAGGCAGCAGCAGAGGGCACAGAAGCCTCATTTTGGCTGGGCCTTGGGCCCCCAAGAGGCTGCTCAGAGCCATTAAACTTCTCAGAGGCCCAAGGCCCTGGCACCATCCTCCCCTCCTTGTGATATGGATCCCCATTTCTCCTGTCTGGGGTCAGACGGAGGGCCTTGCTGTGAAGCAGAGACATTGCTGAAGAGTATCTGTGGGCTGTCTGTGGGGAATGGAGCCAGGCACAGCAACTGAGGGAAGGGGCACTGCAGAAGAGACTTGGAGGGGATGTCACCAGGCTGCCCGGGAGGGGCTGGAAAAGGGTCCAGCTGTCCCTGGGGGCACACACCACCACCATAACAGCCCACAGTCAGTGGCTGGGGGAAGGTCCCACAAGAAGTTCAGGTGAGTGGTGGGAGACCAGGGCTTGGGGAGTTTATAGGGAAAGACCCTGGACAGCCACAGGCTGGGCTCCCTGGTGCCACCTCAGGGCTCAGGGCAAGCCCAGCTGGCAGCCAGGGCACAGCACCAGCCAGCTGCTCCCTGAAGGCTGGGGAACTGGGTGGGATGCCAGGGTAGCAGGGCCCTTGTCAGGAAAGGCCTGCCTGGCAGCACCCTGGCAAGGCAACAGGCTCTGTTGGGAGCCTGGATCTCCAGGGGAGCCAGGGCTAAGGCTGAGCCAGGAAGCCAGCCTGCAGTGAGGGTCAAACCCAGCCCTGCCATCTCTGGCACAGTCCATGGGAGAAGGGTACAGCTTGGACAGAGACTGCTCCTCCTGCTGACACGAATTGGCGATAAGAACTGAGAAGGCAGCTGCAGAGACAACAACAACAACAGGTTGGAGGACTCAATGAATCACCAGCATACTGCAGATATTAAGCATGAAAAAATGATCTTAATGAGTAAGTTATTTGTGGTAAACATGGGAAAATAATGCTGGTGTATAGGGCATACTTGTGTTCAAATAGACAAAGTGCCCACAGAAGTTCCAAAGAAAGAGCATTTGCATGATTGCGGGATTGCAGTCCTTGCACAGCTGCTTTGCCCTGACACTGAGGGGAACTGGAGCCTGCGAGCTCATGACATTCTGGGAGATGCACCTGGGAGGAATGGTGAGTTTTGGTAACAGAGATTTAGGACCCATCTGATTTTAATTCCAATTGTCCTCTAAATTAGGACATCAGAATTTGAGAATCACATTTCATCCTTTACCTAGCTACAAATTTGGATGGTAATAAACATTATTTAAACGATAGTTAAGAAATGCAGCAATGGAAAACTAAAGTAGTATATTTGCCTCGTAGTGCAAATCTCCCGTGATTCAAGACTCTGTAGTTCTGAAGTAAAAGCTTCTGAAAACAGACATGAAAATATGTCTTTGGCACAACTGCAATTTCAGACTCCAACAACTGTCCAAACGTACAGAAGAACCTGTCCTGCCTTTGAACCATGTTGATAGAAGGTGCTGACGCCAATCTGAATTTCAGTCAAAAGACCTGTTCCTTACAGAACTCTTACATCTGTCACAGCCCCTTCACCCTTCACTGTGTACTATCAAGTAATGCCACACGGCACTCATGACACTCTGTTAGTTCAACAGCCCTCACTTGTCTTCCAGCCCTAACTGCTGACAAATAACCATGAGGAGAAAATTGTCTTATTCAGACAGATCTACATTATTTCAAACAGAGCTGAAGCACAACAGATCTTTCAGGAGGTGCTTCTCTCTTCAGATTCACAGGGGTCTGACCACCTCTGCATAGGTGGATGATCCACCTGGATTTCTCCTCCAGCAACTGCAGATGGAGCACCTTCACAGCTCAGCGTTTGCTCAACAGCACACAAGGAGGTTTTACAAGTTCCCCAGGGCAGCTTCTGCCTC
This sequence comes from Platysteira castanea, assembly GCA_013397175.1. Taxonomy (NCBI): domain Eukaryota; kingdom Metazoa; phylum Chordata; class Aves; order Passeriformes; genus Platysteira; species Platysteira castanea. The sequence goes on from VYXC01008166.1 coordinate 110,090, forward strand.
TCAACAGACAGAATTAAGTTTGCTTTGGATCACCTTTGTAATTCCTGGCTTGGAGACATCTGCACCTCAGTGAGGTCTTTATTCAGGAAATCTACCATTTAGGCAAACTTAAAACTTACATAAATTAAGATTTTTGTCCTTCAGAAATATATGAGGGAACACTACACAGAACAAGAGGAGAAATGTTTTCCACATGCAGGAAAACAGGAGATACTGAGAAGCCACTTGATGCACTCCAATTGAACATACAGAAGTGTTCAGGCATGGAGAAGAATATGACCAACAGCATCCTGCCCCCAAAAGTATTAAAAAACATCACTTTCAATAACTTGGAGAAGAAGTTCCTTTCTAAGTCACAATTTTATTGAGGCTAAATATTTCTGAAACTGAGAGCTGTGTCTTTATTTAGTTGAAATAACCCTTTCTAAAGCAGCCAGCATGCTTCATTGCAAATCCCCAGATCATTACAGACAAGTGAAATCTGCATGAAACTATTAATTGAAGTGACCTTCTTTTTCCCACAAAAATGGTCTCTCACTTGAGAAAATTCACTTCCTTCTATCCTAAAAGATCGTTTCAATCACAGTAAAGGTGAATGACATCTACTATCTGATTTTCATCATTTTAATTTTGACTTCTGTTGAAATAGCTGCAACATTCTTTTGCATGTTAGAATTTGAAAGGTTAAATTAGGCTTTGGAGAGCAGATAAGAGGAAATTTAGAAGTTTATACAATTTAAATTCACAATACATGTATCTAGACTTTGATCACCGTCATGCGAGTTTTCTTACATTACCTATAAGCATCTGTAATGTGAAGAAAATTGATTTTCCCCCTTGCCACTGCTACCAGCACTGCTAGTATCTACTGTTAATTAAAAGATAAGCTGTGGCTCTTCAAAACTTTTTTGAGATTTCCGTCTCATTTGAAAACTGGGGAGGATTGCTGCATTCAGCCACTTTAGAATTAAAACAACACGTTGTTCTCTACTCGTGTTTTCAACAATTAGGTGACCAAAGGCAAAACAAGAACCACTTGCAGCCAGCCTGTCCTTAACAATCCGCAGTGAAAAGGGAAAATCAATAGAAACACTCTTTCCAACAGATACTAAAAAATTTAAAATATTCCTTTTTTAATCATTTCCACTCACCGGTTGCCTCACACGGCAGAGCCAATTTTTCCAAAACAGAGCCTTGAATTGGTGTACAGCGTGCCCCATATCGTCTTTTCTCTCCTTCATCCACTTGCAGAGTGGCTTCTTAGGGACTTTCTAACTCAGAATCATCTCACCAAGCCATGCAAACGTATATTCAGAAGCTGATTAATTCCAGCACTAGAGAATAGTGCAAGAGATTTGCCTGCTTCCTGAGAAAAGATGAGATTATGTTTCTGCCTCTTATTTTGCTTTCGTTGAGGAATCTCATCTTTCCGTTTTTCTTTTCCGTGCAATGAACAGTAAGGGGATGGGTTTATATAAAAGCCTTCAGGCTGCTTTACTCCACAGCATACATTCTGCACTTGTTTCTACTTTTCTCGAATAAAAAACCAATGCAAACAATGAGGCAGGGGAAAGAATATGTAACACACATTTGTCTTTTTCCAGAGTTTTGCAACTTTCTGTCACTTCAGTGTTTATGTCAGCGTGTTTGCAGATGCTTATATTTTTGAAAAATAAAAAGAACTGTAGGAAAATAAATAGGAAAATAACACTGTTCCACCACATAGCCCTAAAAATGTCAGTATGCTTCTAGAAGACCCATATAAGTACACATCAAGCACTGTAGTGGTCCCATTGCATCATCATATGACTTGTATTTTCTCTTATGGAGGGTGTGTGTTTGACGTTTCATTCTCCTCTACCTACATAGAGATGGAATATTCCAACAATAGAAGACTATGTTAATTAATTGCCACATGCCACCTGGGGTGAAAATCAGTCTTATAGCAGCACTTCCTTCAGCAAAGAGGTGGGAGAGCAATTCCTTCTGCAGAAGGGGAGCCTGTGCAGACCTGTGATAGCAGAGCCACTGGGAGACCCAGCAGGAGTCTGGTGGTGCAGAGGATGAGCACCCTACCCAGCAGGAATGCCAGTGTGAGTAGAGGAGTAAATTTCCTGTTTCTTTCGTTCTACACAAATGAATTGCCTAAGAATCTGATCCCCAAAAGTTCTCTCTATGGCCAATAGGGACACATAATCAGCCATTATACAAGGTAATTCAAACCACCTAGAATCTGAGTCATGACTCACACACACGTAGGACAGCATGACGCCTGAACAAATATTCTTCATTTCTTATTATTACTGAGCAAATTGCATCATTGCACTTTCTGCAAATGTATTCCTATTGAATGAAAGACATATCCTAACATTCATAGCTATTTTTCCCCATTAAGAGTAAAATCCCCCAAAATATAAAAACTCTTCCTGTCTGTGTGGGAGCTAAAGCAGCTCGCACAAACAATTTGCCAAATTATTTTGAACAAGTCTTTCTGCAAAATCTCTGCTCATCTGACTGTGATGTGTTTAATTTATTATGCTCTATATAATACATTCTCATAAATGTGGCATTCTATTTTTTAATGCTAAACAGCTTTTCATGGTAACAGGAACCAACTATTTTGTATCCAATTAGTGTCCAGTACTAATGAACTACTGACTCCCCATTTTACTATATAAGATACTCAACAGACAAACACTTTTCACCATCAAGTTATGTTGACTTCATTTTTCCTTTTACTTCATTATCCTTCCCTATAGATATTCATTCTTGGCTAGTTTGTTGTCCTCCAGTAGGAGACCTGTTTTTTCTAGATTAAATTTAGGAAAGTAAGAGATATCCCATGAACATTCCACCAAGAACAATCGCTGCAGTGACATTCTGGGAAATTACTTCTAAAAGTAATTTTAGAAGATACAGATTGTATGAGATTGTATGATCAAAGGAGTGCTGAATATTCCTGGAAAGACGTATCAGCTATATTGCTGCCATCCTGGAAGCTCTTTTGAATCCCTAGGTTTCATCAGGACAGCATCAAGCAGTACCCTGTGCAAGTACCAGCCCTAAATATCTATATTAACTATATAATTATTTCACTATAAACAACAGGTAATAGGCATATTAACTGAATGCTTTCAGGGCTCCTTGACAAAGTGGCTGTAGTCAACAGCAACATCTTAAGCATTGCAGGGCAAATTAGAAAGCCGTGGATTTCATCATGTGCTCCACTCACTCCTTCTGGAACGGCAAAAAGAGCAGGCTCAGCATTGAGTCTCTGAGTAAGGAAAAGACAGAGCGACCTGCCCTCTTCTGCTTCTGCTTAGCTTTAGCAGGCTTTCCTGCAGTTTTAACTTAAAACTTTACTTTTATAATGTACAAGTTATCCGCAATCACTGAGGCCGAAAAGGCAGAAAACCTCCTGCCAGCATACAGCTCTGGTTTTAAAACTTGACTGCTTTATAATACCATACCATCAACATGCCATGTCTAGCCTACAGCTTTAATACAATGTAAATAGAGTAGGCTGGCAAGCACTTTCAAAGAAACATAATTTTATATGTTAAATAGGTTAGAGCCTGGGAGCCAAAAATACTGTTTGGTATAGACAGGAATGCAGTCAAATCATGTGAGAATATGGCTGGGAATCTGGCAAACTAACCTATTTTCCTATCTCCACCCACCACTTCTTTCACAGGGTTTATTGAGTGATCACAAGGCTTTCCTTTTAACATTAATAAGAGTACTACTTGTAAATATTTACATGGGCCAGACCTATGTTCAGACAAAGTGCCTGCAGGATGACACCAATTAGTAGCATCTTTCCTGGGAGACGCTTCCTGTGTGCCAAGTTAGGGCCTGATGAAAAATGTTAGTTGTGGGCAAGGTCAAATAATAGGGCTGATTAAAATGGAGCTATGTGTTAAACCAACAAAACAGACCCAGTCTCCCAAGGAGGCTGGTAGTTTGTTTGAGCTTCTGGGGAGCTCTAGGAAGTTTACTCTTGTAAAATGACTGACAGTAAATTGAAAATTTTCTCACAGTTACAAGCTCAGCACCAACAAGAAGCATCTGAAATCAGGCTCATGTGTCGTGTAAAACCAGCTCTTGTCTATCTTTTGCTGCTGCTTCATTTTGTTTGTAGCCCAAGCAAAACACTGTACCTATCAGCACTACTCTTTCTTCTGTTATTGTACCTCAGAGTTTCAGATTTAATGTTGCTCTGTTAAGTGACCTCCTTTCCCTTCAGTAGAAGACTTTTTAGACTTGTAATTTAATCCATACTCTGGATGGATTAAATGGTAATTACTTTAGAAAGATAAAACATGACTTTTAGTCACTCAAAGACTGAGAAACTTCCAGGGAAAGCAAACATCAACATCTTTAGCAAACCATAATAGTGACATCAAACCACACTACTGTGCTTTCTTGTATTCAGTTGTTGCATGCAGATCCAATCCCCAAAGCCCAGTTTGCTGCTTTGGTTTCTTTCACCTGTCTTGCAAATGGAAATGGAAAACATACCAAATTCAACGATATAAATATTTTATTTAGGAGTATACATTGAAATCCAGACTTGAAAAAGTCCATTTCTGTTACACAATGCACTGAAAATCCCTTACAAAGAAGAATGTTAAAAAAAATACGTTGCCTCTTAAATGTATATATTTTCAAGAAATACTGAAATTATCAAATTATTTCACTTGGCTTTTAAAGGACAGATAAAAAGATTTGTTGTCTAACCACTTCTGGACATAGGTCATTCCAAAATGTTCCTTTTTCAGGATTTCTCACACCTTCCATTGAAGAAAACCCTTCTCTGGAATATATCAAGATACCAAAAATAAAAATCCACTCCTTCAAATCACTGAGTTACTGCACTTTTTCAGTCTCTTGCAAATGTAAAACCATTGCATTACAGCCTGTCTTCATTGTGATCTCAGCCATTTCTTTAACAAAATGGTAGGAATAGGCCAGAACATTGGTAGAAACCACTTTTTTCTCCCTTCCTGCTACCACTCTATTCATCTCTGCTACCTTTCTTCTTTGCTTTTATCCCTTCTGGTCCCTGGATTAAATTGATTGTTTAGTGTTTTACTAGGTATAGGATGGCACAGAGAACCATAGCAGGCCCTTGATTAGAAATGGGTTTCTGGAGTTTGGAGGATTTGTAGATCTACCAGGAGACACTGCACTATGTAATATTGAACATATATATACCATATATGTTTTTTAAAATATCACCACTACAAATCCTGATTCATTTTCTACAGAAAGAATGTGAATGGCTAATATTGAACAACAGACTTGCATATAAAACCTGTAAATACTGTGTAACTCTCTGTAAAACCTTCAGGAAGGTAACTTCCCAGCTGGATGCACACAAGTGACTCATTTCTTTGTCTCCCTGTCCAGTGGCAGTCATAAGGGAAAATACAATTGTTCTTATCAGGGTAACGTTCTGGCAAGTTTCCTCTAAAGTTAGGAAATGTATTTTATTGCACGTCAGATGTGTCTGTAGAGCTGCCCCTTGCATTAGGAGTACAGCATCAGAGGATGAGGAACAGCAGAAGCAGGACACTTGGTATTCTTTGAACTTTAATTTTTAAAGCTTTCATACACACCTTTACTCCATCTGGTGGGGAGCACAGAAGTAAAATATTTTAGCAAAAAGAAATGTGCAGTGTCCTAAGGAACAGCGGGAAGGAGGAAGGACATACTGGCAAAAGGTGAATGGCTTGCTCATCTTTCAGGGGCTTCTGCCAGGGTCTTGGTTATTGATTTAATACAATAGTTGCCTCACACCATGAATGCATGATCCTCAGCTCCAGCTCAGCTAGCCCACAAGACCATTTATATTTTAGCATCTAGCATGTAAGACTTTTCATATTAGTGCTCAAAATAGAAGTGCCGACATTATATGACTGTAAATACAAAAGCTTTGTAGTTTCAGTTGACAGAACACACTGTTAAAATACTTCAAGAAATTCTTTTTAACAAGTTTCCAGATTTTTGCTGTTCTTCCTTTAAAAACACAAATCACATCATTTTAGATTCATACCCCCACGACAATAGTAGTCCTGTAGTAGTAATATGTAATATGCTTCCCCAGAACTTCACAGAGTCAAATTAGGTGTTTGTTTTCTAGGTAAAGCATTTCTTCTTCTCTTTAGGTACATCTTATTAAGTGTTTCTTAGACAACAGCAAACTGTCTCCTCCAAACCCATACTGGTCAATTTGGTATAAGCTTTCCTTCACCATAGAGTGCAGCATGCACTGAAGTGATCACATTTTTATCTCCTTGTTACTGTTTGGAGAACAGGACCTTGAAGGTGTGCTTTGTTGCTTGTTTCCCAAAGGACCTCACAGACTTCATGCAATGCCTAGGCAAGCACCAGGCATAGTTAAACACAATTTTTTTTTTTTTTAATAAGGGAGAAACAGTTCAAGCAAAATGTGGAGCCATTCCCACCTCCCTCCTTCCCTTAAGCTTAGGGAAAAAAATATTTTCTCTGAAAACTTACATTCACTGTATATCCTGAGCATAATTGAGAAGCTGTGGGTTTAAAATTAAAACAAGACTAAATTGTAACTTTCTAAAAGTTACTAATATGTTTTCCAGCTGAAAAATTCATCAAATTTAAGGAGACTGATCCTTATTGGTAGTTTTCTGTTCATGAGTCACCCTTCCTTGTTTAATGTTTTCACGGCATTTCTTCCAGTCTCTGCCACTTGGTGAATATGCCTACTACTAACATCACTCTCGTGTAGTTCCAACACTTGTGCTTCTTAACAGCATTGCGGATCAATCCTCACAAAGAAAATCTCATTTTGCTAGGTCAGCGACAGCTGTTCTTAGAGCTTATTCAGACCTTTTTGACCCATGACCCCTGCTAGGATTGGACCCTCCCCCACTGCAGTAGAAAGAAGGAAGAGAAAAAACGAACAAAACAGAAAAGAGATAAACACATTTTCTTTAACTGACGGCATATTTACATTTGAACCACAGCAGAAAGCAGCAATGAGTATGATTTTTAAAAACCCCAAACAGGCCAATGTTAGTGGAAAAAACTGCAATTGCAGAAGGGGTTTTGATGGCATGTACCATGAAGAGGTATTCTCTACTTCTTCAGAAAAACTGGGAACCACTGCAACCGTGAGTGTTACATCCTGAGAACGGAGATGAATACCCATTTCTTTTTAAAAAGAAACAAAGTAAAAGAAAGGAAGAAAAAAAAGGGCTACCATAATACAAGTCTGTGAACATGCTGTGGTTCTCCTGAATGCCTTCAGTTCCTGTTCATAAGCAGGAACCTTGCTTCAGGAAAAGACTGCTAGCACTTCAATGCAAAATTATGTAACGCATAAATATTTCCTGGGTACTGACTCAATTCTTTAGTTAAAATGTTGTTGGATCAATACCTAGGCAGTGTTGAATATCTAGATATTCAACAGCTCAGTGTCAAGTCCTTAATGCTTAGAAAATTCAGTCCCACACCTCGCAATTTCATGAAAATTTAATATATGAAAATAGTATTGTTTATTTGTCAAAGTCTGCAAAAAAAAAACTGCATTCACTTCAAGTTTTCTTCACAAGTGAAGCTACAAAGACAATTATAACTCATATAATTTTTTTATAACAACAAGAAAATTAATAGCATTTTTAAGTTAATTTGCTGGTATGCACATACTTGACAATAAAGTTTGATTTTCTCTCTAGTTTTTCTTTTACAGCAGGGATAAATAAAGCTTTTTCATGTATTATCACAGGCTTGACCTTCACAACAGATCCACTTTCCAGTTCACAGAAAAGTGAGTTTTATATCCAGCAATGCATAACTAAGTAAAACTTAACTGAAGTCCTTCAGCACATTCAGTTCCCAAAGAACAGTGACATGAATGATTAACTTCCACTGACAGGGAATGCTGTGAGTTGTTCTGAGGCAAAAGACCTGTAATGCACAGAAGTCATAACCGTGACTGGATCTATACAAAGGCCTTCTGCTTCTCTAAAACAAAGATGGATATTTCATACTTTCCCAAGACTTTTCTTAATGAAATATCCCACTAACTTCTGTGGCCTCTGCTGGTACTCCACAAGGATATCATGTGAGCTGCTGATTTGATCCCCCTCGAGCCGATTCAGAAGAGTGACACACACTACAGCAGCTAGAAATTAAAAGACAGCATGAGTTAGGAATGACACTCTTGCATTTTACAGCCCAAAAGCATAAACATTTGAACAAGAGAAAACAAACCCCAAAAAAGCGTGTGCAGTAGCATGAGATGCTAAGGGACGAGCATGCTGTGGATGACACAAGGTAGAAATAGTTTCAGAGAACTGATTGCTACATTAATAAGCCAGAGCTCTCAGGTAGCTGCAGATACTTATTGTTATATCATGATTCTTATGTTTTCCTTGACAGGGAGCATACTTCACAAGTACCCAGGACCCGACTGGTAGGAAGTGACCTGACACACTGTTCTAGAAGTAATAATTACAGTCCTCCACCGAGTGCCTGTGCTGTAGGTGCCATCCCTCTGGAAGCAGCAGATAAGCTGCCTCCACATTCATGGACAGGGGACACTGCAAGCACATGAGGACCTCAAGGATCATCTCAGGTTCATCTGCTGCCTTTCAGTAATCAGATCTCCAAAGGCAAAATCCCTCCTTTCACTCAGGCTGAGGTCTATCACTCAACCCTGTAACTCTGCTCTGTCCCGGGCTTCTGCCAGTGACAAGTTGCAGAGCACAAACAGTAAATACACATTACAGACGTACAAAGCAGAGGCAGCAAAAGGCCTCCTGAATTGCTCAGGGATAGTACTGGTTGGGTTTTTAATCCCTTTCAAACCAGTAAGAATTGAGGATGTTTGATATAACCACTGGCCTTTTTGCTTATATTTCTTCATTTTGTCCTCCTTGAGCTTAAAGGAGTTTGAGAAACATCAGTGTTTTAAATTAGCATATTCCTTGCTAAGGAAAGTGACGGTAGACAGTTAATATGGTAAGAAGAAAGACACTGTATTACATTATTTGTAATTGCTCTTTTTTACTTAGCTTGTGTAAAAAAAAATTAAAAACTCATTTTATGATTTGGAATGGTTTATTCATGATGCAACTAAAAATCCTCCACTGTTTAAGAATCATAGTATTAAGTCTACAGAAAATAATTATATGTTCCATTTGATATGAAAGTATAGAAACTGAGTAGACTTTCATATATATATATCTGAGAATCACCTGATTGCTTAAACTAAGCAGTTGCTTTCTGTAAACTTCAAATGCTAACTGGAGAAAATAAATTCATCCCATAGGCTAATTAGGTACTTTAATGATTTACATGGTTGCCATGGACTGGAATAGCAAATGACAGAAATAAACTGTGTAAAAACTATGTAAGGAAGTTTGATAAGTTGTGACACAAATCAAACAATTGTAGCAACAAAACTATAAGTAGAAATATTTTATATATATGCAGAAGGTATGTTAAAATTCAGTCGTAGTTTTTAGCCACAAACCCCCAGCAATACAGAAAATTTCCTGTAGCTTGGGTAAAGTGACTAAGTTAGTTTACCTTTGACACCGCTGAGATTACACATAGCAGCAAATACAGAAGACTCCATCTCAATGTTTCTGACACCAGAATCATAAGCATTCTTCAAATATTGCAGTTTTTCTTCTTCATCATATAAGCAGATTGCACCATCCAACCTGCCCTGTCCTAGAAAGTAATTTTGTGGAAGATTTCAGAGTGACAAAGTCACAGAGCAAATTCAGTTTTGAAAACACCCAGGTGTTACAGTTTCTTCTATGCAGTGTTCAGCTTTTACTACTACTCTTTATTTTTGTGCACAAGACAAATAGAAAAAAGTGATTCTTAGCTATTGCTAGAGCTTCTACATATTACTTGTATTTCTTATAATGTGAATCATGGTAATTTAATTGGTCTTCTTCAGCTTCAATACTCTAATTCATAAACAGAAAAATGTATGGAGTAGATTCCCACATGTACAGGAAGCATCAAAATTCCACAAGAAACTTTAAGTTGTATGGAAGTGCTGCATTTTTAGTATGTCTAATCACTGTCTAAAAAAACTACCAGGCTTGAAAATGCTTTTCTGTTTCTACCTTAAAAGGATGAACATTTTATTACTTACAGACTTTCTAAGGTAAGAGATTAAGAGTCTCTTAAGCTAACTAGCTAACATTACTGTAAATTTTTGAACAATTTTTTATTCAGATTATTCAAGAATAACCCCTACAGACAAGACAGCAGCAGGTTATGTACAGTAGAGTTAAATTATACTGTATTTTACTCAGGGTCTTCTTGGGCTTGGGAGATCTACTTGTAAATTAATGCCCTCGATCCCATTCTCAGCTTTTGTTGTATGAGTTGAAAACATCCCTGACACTTTTTTTAGTGTTGCTTGCACCTGTGGTTGGTGCCTGACACATATGAACTGACAGTCTGTGCTCCTGCCCAAAGCTGGAGCACTATGATGATCATTTGTCACCTACTCAGCAACAGACAGAGAAAGTGGGATCAGGTGCCACTTACACTCTGTACTCACAACGTTTGATAGAGGTTTCTGAATGAACATCTAGATTTGGGAGATCAGAAAAGCACCTAAATGTCTGTAATTTATCCAAAATAGGCCTTGCAGGTTTGTGCCTCCCACACAGCAGCACTGACACAACTCAGCAAAACATTATCTTTGGTGTCTGATCGCTGCATTGCTCAAAAATGAAACAAGTTCCAACCCTTCTTTTAGAAAATATTTACTTTAGGTACTTAACCAGTGCAAAGAAAACCAACCCTAAACCAGTCACAAATAATTCTCACTCCTCTAAGCCCCTAGGATGCTTCAGTAAATCACATAAATTTTGTAACAAATATACCTGACAGAGACATGGGAAGTGTATAGTAAACTATATGTACTTCAGAGGATCTATTAACGCTGGGGAAAAATCTCCAGAAAATTAAAACTTTGATACAGCAAACTGCTAGCTACAATGCTTGATTTTACGTAGATGAAAAACACGTTTTGTTTCATGAGAGAAGCCAGAGTAGGGAATGAGATCTCTTAGCAAACTGGAAGCTTAACGTTAATATATTATTCAATATTTATCTATTGCTGCTTACCAATACTCTTCTGTTAGTCCACCACCAGCCTTACCTTCATAGAAATCCAAAGTGCACATGGTGTTTCCAATGACTGTATTGAACTGACCGATTTCTTTACTGCACTGCATCAGTTCCTTAGCCAGCTGTTCATCCAGGTTAGTGCTGCGAATTACTGTCTTTCCTAGGACAACCTGTTCCAACTGAGGTTTGAAGGTGGCATCTACAGACTGCCTAGTTATAACCACAGAGCCTGGCTCCAGACCTGCAGCAAAAGGAAACAGATATAGCTGCACAATGTAGTTAACAATTGGTTTCCAGACACATTAAACATACATCTTGATCCAACCTGCTTCTTTTAAAAATGGCAATTTTGCCTCTAATCCATCAAGAGAAATTTTTTGTCCATGTCTAGCTGCTTCAGTTTATTATTAGAAATAATTTATGAAAGAATTAAATTTTTCCTTTCTCACTTCTTTCTTGTACTTTCTATACAGGACAAGAATGTCCTTCTTCTCACACTGCCAGATCTTTAAGTGCATTTTCCCTATGCAAAAGCAGATGTTGCCATTACTTTCAAAATTATAGAAGAAAAATGATGCATCTCCTGTGGAACACTGTTCTGACCATTAATCTCTTACATGCAGAGAGATGCTTTACTCTCCTGCAAAGATACCTTGCTTTCCAGAAAGGAAGAGAGAAATCAAGAGGGGAAATACCTATTCCACCAGAGGTGCCAATGCGAATGATGGTTATGTCGGAACACTTGGCATGATACAGTAGTTTGATCAGCTCATGCAACATAATAGAAATAGAAGGAATGCCCATACCATGCTAAAAAGAAAGCATAAATTAATATTCCACATTCACATAGACAACACAAAATACATATGGAAGGAGCTAGACATTATCTCCTTCCTGATACTGTTTCCCCAAATGCCACCTAATTCACTCCCACAAAACCCCAACCTCTGGGCCTACAGAAAGATACTGAAAGGGCCTACAAGCAGACTGCCACTAGCTTTGGCAGACTGTGGATGAAATACAGTATTTCTAAAAATCATGAATTATAGAACATTTACATTCTCAAAAGTATAAAGAGTGTCCTTTCCCAACAGCTGCTTAATGCACTTCATCATGGAGCATTTCCTAAACATAAGAAAAACCCTACTCTGATTTTTCACCAACCTGAAGTGCTAGTGAATAGTTAAGCTGATTTTTTTCAAAACACAGACATCGTGGTTTAGTCTTGATGTTCAGCAAATATAAGTCCACATTAGCTTGCACAATATTATGATAATTATAGCTCAAAAGAAAGGGTGCAAATTAATTCTACAGTTTTGCAATTGCAATTGAAACATGTAATTCTATCTACAAATTAAAACCATGACTTTCTTTAAAATGCATACATGAGTTGGCAGCACCAGTCCCGTGGAATGCTACTCTTAAGCACATTTGACAGTGCCATTGCAGATACACAGCTCTGGGCATGATACAGACATTTTTTCCAATACCCTACATGTGCCAAGTGACCTTTTTTCCCCATTATTCAGAGTACAGAACAGGGATGGGGCAACAGTAACTCCTTGAAAAATCTAAAAGGCCATTCCTGCAACACCTCAGTGGTACACTGAGGAAAAAGAATGGAAGAAGGAGCATAGGTATTGGAAATTTTCCCTCTAATAAAAAAGGGCTGAAAAGGAATCCTTAATTAGCTGACTGTCCTATTTTGAGCAGCCTGATCCGGTCTGTGAAGCATTTGAAAGAAACATGCATTCAAATTTTCTACTTTGAACAGCATTAAAACTCAACTGTGTCCCATGTCAGACAAGGGGAAGTACTTACACTGACAGACAAAACGGGCCCCACTTTGTACATTGCGTAGCGGTCGGTGCCCGCACAGATGTTGGGGTAGTCACAACCGGGGCTCCCGAGCCCCAGCTCCTCTGCTATGTAGGCAATAAAAGCTTTCATCCGGGAAGGACTTCCTCCAACACACACAAACTGGGGTGGACAGTGTTCAACAAAACAAAATCAATTGCATGATTCCGTACGTCAAAGAACATTCAAAGAACAACATGAGTATGCAAACACCTTCAGTTAGCATAAATTTATTCCCAGATACGGTGCTTCTCATAATCATTCTAAAATGCCATGAAAAAGAATTACAGAAAAAAACTCCAACTGTCTATATAGCACTCAAATGCCTTCACCCTGTTTAAACTAATGAAAGACAAATATTGACATGAAGACCCAACAAACAGAAGTTCTATCTGAATAGAGCCTACAGCATTTGTCTTTTTACTGGATGAAAAGAGACAGTCAAAAACACTTATCCCCAGCTTCGCTGGATACTAAAAGTGACAAGAACCCACGACATTTTTCCCCCTTTGCATGCACTCCTCAGTCACTGGTAGGCTGACACATCTAGTCTTATTCTGAAGACAGCTACGTTTTCACCTTCTGCAGAAAAACTCAGGCTTGCTGAACAAAGCAAAGCATCTTACCTTTACATCCCCAAACAATGTCGGAAAATCATGGGTACCAGTCCCAAGAGCAAAATGATACAGGATGTCTTCTTTCATTTTCTCCAGGTGAGGGTTGCAGAGATGAATAAAATTCTCTCTGCCAAGACAGCAGCATTGTGAAACATATAGAATATATACAAACCTCTGCATTGAACAGATAACAATTCTTCAAAGTCAAGCACTCAGAAGTTGGGAAATGCCACATGTACAAATGCCTACACTACCTTATTTTGTTTCCTTGTGCATTGTGTTAAAGAAATCCAAAATTTCATAACTGCTTTATGTCTTATATCATATCTGACATTTCACATTCCACTCATTGCACAGGATGAAATTGCTGAAGAAAAGCCCAGATGTTTGGATGCATTTGTAACAGTGCAGCCTTTACCTCAAGCAGTATTAAAGCTGAGAACCAGAGTGGGTCTTCATGGGGAGCACAACAATGGCAGCAGGACCAGGGAATATTCAATATTCAATTCAGTAGACCACCTTACTACAAAGGCAATCCATAGCAAAGCTGAAAAGCAAACTTGACCTCCTTTTTGACTGAAACTGCCAGCCGCCCAAGAAGGATGAGACGATTTGGGCTTTATAGGCAGGCACAAACTAGATTTCTGGCAATTTGTCTTACTCTGTCATACAGACAGGAGAAAAAAAAAAAAAACTCTATGGTATGAAACTGATAACAAGGGTACAGAGGATCTGAAATAGGAAAGAGGAAAGTGGAAATCTGAAGCAAGGAGAAAACCTTAGAAGTGAAAAAAAAATCAAGAAAAAGAGAAAAGAGAGGAAGAGGTAAAAAGAATTCATTTCTTCCTAAGTGCTTCTTGTAAAGAAATGGTACCTCTTAAAAGAAAAATAAAAATTAATCTGTCTGAAGAGATGGGAAATGACAGGGCAAAGAGGGAAACCTCAGCTACTTGGCCTGTGGGATCACCTTCATGGAAAATTCAACAGTGGACTAACTAAACAAGCTGAATGATTCATAAAACGTCTGCCTTCTGTGCTTGATGTTTTAAGTTCAGTTGAAACAGGTATGAAAGACTAGTCAATAAGCACAAGCTTAAGCAGAACACTGGCCAGTACTTCAAAGTAATTTCTGAGAAATGGAATCAAGCACTAAATAGCTCCCAGACATCTAGAAGATGACTTAATAGCTTAACAGAGAATCACTGCAGGCACGGCATGGCTCAGCAAATTCAAACTGCTTTGTCAGAGGAGACAAACAAAAGAGTTTGTCTTTTGCAAAAAGACTTTATGCAAAAAAATCATTAGGACAACTCAAGAACAAGTCTGAAGCCTAAAGAGAGGTGTTCAGCACTATTTTAGATTGTTTAGGTTATCTTGTCTGCCCTCTAATGCCTCTCCAGAAAGGCAGAGCTTTCCCGTATGCCTTATCTGCCATCCATGTGCAGGACAAAGGAAGCCTACAGTGGCCAAGATGCCCATGCTGAGGTCACTGAACTGAACCTCAGAAAGCAAATCGTTACAACCCAAATATTCTGAGTATAGCAATTGCTTCTGTTCTTGACGGTCTCTCTCCAACACCATTAATTATCCAGTAACAGCTGCACAAACAAGGAAACAGGTGTCATCCCAACCCACCCTATCTGTCCCTGCCCACTGCAGACAGACAATCACCTACAGCAACTGAAGCAGCAGCCCACCCAGGCAGTCAGTCCATTCACCCCTTCAGTAGGAATTCTCTTCCATCTCCCATGGGCCCCATTTGCCTCTCTTCATACAAATCCCGCCTGAGGTGGAACCAAAGGCTTTGGCTGCCTTTGCTCTTCCTTCCAAGACATCTGTTTGTCTCTGGGAGAGCTAAAGAGGAGTTTACCAGCTCATATTAGCAGAATTTCCAGGCTGTCTCTCCTGCCTGTTCAGTTTTGTGGGACTCTCTACATTTATTTACTGGGTCACTCACTAATGCAGATCCAATATCTGGCTGTGCTGATGTCCACTGGAATGGTTGTTACTAACAAATAGGATAGGATATGATTTGAAATCATTTTACAATCTATACTCAGGCAAGCAAAAGAATTTATTTCCTTCTTTATAAGAACACTGGCAATAAAAGCTTCTCTCCAGGAAATAAAACCAGGAAAAGGCGAGGCCTCTATTAAAAGTGCAAGGAAATTCATGTGGTATGTGCCAATACCACTTTCCTCATGCCTGGCCAAAACACAGCCTCCTTCCTCATCAGTGGCTATATTCCACCCTTTTCATCTCACACCCCACCAATAGCGCTCTCCGACTCACCACTCAACACAGTGAGGGGCCGTTATCAACTTGGCTCAGCTAATCTACACGTTTGATGGTAGACTTGGACCCCTGGGTAAAATGAGCAATAAAAACTAGCATATTGTTATGTGTACATAGGACCAATGCCATGGATTTACAGTAGAGGCAAAGTTTGCTTGATAGAAATCTCTGGCATGCAAAGCTCAGGAGCAGAAAATTTATTTCCTTAAAGCTGTTGTAAAGCACCTACAACTTCCAACAGTGTAAGTAAAACACTAATCTTAAGACTAAAGAGGCATGTAGAAGGTTTTAGTAAAATAAGCTTAAACCAAGGATTAGAGAAACATATTGAAATATTTGTTTGAACTCTTGAAGCAGAAACCAAAGTCAACACTTCAGCAGCTCATTGGATTAAAATAAAATAATAAATAAAAACATCACCCTGCTTTGAAGAATTCACTGTTGAGGGAAGTTAAAATGGCTAACCAGCGAAGTCCTCTGTATAGGCGTGGTAAAGCAATAAAGCATCCATTTGTCAAAAGAGCTGCTATTGGATACTTGGCATTATCATAAACCCTATCTTAAACTAAATCAGTGTGTAATGAGTTTGGGGAGGAAGTTTAAGTGTGAACTTGGACAAAATAATTCATTTCTCAATCTTACTTTGAAGCCTGTCCATCATCAGTTTTCTTCGTATTTGAGGAACCAGGAGCCATGTATGTTTTATACCTAGAATTATATTTTAAAAAAAGCAGTAAGTGCATCAGAATAGTCCCATCTGTAAAGCTGGAAGCATTAACAGAGAGAAGCCTTCAGTATTTATGATAACTTTCATGAATATTAAATTCCCCATATAATCCAGCCACAGTACAGCTTTTATAACTGGAGCAAAAGGAGCAAAATCAGCATCTACATTTTTTATGGCTGAGCATCACCACTTTCAAAGCCCTCAAGCCTAAATTAATCCCTTGCAACCCCCACCTCACCACTACCTTTGTTCTGTGGTATGAACAGCAGCAGGTTCATGGGCCACAGAGATTCAAGTCTCATTGCAAACTACCTGACCCTCTTTCTTCCATACCTCCCACACCAACAGTGACCACCAAACCAGCTTCAGCTCCCTTCCACCTTTGGCTCCAGAAGGTCTCCAAAGCTCAGCTAGACCTGTCAGACGCCTGAAACCCGCGTCCAGGACACATCTTACTCATAATATCCTCCTCATTAAACTCCTCCTACTGACCTTAAGAGCACTTCTTTCTCCAGCATAAAGCAAAGAACACGAAACTAAAATATTACTTCAAAAAGCCACAGCTCTCCAGTTTATCATCTATCCTGAATACATTTTTTTCTGATCCATTACCCTAACCTATATGCAAAACCTTCTCCTTTCTGCATTCTTCTCTACATTTAAATAGGCAAATGTATCACTGAGGCTCTCATGTTGGTCTGAGGACAGAATCATAATTATAGAATGATTAATTTGTTATTATTTTCAGAAGTGACTAAGGCTACATGCCGAAGTTGGTACTTTCTGGGAATGCCTTTATGGGAAGTATTGAATCACAAAGTGTTGCTCTATCCTCCATTAAGAAGGGCCTGACAGCACAAAGGTTACAACAGAGACAGGACTGTAATCCTTAAAACTCCCAGGATTACACTACCAGGAAACAGAAAGAAATCAGTCTTGCAACAGATTACATAATATTTGAATTTCTAACGAAGTGAAGAACCAAACATAATAAACAAGAGGCCTGCCTGTTAAAAGCCACTGAATAATGGAAATATATTAAAATTTATAAGAACAATTAGTTTTCTTCATTTAAAACATTAACCTTTATTAAATAGACCCAAACTTCACACATACGAGATATACCAAATGTATTCAACCATCTATGCTCAAGGAGATAATGTATAGAAGTTGCATTTATAATCAACTACTCTTCCTTATGGTGGTACGAAGTACAGTCAGCTACTACTGGGTATCGCCATTATACCACATACATTACAGGAAAAATGCATTTCTTCCTACTGTGCCATGAGTCCTGATAAAGAGGAGTTGGAAGTTAAGGAGAAACAGAAAAGTGATTTTTATATAGCAAGAAGAAAAACGGCTGCAAATAAACCAAGGCTATTCATTCCGCACTTGTTCACAGTATTAAGCACCAACGTGATTTTTAAGTGGTTTTGCTTCTGTGATCCCCTAAAGTAATCACAGATGATATACTTCCAAAACCTGAGAACAAAGTTCTGACACTCTAAAGGTCACGCATACCCCCTCCAAGAGCACCCAGCTGGAGATGTCTTGGCAGGAATTGAAGGAAGGAGCAAGCATAAAGCAGCTTTCCCATGTCAGACCCTGACAGCAATCAGGTAGTAGCTGACAAGCAACCAGTTAATGTAAAACCACAAAACTCTCATGCTGTCTAACCAAACGGAAATTTTTGCAGACACGTCAAAGGTTTCTGCAGTCTTCCTCAGCCAAAGTTAAAACTGATGTTCAACAATAATGTGTGGCTGGCAGGACTCAGATCAAGAAAGGGTGCGGCCTGTTGTAATGTGTGTGCACATCATAAAATGGTTTGGGTTTGAAGGGACACAAAAAATCATCTAGTTCCAACCCCTCTGCCATGGACAGGAACACCTTCAACTAAACTAGGTTGTTCAAAGCTCCATCCAGCCTGTCCTTTAACACTGCCAAGGATGGGGCATCCACAACTTCTCTGGGCAACCTGTTTCAGTGTCTCACCATCCTCATAGTTAAGAATTTCTTCCTAGTATCTCATCTAAACGTCTAAATCCTCAGACTGGTGCTTTAAAACCCTGCAGAATCCACTATAATTGCCATCTCTCATTTCCCCCCGCCACCCGTCGTTTTTGAAGAAAGCTCACAGTCAGTGGTTTCTACAGAGAAAAGCTCTTGGTCGGTGTTCATCCATCATCAGGAAAAGCTGAAGTCGCTGCAAAATTGATTTTACCCTGCTGGTCCCCTCGCTGCTGCCGGAGCGCTCCCCCGGCCCCGCAGACAAAGCAAGCGGCCCCTCCGCCCGGACACCGCCGAAACGAGCGCTCGACCGGACCGACGCCTGCGCCGGCCGCCCCCCTTCCCCTACCCACTCTCCGCCGCCTGGGGTCCCGGCGACCGGGGGTGGGAGACACGGCGGGCACCCCACCATCCTCCTGGGAGCGGAGCGCGGACTGCCGAGACGGCCGGCGGGGCGCGGTTCTCACCGGAGGGGCAGCGGGATCCGCCGCTGGGAAACCAGGAAAGCCGCTCGCTGTTCCCGGGCGGGCTGCGGAGCGCCCGGCCGAACCACCTCCCGCCAGCGGCGGCACCGCCCCGCCCCGGGCCCGGTTAACCCCCTGCGCGCCGAGCAGGCTGCGGGAAGCGCCGCGCTGCGGGGCGGGCACAGAGCACGGCTGTGGCGGTAATGCCGGTGGCCGTGGGGAGCGGCAGCCACGCAGCCGGCGTGCGGGAAGCGCGAGGCTCCGGGCGCTCGGCGGGAGAGCTGCTGCCAGGGCACGGGCGTTCGGGAGGACCTTATCGTGAAGGTAGAGATACAGATACACACGCAGGTGTCGGCACGCCGAGGATGGTGGAGTCGGGTCGGTGCCTGTGTCTGCCCTTGTGGGTGTCGGTGCGTACACACCGTGTGCCCTTTCTCATGGGCATTTGGGCACGGCAAACGCGGTGCGAGAAAAGAGCAGAGACGGCTTCGGATACTGGAAGAGTAAATTTAACATCGTTCACACAGTAACTGAAAACACCAAACCCACAATGCTGCAATACTGTTTTTAAAATAATTTTTCGCACCACACTGTAGTTTGTCATAGTAGGGAATACTTGGGAGACAGAGAAACTTAAACCTTCTTGGTAGAGAACTTTCTGTGCCTCAGGACAGTAAACACATTAGGCACAAGGCATTGCTGAGATGTATTTATTACAAAATCATGCACTGGGCATTTAGACCAAAATTTATTCATATCCTGTCTCACACGAAAGGACTTTGTATGGGAATATAAGAGAGAGAAATTCCTTGCACAGATGCATTACTAGGCATGAACGACATGGAAGAATTGCTCAACAAACTCAGAAAAATGTCCCCTGTTCAGCTTGTTTAGATTTCTCCATTTAGCTATATATTAAGAAAATAATCAGTGTAAATTTCTTTTTTGTAAATTATAAGGTTACTATACTTACCTTGTCTGAAATGTTCAATTACGCATTCCTATGAATCTAACAATTGGTAGTAACCTTTGCTCTCAGCTATCACTAGCAAACTTAAAATGTCCTTTTAGCTTCCTGGTTTTGTAGTGTTTGGGTTTTCATTCCATTTTGCATTTTAGTGGGAAGGATACTAATGTTGTGTAGAAGGGTGAAAAATAAACAGCTACGTACTGGGGTTATAAGAACAATGTGCAATTGGTGTCCATTTTCAGGTTTTTATATTGTATGGACGAAAATTTGAGCTATGGAAAATAAGCCTGTCTGACATAAACATATTCTCCCTTCTGCTTACCATAAACCACTTTTACAGTCAATTGGTCGAATAATTCAGTGCAGCTGGTTTACCCACTGCATTTTGATTCTTCAGTTATTCTGGATGTTTTGTATCATTACAACTATTAATAGAAGGACAAAATGTGCTAAGACTGAACTTCTATATTTCTGTTTCTAGCTTTTTCTCCCAGACTATAGCACAATATGTAACTACGTTCTGAAAAATTATCTGCAGAGAAGAAAGCATCTTCATATTTTAGTCTAGTCCAAAAAGACAGAAGTGGTTAGAAATATATATTAGATATACATTAGGTATATATTAGCCTTCACTACAGTGAAATGTTTGTATATAAAAGGAAAATTACTCTTTGGTCACTAAGCTGCCAAGTTATTGTTAAATCTTAATCCAGAATTCTCCTTTAGAAACATTCACATACTCAGTATACTTGGATGCAATTCATAAAATGCAACTGCACTTTTGTTTTATCTTTGGGCTTGCAAAGCAATCAGTATTAAAAAAAAAAAAAAGTCATCTCACTACTTAAAGGCATTCAGGACAGAAATAGAGCACAAGACAATGAAACAAATGTTTCAGCATTTGAAACAATAAAGCTAGATTTTGTAATAAGCACCCAGCTTTTGACTTTGGCATTTCTCTGAAAAACAGAAGTGGAAAACCAGAAGCTTCCACTGATTTTACATGGAACTGCTGATGACTTTGAAAACAACCAGCTGCATGGCTGCATTGAGTCAGAAGTAAATAGAACAACTCGATTATTGGGATAAGGTGAATTCAAGCAGCACACTTCCATCCTCAGGTTCAGCTGGAGATTTTTGATTTGTTACACCACTTTGACTTCATGTCCCTTGGAGAACAGGCAAGTTATGTGTCTGCTGCAGCTCTCTGTTATTCTGAATGCACAAACAGATTCCAGGATCGCCCCCCTGCTCTTGTGAAGAGACATCTCAGGCTGTTAATATTCTAACTCATGGTGTTCAAACTGTGATCCATTCAGACTCAGTTGATCAACAGTGCAGATCAAACATCTCCTTGACTTGACTAAGGAAAGTTGAGTACACATTAATGGCAATCATTTAGGATGGAAAAGACCACCAAGATCATCAAGTCCAACCTTCAACTAAATACCACCTTGTCAACTAAACCATAGCAC
Source organism: Platysteira castanea (assembly GCA_013397175.1). Classification (NCBI taxonomy): domain Eukaryota; kingdom Metazoa; phylum Chordata; class Aves; order Passeriformes; genus Platysteira; species Platysteira castanea. The sequence goes on from VYXC01008166.1 coordinate 131,656, forward strand.
TGTCATGTATGGTTGTTTCTTGAACACTTCCAAGGATGGTGACTCCACCACTTCCCTGGACAGCTGATTCCAATGCTTAACCACCCTTTCAGTGAAGAAATTCTTCCTGATGTCCAACCTGAATCTCCCCTAGCAGAGCCTGAGGCTGTCTCCTCTCATTCTGTTGCTGGTTGGCTGGGAGAAGAGACCAACCCCCACCTGGCTATAGCCTCCTTTCAGGCAGCTGTAGAGTGATAAGGTCACCCCTGAGCCTCCTTTTCTCCAGGCTAAACAACTCCAGCTCCCTCAGCTGCTCCTCACAGGACTTACTCCCTAAAACCTTCACCAGGTCTGTTGCCCCTCACTGGAGTATCTTCTGTGAGTTGTTTTCTACCTTATTTTCTCTTCCCTGTCCTCCTGGGAAGCAGAGCGATAGAGAGGCTTGGCGGGCACCTAGTGTCCAGCCAAAGTCAACTCACCACAACTGGTCAGGTTTCAATGTTTTGTGTGTCTGGGAAAACACAATAAAGACGCTCTCACACCTGCTAGGTTCAGCAGAAAGGAGGGGAAAGACCCTTTATTTACATATGTCACGTCTTACACAATTCTCAACTGCACAAGGGATTGGAGGACATGTCACTTCCTTCTCAATCCCACTGGAGAAAAAAGATGCTCATCAAACTTCTCTTATCACAAAAGGAATGAAAAACAGAAAATACCGTTAAGTAAACATTGGCTGTTATTTACATGAAACTGTGTGAGAAAGAATTCTGACTCCAAGGTTAAAACAGAAGGCTTTAGCAAAAACCAGGGCAACAGTTATGAGCTCCAACTCTGGCGTCCCCTGATATGCTAGCCTAGAAAACTGGATTTCCCCAAAAGCTCTGCCTTCACAGCAAAATTAGTGGTTTCAATGTATCTGGACATAATCCACACCACAAATTGTAAGTGAAGACAGATACAAGGTAAGTAATCTCGCACACCCCTACAGTTACAGCTTGATGTAAGCTTTTTGATATTTAGAAAATTTAGAAAATTTTTCTGACTAGCCAATAACTGTACATTTAAGCATTTGCATATGTTTTTAAATACAACTTAGTCAAAATAACAGACAGCAAAGATGGACTCAGGTGCTGAGTCTGACAACATCAATAGCAAAATTTGTACAAATGTTTGCTGAAATTTTTGAGGGTTCAGATTAGCAATGGTTTACCTATTTCTAATCAATTTTTACATCTAAAGAAGAGCAGTATTAAACTAAATCCTCTAAACATTCTGTTCAAAGAAATCTATATTTAGTAATAAATTTCACAATCTTCAGGACTTGGATTCGAAGGTAAAATGTACTGAATGCAATCTGAAGAGGAAATTCTAAGAATTACCAGTTCACATTTCATAGTACTAGCAAAAAACATGGTAATGAAACTGCATCGACTTTCTAGTGGACTTTATAACCAATATTTAATTATTAATAAGATTTCAGGGATATATCTTAAACCAAGTAGATAAAATAGCAAGTGTTGAAATATCAGTGTATCTTTTTCAAAATATTAAAGTACAACTTCTGTAGATTGCTATTTCAAAGTACATACTTTTGTATGGTGTGAATAAACACAGTGATCTGACATATAATATTTTTGTTGCACTCAAGAATTCAGGATAGATAATTTTTTTATTTAATGGCTGAAAGTTCAGACATCATGGATAGCTGAGTCCATGTAGCTGTTAACCAGTGATTCAGCTTCTATATAACAAGAGTATAACAGGAAATGCCACCCGATCTTTAATTACGTGGTTGAACACTATGACTGACCAACTAGTTCTTGTGCAGCAGGCATAGCAGTAGAACTGTCGTAGAAAGGTTAAATTACAAAAATAATAAATGAGCTTTTGGGATGAAGAAGCAATCTGTTCAGTGAAGGCTTGACTTTTTTACTGCAAGTGTCCGTACCAGTTCAATTCTTACTTTTTACATTTCATCCCATATCACACAGTTCCCCTTCACCTTTCTTTGTGGCATAGCTCATGAGTACAGCTGTCCTTAACCGAAGAAACTTGCTGATTTGGACACATCGATAGCATGCCTGTGTCTAGTCAAGTCAGCAGCAATATGGTAACCCTGTTTGAGAACAGCAAAGCAGCACAAGTCTTGCACAGGAGAAAACCTCAGTTTTGCTTTATTTTGTTTATTATATTAAGGAAAAGTCTAGGACTAAGCACTGACAGCTATTGCCCATTCTTTAAAATTTACTATAATCAAGCTCAATGAAGTTCATGCATCTCACAAACTTCTCAATCAAGGATGAGTTAAATTACAAAAATAATCTAGCCAACATGTAAATAGTGGACTATATAAGCAATACAAGGCTTTAGTTTCCCCAACAGTCTTTCAAGTTACTTATTATATCTGCGAAACGGTGGCTTTAACTCATTGCTTGCAGGTGGTGTTTCAGATTGTTCTGAATCTGCAATAGAAAAAAAAGATCAAAGTTTACAGAATAACTTCAACCATTAGAAAAAAAGGTCAGCTAAAATTTTTGGTTTCTCCCTCATGTCAAAATGCATATAAACTCCAGTACTTTTAATTTTGAATTAACAAGATAAACAAGCTACCTAAGAAATTTGCAGTATGATGCAAATCTATATCCCAATACAAAGGGATTATAGACTTACATATAGAATGGGTTGTATCTCCTGCCTGATGTGTCTAGGACTTGTTCTGTGCAAGTGAGAACAGAAAAAGCTCTGTCTCAAAAGGGAGCTGCAAGGGTGCTCATACTGCCAATTGCTTTGGATGAACAGAGAAAAGTACACCAGTGGGAAAAAAGTAAAAGCACTACCTTCTGCAATCGCCTCGAAGAATGAAAAGGAGAAGGTCAAAACTGAATGAAGGTACCCCTCCGGATGAAGCCACATTGTTAAGAGCATTAAAAGCTATCTCCTTTTACACTGAGATACAGAACCAACCTCAATCAGAATAGCTATGACTGTAAACAAAGGTAGTAGAAGCAAAGCAGTTGTCATGTTATAGAAAAATTTGGAAAAGTAACTCAAAAATTAGATGTATCTATATATGAATCTGTGCAGCACACTGACTTTTCAGCAGCCTTTACAGTGTACCCATAATTTTTTTCTCTATTGCCTAAGTGGTATAACCAAACCAATTTCATAATTACTCTGAAAAATCTCCAAGTTTTTTTTATATCTCAAATGTCTCATTAGAGACACACACATTACAGAAATCAACTATCACCAAATTAATGAAATTGGCATTTTGAAATCCCAAATCCTTTAATTTTACTCACAGTCATAGGAAAGAAAATTGTCAGCACACAAGAAAGTTAAACAGAATCTGAAAACAAAGAATAATATTCAAGCTTTTCTTTCATGCTGAGGAAGAGCACTTTTAGATGCCATGGCTGAATTGTTGGGTCACTGAGCATCTCAAAGCAGCATCCTCTGCATGATCACAGTTTGGATACTTAGGGTAACTTCAAGAGTGGCTTCTAAGGTTATGCATTCTTCTTCAGATCCAGACCAAGATCTGGCTTCATCGCCCAGTTTTATGGCATTTTTTCTTCTGAATAAAACCACGCAACCTCTAGTTCTCTGTTTTCTTCTGATACTCACCTGGAGGACGAGGTTTTGAACACCAAAAAAAAAAAAAAAATAGATACATTAATGGAAGACATAAAGATGAATTCAGACAGAGGTGAAGTGTCAGAGAAATTACAATATCTGGCCTCTAAGACTTTCATACATTAATATATCAAGGTCAAGAGAATCATGACAATTCCCAGTGTATACAAAAGGATTCCCTGACACAAATAAAAAAAAATCGGGTGCATGCAATGGGAGGTCCAATAGCATTTCCAAACATTGCTATAGAAAACTGATACAGCCCCCCTGGTTACCAAAGCAAAAGGTCTTTGACAGAAGTAAGGGGAATTTTCCCACCCTTTAGCCTTTATATTTAAGTGTTTTCAAGTGATGTCTTTCATATCTATTACTGTTGTGCATGACAAAATAAGGTGTGAAAGCATAGGTGAACACTGGATAACTTTTTTCTCTTAAACTGTTGCGATTCCACTGTCTTCAACAATGTGCATATATTTATTTTGACAAATTTCTACGAATAGTCGTCTATTTCTTAAAGACAAGTATCAATGACACTTGTGACGGAGGTTTTCAGAAAAATATTAAGGGCAAAAGAATATTCCTAACAAAAAGGCAACAAATATTTTTCAGGCTGCTTAAATTTAGGCAGGATGGCTGTGTCTCTGCAGCATTTTATGGAAACACATCACACAGAAGCCCCTGGATCAGAACACAGAAGCCCCTGGATTGGAACAGAGCCTACTGCAATTGTAGGGATGAAAAAAGTCCATGAAAGCACCTGCCTTCACTGACTACAAACAGGAGCACTCCTTTCTTTAGCTGGTCATAGGGTATTGTAAACTAAGCACAATAATGCAATGTGTCTCACCAAATTCAGAGAGCCACACAAATATTGAGGCTGCCCTCTGCTGTTACCTTGAGAGCCCAGCTCATTAAAAAAAAAAAAAAAAATCTTTCAATAACATTACCTTCGGAGTGCTCACTATTTTCTGATGTTTTCTCGGTCTTTTTTTCCCATCCAGTGCACTGCTGAAACCAGTCAGTCCCATAGCCATTGCTTATTAATTTGCTAAAATTTACTGCCTCACTTTTTCTCTGAGCAGGCCTGTAAATACAAATATATTAAAGGAAAACAAAAGCAAAAGTAAACAAAAATGGGGACTGGGGCAAAATTTTATTTTGCACAGAAAAGACTTTATAATTTATTTCTAATTATAACATTAACTTAAAAATACAACCATTTATAGCCTTAAAATTTATTTATAAATAACAAAACATATATTCTACATGTAATCATCTAAGAAGAAAAACCAAAAACAAACAAAAGCAGACGACTATGCCTGATTTGGTACTGTGTAAATTTACATGAGAAGAGCTATCTCTTTCATTGGAAGTTTACATGATAATACTTACACAGTTCTGGTCTTAAAGACAGAAAGTGCAAAAGGGAAATCCCTCAAAGAATATGCAAAAGTAAAAAAGGCTGATGGTACTCATTCTGTGGTGCACAAAAATGAAATTTTGTCACAAATTTTCTCTTAAATTCATTTGACAGTTTAATTACTTATTTGGCAGCATTAATATAGTTCTAAAACATACTGGGATTATTGATGACTGAGCAATAAATTTCCAAGACAAAGTATGCAGAAACAATTCAGCTGTCCACACAGGTGATGATGTGATTACAGCACATCACATGTGACATAAAAATATGCTTAAAACACCTCTTCCAAGTGTTCATTACAGTATTTTTGCTGTGTCTGACCTTATACAGGCTACAGTTCATGTCTTTCCTTAAAGTGTCAGTCCTATTTGTATCTCTGTAACCGACACCTACAGAACTAACAATGCAGATTATCATTTTCACCTGTTCACTGGCATTTAGAAAAAAAACAGACAATCTAGAACACCATAAAAATCTGCTACATGAAGACAAGCAACTCTATGCTTAGTTTTCCTAATGCAAAGTTTTATTAAAAACTTTCTTACATGAGTTAAAGTACTGGTATTTTAGTTGCTTTAGATGCTTTTAAATATATTTTAGCATCACACATGATAGCAAGTTTAGCAGCAATAAAGATCTACGAGGTCCATACACATATCCACTAATTCCTGCAATTTCACAAGGAGCAATTTTACATGTACGCATGAATAGTTGCAGGCTTAGGTGTTTAATGGTTTCCATAAGTGTACTACTTACATGGGTGGGAAGGAAAGCTTATTTGCTCCACTAATTCTTGTTTGCAGAAACAGTTGGCATTTTGCTTGGATATTTAGGGCTTATAGGAGGGAGCTTTACCTGTGTTAGAGAAAGCTTTAAAAAAAGGAGTTATGAAAAAAATAACCAAGAAGATTATATGAGAGCATAGCCTTCAAAAGTGAGGGTGATATTAAAGGCCTAAATGTGTTCAAATTTCAATGTCTTATCTATGTTATTTCCATAAGTAATAGTAGTGGATTATAGAGGAATAACAAAAGATAAAGCAGCCCCTTAGTTATTCTACATGAGATTACCTGTTTGCTCTCTCCACAACGTGCTCTACACAACTTTTCTCTACTGTGCTTTCCCTCACAGCACACTTCTACCCAAAATTAAGCTTCCAACCGAAACTTATCCATTACAACCTCTCATCTTGGTCCATTTCTCTCTATGCAGAATATGAAAACAGACCAGGCTTACTGAAGTCAGGAAGACTTGAAATTAACTTACGGTTAAATTGCTACTTCTTTTTTAGTTTGTTTGGATTTTTTTTTTATAAAAAGCATAAAACATCCTATATAGTAAGAAAACTGTTGTGGTATATTAATTAGAGGTTTGAAATTCCAACAAATATATATATATTGGGAGAAGCCTACAACAGAGAAATATATCTTGCTTTTAACATCTTTACTTTCCAATGACAGGTAAAGAAGCTCAGTGTTGACTAACAGACTGAAAGATGACACGTAGAAAGCCAGGGAAATGACATCACACCCTCCAGAACTGAAAGTGGGGAAACTGAAAAGTAGTGGAGAAATATTAGCAACACATATAAAAGCTCTTTATTTCACCTTTGATCAAAATCAACAGCTGCTAAAGGGTCGACTTACTTCCCTCTCAAATAAAAGCATGAAATTAAATAACCTCAACAACTCCCAGGTATTTTTCACTAATAGTTGCTAAGAAATTATGAGTTATAAAAACAAAACATCTTTAAAGACTACTTACACCTTCCTTCATTGCACAAAGAAAAGGGGACAAGGGGGAAGTGCTGAAGATAGCACAGAATTTTCAAAGCTTATTAACACAGTTTTTATATTATATTTATATGTCCTTTTAATTAGAACCTAAATGTATTATTTGACTATTTTCTTTTCTAAACATGCAACCCAATGGGATAAGAGGTATTCATTGCAGGTTATTTAGAAAAAAATCAGGACAGGGTAACTAAAAGTGAAATGTATTGCTCTGTACATTTAAAAGTACATTAAGGATAAAAATACTTTCCACCTATATGGACATACACACTGCAATACAGTTAACAGAACAAAAAATTAGGAAGTTGAAAATTGGGTGCATCAACAGCAGTCACACTTGGATTTCAGACACTACAAAATACCCATGAAAACCTCTATACGGAGAAGATTCCAAAATGTAAACACACCAAGGACTTCTCAAGGAGCCTGTGCACACTGAGTACAGAAAGAGCAAACAAAAGTATAATGGCCCTTGAATACATATAATCAATGAACTAATTAAGAAGTCACTAAAAAAAAGCAGATCTGAATGTTCAGAGAATGTAAGTTTTCTTATTATCTGGAAGTGAAGCCTAGGACAGACAGTTGTACTGATTCTGAGCCAGGATGTTAATGCAAACACCTGTGTAAAGTCAGTGCTGAAACCCCTACAGACCTCAGTGGAGTCAGACTGGGTCATTTGTCAAAGAAGAAGAGATGATACTAGCAAGAGCATGCAGTGATGTCAGAGGCAGCTCTGTGAGATGAAAAGGAGGCTCTTTGTCCAACCTGGAGGTTAAAAAACACATTAGCTGCTTTTAAAACTGCCTTTCAAGTTTGTCCACACTATTTGCTGAAGCAGCCTATTTGTGCTTTACATTTCAAAAATGCCATCTTATTGAGCTAAAATGATAGCGCTGTCTTCCATCTATCACTGGACTGGACCACTTCAGACCTGACATGCAATGGAAGTTTCAGATCCAGGACACAATTCTCTACAGTGTCAACTGATAAAAGGTCATACGCTGAAGGCACGATGGCACAAAGGGCAACACAGAAACACAACTCAATTTGATAGTCAGGATACATAGTTAGCAGATGGAAAGAGATGAGACTTTCCTCTTGGCACTAAAAAGAAGCACCAGGAAAGGAGGTCTAGTAATTAAAGAGTTAATTAAAGGGCAAGGGGAGAGCAGAAGCTAGAGAGATTTTGACTAGAGACAGAAAAAGGGTCAAACTGTCCAAAATAAAGTCAAGGAGAAAAAAGGGGAAAGGAAAGGCAAAGAGAAAAGTCTTGAAGGCTGTGAGCAAGAGCATTGTTTTAAATGTCTTTCTTGGCATTAAATGAGAGGCTAGCATAAACTGCAGGGATCAAAACATTCCATACTGTTCAAGTAAATTAATTAATGACAAAAGTAGCAAGGGGACAGATCAGAATTTGGTTTTGGAGGGCACCTGCAATCTGTTTAGGTGCTAGTTGTTACTTTGCTGGGCAAATTCAGTATTTAAAGCAGACTCTTGTGCCACTGCACTCCTATGATTACAGCTGAGGGGGCTTTTTCCCTTTGACAAGCCTCTTTTTAGCAGCCATCAATTTTCCCAGATAAAACAAAATACACAGGGCATTTTTTTACAAACTACACAGGGCATGTTCTTGGTTCAAAGTGTTTTCTCCCTTTGTGAAGAGATGACAACAATATACTCTAAAAATTACTATGTTTATTATAAATACACATGTATTAATCTTGGATTCAAGAAATGTGAAATAGAGTATGTATTGTGCCCGACTGGTATATGAAGAACAATGGATATCTGCAGCCAGCATGGAAAAATAAAAGCCTCCAGATGAAATCCTGGCTCCTGTGTGATCAAGGACAAAATTCTAGATTACATTTCAAATCTCTCTTTGAGGTAAAATCCTGGCCTCAGATGAGCAATCCTTTTGCTACAGCACATATATACCTAAGTACATATGCATATATACACAGACGCTTCAGGCAAGTGCCTGAAAGAGAGGACTTTGGAGATGAAGGAGTAATCTTACTGGTGCTGCAGGGATATTGTCAAATGCTGATGCAAACCCTGATGACACCTTCAACTGACCTTTCACCCATACAGGCCTCCCTTCTTCTTAAGGTCACAGCTTTTTCAACCCAACCCAATTGGGCCACAAGATGCACAAGCAAAAGAATCACAGAATTGTTGCCCTGTTTTTGTTAGCCTTCTGAATTTACATTTTTTGGAGTCAGATTCTCAGAGTTTTTATGTAAATATGGCCAATGTTTACTTAACTGTCCTGTTTTTCATTCCTTTGGGGTGAGGGAAAGTTTGACGAGCATTTCTTTTTACCAGTGGAATTGAAGAGGAAGTGACACCGTCCTTCCAATCCCTTGTCGAATTAAGAAACCTATAAATATATGAGGTCAAATAAAGTTTTGTTCTTCTTCTCTCTTTTTGCTCAACCAGCTCAGGTGTCAGAGTGGTTCTTTCTCGTGTCCTATAGCGACACAGAATCACAGAATGGTTTGGGTTGAAGGGTCCTAAAAGAACACCTAGTTCCAACTCTCCTGCCATGGGCAGGGACACCTTTCACTAGACCAGGCTGCTCAGAGCCCCCTCCCGCCTGACCTTGAACACTTCCAGGGATGGGACATCCACAACTTCTCTGGGCAACCTGTTCCAGAGCCTCACCACTCTCACAGTAAAGAATTTTTTTTTTCCTAATATCTAATCTAAACCTACTCTCTTTTAGTTTGAATACATTCCCCCTTGTCCTGTCACTACATGCCCCTGTAAACAGTCTCTCCATCTCTCTTGCAGGGTCCCTTCAGGTACTGGAATGCCACAATTAGGTCACCCCAAAGCCTTCTCTTCCCCAGGCTGAAAAATCCCAATTCTCTCAGCCTTTCCTCACAGGAGAGGTGCTCCATCCCTCTGATCATCTTGGTGGCTTCCTCTGGACTCCTCCAACAGGTCCCTGTCCTGCCTGTGCTGGGACCCCAGAGCTGGATGCAGCACTGCAGGTGGGGTCTCACCAGAGCAGAGCAGAGGGGCAGAATCCCCTCCCCTGCCCTGCTGCCCACGCTGCTCTGGATGCAGCCCAGGACACGTTTGGCTCTCTGGGCTGTGAATGTCCATTGCTGCGTCATGTCCAGATCTCACCCACCAGCACCCCCAAGGCCTTCTCGGCAGGGCTGCTCTCCATCTGTTCATCCCCCAGCCTGTGCTGATAACAGGGGCTGTCCCAACACAGGTGCAGGACCTTGCACTTGTCTTATTAAGCCTTGTGAGATTCCCATGGGCTGCTTCTCCTTGGGCCAGAAGTCCATCACTTTGCCATGAGCACAAAGGCTAAATCCTTCACGCACTAACACTCTGCTGATTTGCTAAATTCCCAGAAGAATAAGACTTATTGCTGTGACTAAGGCGTTAGGGATGAACTACAGGATCCATTCTGAGGCATGGAGAACCATGTAATGGTCTCCTGGATCTCCAGTCCTCCTCTACACAGCAATAAACACAAGGAACAGTGGCAATTTTAATACTTCAGAACAAAGCAGCATAAAGGCTTAAACCTCCAGAGCAAGGGCCCACTTGGGAACTATGTTTTCCAAACTGAGCAGAAGAGGTACCCTTAGAGGTTAAATGGTTTTGCACTTGTTCCTAAGGGCGCACTTTGGGATTTAGCTCCACAATTGCATCATGCATCTCTCTTCTGAATAACTGCTTAGTCACACTGGACTGAAAAATATTTTCAATACATGCAGTCTCATACTACCAGAAATACTTGAGGTAGTTTGCTGCTGCAGTATCATCATGCAGTCAAATAAATAAATTGAATATTTCTTACAAATTTGCATGTGGTGTTTTGGAATACATTCTTCTTACTTTTCAGCATACAAGATGTATGGCAAAAAACTAAAATTGAGACTTTTTGGTAGGGCTATTGTTTCACTTGGAAGACTCTTTGGGAAGGTACTCTTAGAGCATGGGATAGAAATTTCCCAAAAGAGGATATACAAGAAAGAAGCACCATGTGACATTTCAAGATACATGATACACTTTTCAGTGTACAACAAAGATACTGTGAAGCACAGCCAAATGAGAGATGGTGGTGTGGAGGTAGAGCTAAACCTAGCAATACAGAATCTGCCTTCTCAGGCACCTAATCTTACAGAAAAAGACTTGGTAGTTTTAGAACCTTAGACAAAACTTCAACTTCCAGGAGAATCATGTCAATTATATATGAGGGCCTCGGCACATTCGGAATCTGAGCTAAATATATAACATATATTCACTTTGCATTTAGTGATAAATAAAGCACATGGAAACTTTCAGGCATGTGACTGAATGAAGCTGGGTCTCAACCAAACTCCACCAAAACTGAAACGGACCTCAGTCTCACTTTACCAGTCAGCACATGGACTTGAGTTACTGTTATCAAAGTTAAGTTTGACTCTTAAAGCACTGAACATAAATGGTTCTTAAGTAAAGGAGTGAGGAACAGCACTTCCTCTATGTCCTAGTTCAATTCCTTTAAGCAGCACTGCAGCAAGTCAAGTTTTTATTTTCAGTGCCTTAAATCTATGATTGAAAAAAAAAGCTTCACCTATCAGTATCAGGCAAATTACAGTTTAAACACATGTTGCTTGTTTGCCTGTTGCCACAGATTAAGTAAACATTCCCTGAGCCTATTCAGTAATGAGGTGTTCCCATTTACACAAGACATCATTCTGAACTTACTCTATTTACTCATCTCAGCAAAGGCTGAGGACTTCTTTTTCTAAAATGTCCAACATTTGCCCTTCTGTTCAAGCAGGGAGGTGCTAGTGTTCAAGTACATCAAATGCCTTTCCAGGTATACCCTAAAGGCCTATGGTAAGCATGGCAACTGAAATTACAGAGGGTATTTAAAAAGCCTAAGGCTTCAGCATCTAAATTGGGCAGGGGCAGGGAGGATAAAAGAGGGAGAATAGCAGATAGGTTTCCAAGACAAAATACCAATGTCAGTACAGAAAGGTTTGTTCTGGGCATAGCTTGTGCTAAACTTACTTTGTCTTGGATACATCTTTCATTCAAAGACAGCTAGCACAGTGTCTTTCGGAACTCCCTTGCATTTTAAACTGAATGAAACTCCTTTTTCAGAATAGTCTTCTGTTCTTCTTTCTTCCTCACCCAAGATGTCTGTTTCACCAGGAGTGAATTGCAGGAGAAATAAAGCATAAGAAGATGGAAACTAACTACTGCTTTTCATTTATACTTAAGTATATGTACCATACAATGTGACTGGGAATGGGAAACTGCATTTCTGGTTCTTACGCTACACCTGCAGCATTTAAGAAAACATGACTTTCTTCTTGTTCTCTAACTGAAATATAAAAATTGATTCTGGAATACAGAAACTCACGTGGATTACAGCTTCCCTCCTCTAAGAAGTCACTGGCCCAGACAGAGATGTGTTCACAAGCTGTACCTCTCCATCCTACCTTCTTTTTCTCTGCGTTTTCTTTGTCCTCACCATCCCACTGCCAAACACTTTTCGTATCAAAACCAAAAGGCCTTCTTCCTGCCTCATAACTGTTACCGTGATGGTCATCAGCCTTAAACTCTCTGTGAACCATACAATCTGGTAGAGAGGAAACACAGCTCCTGTAGGCAACAATTTAACGCGTGTTTGTACAAGGTATACAAATCCTGCACTTTAGTACAGAAGCATTCTGAAATGTTAATAGATGAAGAGGGAGGCCAAGATGTGCTGGGCCTCAGCGGTCTTACCGTGGCTCCTCAGTTGCTGCGGGATTGGCACAGTGTGAGTACCAGTCAGGTGCAGCACGTGCTGCTGGAGGGAACTTGGTTACCACGTGACTGTAGTGCTTCAGCAGGTCTGGAGAGAAAAAGACAAAAACCAGTACTTTTCTGACTTCTTATCTAGTTGCAAAAGCACTACCTTTGTTTTGAGATTGCTGTTTTGTCAGGAAGAAATGCTTGCTTTCTTCCTTCAGTAAAGAGCATTTTTCTCCCAGGATAAACCAGAGAGTAAGAACCTTGCAGCATTCTGCTCCACTTGGACCTTGCTTGTCTTGTTCTAAATACTTTGACGTGTTTCTACTGCTTGGTTAATTGATATTTTTGGATTTGTTGCTCTGCTCTAAGCATGCACACAAGCCATCTGCTCAAGTTCCTCAGGCTGCCCTCTTTGATAAAGGAAATAAGAAACCCACACATCCCCCTGGTACAAGAACAGAATATGTAACACACTAAAGGTCACCACAAAGTAATACTTTATAAACCTCTACCAAATTTTTGTGATTAGGTTTTTTGTGAAATTATTTTCACCAGACTTCTACTTAAATAGCCCAAGCATAAACTGCAGAGACCTCACTCAAATGCAGCCAGATGGTCATCAGCCACTTTGATCAAACACAGGGCAAGACCACATTTCGCTAAAGGCTACCTACACACAATAGACTGCAAGGATGTCTTGACAAGGTGGCCTCTTACATCACATTCTCATTTCCTCACTTTTTCCACGGCTTAATTGCAAAAGTCCAGAGGTTCCTCTGCAACCCCTACAAGCACTTTACATCGCACTCAAGCAAAGCCAAAGAGAACAAAGGAAAACCAAAGAAGCAAGACAGATGCTCACCAGATTGGCCTCCTTGCTTTTCCAGCCTCATGTAGGCTGAATCAGTCTCTTTGATCTACCTTCTGCGGCACCCAGACAGTGGCACTTCATGGGGACCTTTTAAAAGGTCACTGAGACCCAGAATCTGGGATGTTGGGGGAACTGGACTCTTCTCTGGTTGTTTCAGTGGCATGGGGTATTGCTGTCCTGAAATAATAGAAGAGAAAATATTTATACTGAAAGTTAACTGCTGCTTTAAGTTAAAGCATCCCTTTTTCAGGCAGCTTAACAAATTGAGCCCACCTGGAACATGAATGAGGTGCTACATTTCATTTTGGAGACAAAAGACCAGGCTTGCTCATTCTGGGATGTAGCACAAGCAATTTCTAGAGAATCAGTTGCAAAACACTTCTGTTTCAGTTTTGAGACAGCATTCAAGTTTTCCCATAAAGTGTTCTCATACAAAGGATCGTGCCTCTTCATTCACAAAACTATTTCCAAGGACACATCAAAAGCAGTGAGAGGCACACGAGACAGCAGAAAACACTTTAACCTTTGGTTTCCTTTCCTTAGCATGCACTTGTTGTAATGCATTTATTTCTCTTCGGCCCCGTGCCCGGGAGGGGAGGGAAGNATACATTTAGAAGGGGGGGAAACAGAACAAACCATTTGGAGGAAAATGCGTAACCACATGCACTTACTAAAAGCAAAGACGGTCGCTGTCCATTGGTAGGTCCTTTATTTGTAAAACAACAAAACACGATCCCCCCAAAAAATGCAAAAGCAGCAGCCTGCAGCAGCCATTCTGACCTTAATGAGAGCCCTGTGTAAAAAAGCAACTTGTCACATTTATCATAATTTTGATGAAGGCCTTCTGTTCTCTTGGGAAAAATGCATACAAGGGAAATGACTGCAGCCATAAACACCATGGGTGAATATTTTCCTTTTACCTCCTGGAACACTGGGAAGTAAAGGAGATTGTTTGAGTGAATGACTGACAAAGGGCAGAAAAGTCTGTCCTCCCAGGTGTTTGTTGGTATAGCTGTTTTGTCTTTCCTTCTGCACTTTCTTCAAACTTTCCCACAGTGGAAACATATAAATACTGGAGTGTGTGTAATAACGATGGATCCTGCTAGAAGAAGCAGCAGTCTCTGCTTCTTTTTTTCCAAGCTGCTGCAAAAAAAAATAATAAAAAACAACACCCAACACCCTACCTCTCTATACATTACTTTCTCAACTTCTAGTGAGCAAAAAAAATATAAACAAATCCTAAAAAATGGGAAAATGGACGGCAGAAAAATAAGAAAAAGCCAGAACAGGGCATTGTCCCATAGAAGATGCACAGGCACTTACCGGAGCGACTCCAGCTGCAGCTGATGCCTTTCCGTCGGTGCAAGGGCACTACTTCCAGGCAGCAGCTAGCTGAGGAGCTCCTGGCACACACCCACGCGCTGGCTGTGCCCAAACTCAACCCCAAGAAACAACCCAAGGCGCTGCTTCTCCCCTGGGCCAGGGGAGAGGCAGCACCAGCCGGCGCCGGGCGGGTCCCTCCCCCGGCGCTCTCCCGCTGACGATGCCCGGGGTCCCCACCGCGGCTGCAGCTCAGAGACCGAAGGGTGATTCCCCGAGGGATCACCCGCAACCCCTGGGAAACAGGCGGCACGGGGCTCTACGGCGAGCCGCGGGCGGAGCCGGACTCCGCCGCGGGCGGAGCAGGACAGCCCGGCCCACTGTACCTCCCTCGCTCTGTCGTTTCTTACTCCTGCGGGGCTTGGAGCTCGGCGGGGTGTTTGCAACCGTCGGCAGCAGAAGGGGCGCAGAACGGGGTGGGAACCCTCCCGGCGGGCACCTGGTTTGGGAAGCGGCGGGAGCCGTGCCGGGACGCCTCCTGCCCGAAGAGGGGAGGACGCCCTCCCACTGTGACCGCCCGCCCGGACCTTGCCGCTACTGGGAAACTCCATCCCAGCTGGAACCAGGACAAAATCCACCCTTTATTCCATGACATTTACCATCTCTTACCTGATTCAGCAGTGGCCCCATATTTTCCCTAACCTTCCTTTTGCTGCTGATATACCTGTAGAAGCCCTCCTTGTTGTCCTTGATATCCCTTGCCAGACTCAATTCCAAGTGGACTTTGGCCTTCCTCGCTGCATCCCTGCATACTCTGACAGTGCTCCTATAATCCTCCCACGTGGCCTGTCCCTTTTTCCACATCCCAAAAATTTCTTCTTCCTAAATTTCAGATTCACTCGAAGCTTGTATGGGTTCTATCCATATTACAGGTGCCATACAATGGGGTAACCCCACCTTCCCCACACAAACACAGCCCCACACAAACTGCTGCTGCTCAATGCTTTTTATTGGCTGATGAAGCTTGGGGGGCTAGGGGGACAGCTGCGAGTTCAGGTAGGATACTTGAGGATCCAGAGCTTCACTCCTCGTTGAGTCCCTTCTGATGGAGGAGAAAAAGGGAGTGTGAGCATGGGGAAGTTGTGGGGCAGCCATGGGGCGGTCCATGAGGCACCTGTGGGGAGTGGAGAGTCCCACCTTAGCTCCAATGTCACGGCTCTTGGCCCGCAGCTTGTTGACCTGGGACTCGGCGATGTCAGCACGCTCCTCTGCTTCATCCAGCTCATGCTGCGCCTTGCGGAACTTGGCCAGGTTGGTGTTGGCCTGTTCCTCCTGAGGGAGCAGGGACATCAGTCAGGCTCCCACACAGCTCTGGCTGGCCTCCTGCCACCCCATCTGCTCTCCATATATCTGACTTTCTTATTACTCCATCTGGCTCACTGTTGAACCACCTGTCTCTTCTGGCACCCTGTTTTCAAACCACCCAACCATCTACTCAACAATTCATCCATCCATCCATCCATCCATCCATCCATCCATCCATCCATCCATCCATCCATCCATCCATCCATCCATCCATCCAATCTTCCATCCACATAAACTCCAAGCCACCTGCCCCTCCTACCATCCACTCAGTCATTCTTCCTTCCTTCCTTCCTCCATTCCTTCCCCCCTTCCTCCCTTCCTTCCCACATCCTACCATCATCTTTCCATCCCACCACCCACTCGCCCTCCTCACCCCCTGACACTCCACCCCTTGACCACCTGATCTCAAGGTCACCTGCTACTCCCCACATCCTCTCCCATACCCCAATCCCACATCCTAAACCCACCCTGTCCCGTCCTGTGGGGTGGTCCCATGGCTGCCCTCCTAATGCTCACCGCCTCCTCTGCCTGTCGCTTGTAGGCCTTGACCTTCAGCTGCAGCTTGTCCACAAGGTCCTGGAGCCGGACCATATTTTTACGGTCCTCCTCTGTCTGTAGGGTGAAACACATGTGAATAATGACCTGACCCTACCTGTGCCTTGAATCACCACCCAAGCTATGAGAGTCAGGAGGCAGTTAATGATGTTCTTAGGGAGTGGAGCCTCTCTAGATCTGTGGGTGGCCTCAGCTCTGGGAGCAGGAAGTGGGATGTCTTCTTGCCCCTGATGAGGTCCCACCTGAGGTTCTGGATCATGCAAAGACCCCATGGATGATGGGACACCAAGAAGTGACCTGGGTGGCTCATGACCACTGGACCAACCATGTTCTGGGTCCAGCTGTAGTACTGGACAGAGAGACAGTGGGTGGTCTAATGTATAGCCTCTGTCTCTCTGTCCAGCAGGTCAGCCAGGTTGTAGGTCATGTACAGCATGAGATATGAGGCCCTGTGGCCAAGGGGCAGTAGTTGACCTGGGCCAGACCAGGAACCCCACCTGGTAGCTGAGCTCCTTGACACGACGCTCAGACTTGCGGAGACCCTTAATGCTCTCGGCGTTGCGCTTCTGCTCAGCCTCCAGCTCATTCTCCAGCTCCCGCACACGAGCTTCGAGCTTCTGCAGCTGCTTCTTGCCCCCTTTGAGGGCCAACTGCTCGGCCTCATCCAACCTCATCTGCAGGTCCTTGATGGTCTGCTCCATGTTCTTCTTCATCCGCTCCAGGTGGGCGCTGGTGTCCTGCTCCTTCTTCAACTCCTCTGCCATCATGGCCGCCTGCCCGAGGAGAGAAGCAAGCAAAGAAGGAGGACCAAAGCATGCTCTCCATCACCCTCCAGTGGAAGGTGTCCTAGATGCTGGTCCCCAGCATGGCACTCACATCAGTGATGGCTTTCTTGGCCTTCTCCTCTGCATTCCTACACTCCTGGATGGCCTCTTCCACCTCTGTCTGCAGCTGGGAGATGTCAGCCTCCATCTTCTTCTTCTGGTTGATGAGGCTGGTGTTCTGGAGATAGAGGAGAGGACCTCAGGAGGTGTCTGTTGAACTGCTGACCCATCCTTCTTCAACCCCCCAGTACTTAATTCCCCCCTGCCAACTCTGCAGGCTTAAAGGATCTGGAGATCTTGGTAACTCAACCCATTAGAAGCCCACACCCATGGATGCAGGTGACCTGTCTCCCTGAAGGTATGTCTCACCTGTGAGTGGAGAAGCTGGACCCTCTCACTGGCCTCAATCAGCTCCTGCTCAGCCAACTTGCGGGCCCTCTCAGTCTGTTCCACCACCGCCCGCAGCTCCTCTAGCTCTGACTGGAGGAGGTTGTTTCTCCTCTCCACGATGGCGATGTTCTCCTTCAGGTCTTCATTGGCTCTCACCACATCATCCAACTGCAGCTGGGTGTCCTGTTATGATAAATAGGACGGTCATAAGCCAGAAGCTCCAAGGGGCTAGGAATACCTCCTTAGAGGTGGATGATCCCACCTTGAGGTGCGCCTGGGCTCCTTTCAGGTGGGACTGAGCTTCAGCAGCCACGCGGTTGGCATGGCTGAGCTGAATCTCCATCTCATTGAGGTCACCCTCCATCTTCTTCTTCAGCCTCAGGGCCTCATTGCGGCTCCGGGTCTCAGCCTCCAGTGAGGTATGCAGTGAGTCCACCACCCGCAGGTGGTTGCGCTTGGCCTGCTCCATCTCCTCATCCTTCTCGGCCAGCTTGCGCTCATAGTCTGCCTTGACCTGGTTGAACTCCAGTTGGGCCCTCAGGATCTTTCCTTCCTCATGCTCCAGAGAGGCCTGGTGTAGACAGAGAGAAATTAGAGGGCCACAGAGAGGACCAGGACCACATGGGGACTCATGAGGTTGTGATTTGGCTGACCTCAGCCTCCTCCAGTGCAGCTTGGAGCTCCAGTTTCTCAGCATCCAGCTGCTTCCGGACCTTCTCCAGTTCATGGATGGTCTTATGGCTGCCACCCAGCTGCTCCGTCAGGTCCGAGATCTCCTCTGCCCCAATGAAAACCCATCAGACTTGGTGGAAAGTGGTGGAGAACAAGGTAGGCAGGGGGAGTACCATGGTCTCACCTTGGAGATTCTTGTTCTCCCTTTTGAAGGTCTCCAGGTGCTCAAGTGACTCCTCATAGGCATTCTTCAGCTTGAAGAGCTCAGTGCTGAGGGACCTGGCCTCTTTCTGTGATGCCTCCAGCTCCATCTGTGACTCTTCAAACTTCTGCTTCCACTCAGACAAGATCTGGAGCAAATCAAGTGGTCACCCTCTGTTCCTGTGTCTCCCATCTGCTCCTGTCTCACCACCATGTCCTCCCACCTTGTCAAAGTTTCTCTGCTTCTTGTCCAATGCAGCAGCTGCTGCATTTGACCGCTCCACATCTGCCATCAGGTCCTCAATCTCATTCTGCATCCGGTGCTTGGTCTTCTCCAGGGAGGAACACTTGGCATTGACCGCCTCCACTGCCTCCTCAGCCTCCTGCAGCCGCTGGGCCAGCTTCTTCCTGCCCCAGGAGAAAACCTGGCTGTGGTGACCCATGGACCGAGTGGGTCAACTCAAACCTTCTTCCACCCACTGGTTGACTGAGGCTGTGCTCTGGATCTCCTCTACCATCTCCAGGTTCCTATACATTCTCCAGATCCTTCTACTGTGGAAAGGTGTCCACTCTTCCCTGCCCCATAGAAGCTCCCTCCATGGGGAGATGACTCACTTGGCCTCCTCCAGCTCCTCAGTGCGCTGGATGGCATCTGTCTCATACTTGGTCCTCCACTGTGCCACCTCAGAGTTGGCCTTGGAGAGCGAGCGCTGGAGCTCAGCCTTGGCCTCTGTCTCCTCCTCATACTGCTCCCTCAGAAGGTCACAGTCATGCCGGGCCGACTGGAGGGCATGGGCCAGTGCATTCTTGGCCTGAGAGGGAGAGGCAAGGAGAAGGTGAGCTTGAGCTATGGGTAAGTCCTCAAATTCAGTAAGCACTGGTATTTCTCAGCCAAACATTCTCTAGATGATGCCAGCCAAATTCAGCACGTCTAGACCCAGAGACATCTAAAGATGGGTATATCTAGTCTGGCCCAGTTTGACTTCTCCTGGTCCAATGCCACTTAACCACCCATAGACCAACCAGCTGCTTCAGAACTGACCTGCTCAACCCAACCTCTCAGCTGTTAGACAAATGCAACCCTACTGAACCACTCTTAGATGCAACCACCCAACTGAACCAGCCTTAACTTGACTTCCATTTGGTGGTACCACCATGAGGGTGAAGGACACATTGTCTTGTGGCCCTCCTGGAGACCCTCTCAGCCATGCCACAAACCTCACCTTCATCTCTTCCTCCAGCTGCCTCTTCAGGTCCTCCATCTGCTGGGTGTATGACTGCTTGCCTCTAGTTAATTGAGAAACAAGGGCTTCTTTTTCCTCTAACTGGCGGGACAGCTCTCCTGCAGAGGTAGAGCAGGTTTTCAAGGGTGTGACAGGGATTGAAGATGTGGGGCAGGGGCTAAGGATGTGGGGTAAGGGGTGTGGTGGGTCAGGGTTCCCACCATTCTCAGTCTGGAGCTTGGCCCGTTGGGTGCTGGTGTCATTGAGGACTCGTTGTGTCTCCTCCAGCTTGGCCCGGTGTTCAGCTGCCTGGTCCTCCATGGTGCGAGAGATCTTCTCCATACCCACCTTGAAGGAGGAAAGATTGGAGGGAAGGAATGAAGCAGGAGAATGATGCCCATGGTGGAGATAAGATGTCCACGTCGGCCTCCTTCTACCTTGGCCTTTATCAGCTGCTCCATGTTGGAGCTGAGGTCATCCAGCTCCAGCTTGAGGTCGCTCTTCTCCTTTTCCAGCTTCTGCTTGACACGCTGTAAATTGTCAATCTGCTCACCGAGCTCGGCCACACTGTCGGCGTGCTTCTTGCGCAGCGCAGCGGCCGTGGCCTCATGCTGCAGTGTGGCCTCCTCCAGATCCCGCCGCATCTTCTGGAATTCTGCCTCCCGCTTCTTGTTGAGCTCAATCTGCACCGATGTGGCACCACCTGCCTCCTCCAGCCGCTCACTGATCTCCTCCAGCTCCCGCGACAGGTCTGAGCGCAGCTTCTCCACCTTGGCTCTGCCTGTCCGCTCTGCCTCCAGCTCTTCCTCCAGCTCCTCAATACGCGCCTGTGCTCCAGGGATGGAGATGCTGTCAGCAGACTTGGCTCCACCCAACTCCTCCACTCAACTCAACCAGTTGAGCTGGGGACTCTTCAACCCAACTCACCCCAACAAGCTGAAAACTCTTCAACTCATCTCAGACAGCTGTACAGTTGTCAAACAGACAGAAATTCCTAAACTCAGCCTAATCAGATAGAGACTCTTCAACGCAACCAGCCAGAGGCTCTCCAGTCCAGCCCAAATAAGCAGAGAATAGATCCCTCACCTGCAGCTCTTTCAGCTTCTTCTGGAGCTGCAGAGCCAGAGCCTGCTCATCCTCAACCTTGCTGTTCTGCTGGTTGATCTCAAACTCTTTCCTGCAGATGAAAGCAGTTAGCAGTGAGGTCCCTGCCCTTGCTCCCTGACCAGTTTTAGACTGGGGAAAGAGGTCCAGCCTTACTTTTTGAGCTTCTCCTCCAGCTGCTGCTTGTCGTTCTCCAGATCCATGATGTTCTCCTGAGTCAGCTTCAGGTCGCCTTCCAGCTTTCTCTTGGCCCGTTCCAGGTCCATCCGGACCTTCTTCTCCTGTTCCAGGGAGCCTTCTAGCTGTGTGGAAACATGGAAATAGGGGGAAACCTCAGTTTTTCATCATCTCTGTCCCAGTAAGCTCCTCAGCTCTACCCATGGTGGGAGCAGACCACACTCACATCATCCACTTGCTGTTCCATCTTGAGTTTGGCCTTTGTCAGGGTGTTGACCTTGTCTTCCTCTGCCTGCAGGTCATCCAGTGTCTGCTGGTGAGATTCTTGCAGGGCCTTCTTTTCTTTTGTTAGCTTGGCAATGGTTTCATCCAGCCCAGCCATCTCCTCTGTGAGGTTCTTGACCTGTAGGAGGAGAAACACCAGGCCTCCAGCTTGGTAACAGAGGTGGGGCAAAGCTGGGTGATGCTGCCCTTGTCCTTGACCAGTAAGGCCACTTCAGTGGTAGAGAACCCAAAGGATGTTGAATCTTCGTGTAGCCCAGATCAACTAGCCTTGGATCTCCTCAACCTAACACAACCAGGTTGTGTCAACCCAAATCCCCACAACTTAAGGTCAAGGTCTCTCCCCACCCTCACCTTGTTCTCAGTGGCATGTTTCTCCTTCTCCACCTTGGCCAGAGTCAGCTCTAGATCATCAATATCCTTTTTCAGCTCCGAACACTCATCCTCCAGCTTCCTCTTCTTAGCCGTCAGCTCTGCATTCATTTCTTCCTCATCCTCCAGTCGCTCTGTCAGCTCCTTCACCTTGGCCTCCAGCTGGATCTTGTTCTTGATCAGTTGATCACAGCGCTCTTCAGCATCATTGAGGTTGTCCTGCTCCTATATTGGAGTGGTAGATGAAGTAAGGTGGCCCTGGAGGGGTGCTGGTCACCCCCCAACATGCTTTTGGGGGGCATTCTTACAGCCTGCACTTGGAGCTGAAGGTCATTCTTCTCCTGCAGCATGGAGACCATCTTCTCCTCCAGCTCCTTCCGCCGGGTCTCTGACTTCTCCAGGGCCTCCTTCAGCCGCCCAAACTCTTCCTTCATGTTCTGCAACAGAGCCCAGGAGACCAGTAGCCACATCCAATCCCCTCCAACCATTAACCCCACCCAACCTGTTGCCCTGGTTTTTGCTAAAGCCTTCTGTTTTAACCTTGGAGTCAGAATTCTTTCTCACACAGTTTCATGTAAATAATAGCCAATGTTTACTTAACGGTATTTTCTGTTTTTCATTCCTTTTGTGATAAGAGAAGTTTGATGAGCATCTTTTTTCTCCAGTGGGATTGGGAAGGAAGTGACATGTCCTCCAATCCCTTGTGCAGTTGAGAATTGTATAAGATGTGACATATGTACATAAAGTGGGTCTTTCCCCTCCCTTCTGCTGAACCTAGCAGGTGCGAGAGCGTCTTTATTGTGTTTTCCAAGACACACAACCCATTTTAGATCCCAAGCTGCCTGCCTCATCACCTCCTCCTACCTGCATCTCCTTCTCTGTCTCAGCACTCTTCAACAAGGGCTTGATCTTGAAGTAGAGCTTCATCCAAGGCCAATTCTTCACCCCCATGAAGGCCCTGATGTTCCACTGGATCACCAGCAATGAGTCCCTAGAATGGCAACACAGATGCCACCACACCACAAACCTGGTGACTCCCCAGAGGTCCCTGCTCAAGGAGAAAGACCCTTCCCATCTCACCGGCGCTCCAGGATCTTCTTGAACTCAATGCGCATGAGCTGCCCTCGGGCCTGAGCCTGGATGCGGGTGATGATGCGAGAGAGGCGCTCATCTCGCATCTCCTCCAGAAGTCCCAGCAGCCCAGCCTTGAAGAAGACCTGATGGAGGAAGGAGGCACGTGGGAGGGTGGATTGTTGGGAAGGCTCGGTGGACAGATGGATGGGTTGATGGGTTGTTGCGGGGATGAAGCGATGGATGGTGAGATAAATAGGCAGGTGGACACATCAGCGGTGAGACCATGGGGTCCACATGACCCCATGGGTGGTAGGACCATTGAGAGACCACGTGCCCTCACCTTGGTGTGTCCAAACTTGTACTGGTTATGGTCAATATCAAGGGATCCCAGGAGCTTCTCGGCACCCTTGCGGCTGTCAATGAACTGCCCCTCAGGGATGGCAGCAGGGTTCAGGATGCGGTACCTGGTGACCAGAGAGGACAGGAAAACCCTGAAATCAGTCCCAGTGGGGTTGTCCACTACCTCCCCATATGTCTGTGCCTACCGCTGGCGGAAGTCCCCATAGAGGATGCGGTTGGGGAAGCCCTTGCGGCAGATGCGGATGCCCTCGAGCACCCCATTGCAGCGGAGCTGGTGCATTACCAAGGGATTGTCCATCACACCTGGCAGTGGGTTAGAGGGGTGGTGTCAGTCACAAGCCACACCTACTACCCTTTTCCCTGCCCTCAGCCCTGCCCTTTGCTTACCCGGCTCCTTCCGCTCATTGGGGATGATGCAGCGGACAAAGTGAGGGTGGGTGGTCTTGAGGTTGGCCATCAGCTTGTTGAGGTTCTCCTGGTGAGGAGGAAGGAGGAAAGAAGCTGACCAATGAGAGAGCAAGAGAGGGTCTGGGGGGCTGAAGGAGGGATCCACCATTCAGGAGGTTGTCCTCCCACTGCCCCACACTGGGTTGACTATGTAGGTCCCTCACCCGATGCAAGGCTGAGACAGTCTGAAAGGAGGAACCTTTCTTCTTAGCTCCTTTCCCCTTCCCTCCATCGCCACCTGGACAGAAGAGGGGTGGGGTAACACAGGAAAAAGGGTGACTGGTGGGCAATGGTCTTCTTCATCAACTCATCCCTCCATCATCCAACCATCCATTCACCCACCGGCATCTGCCCCAGCGTAGTTGGAGAAGAGGTTGGCCAAGAGCTTCAGGGCTGACTTCTGGTAGAGCCCCACCACTGTCTCATTGAGGGGGTCCTTGTTCTTCTCCAGCCACCCAATGATGTTGTAGTCCACTGTGCCGGCATAGTGGACAAGGGAGAAATGGGCCTCTGGCTTCCCCTTGACGTTGCGTGGCTTCCCGAAGTTGGCTGACTTGCCCAGGTGATTATCAAAGAGCTTAGCCTTGAAGGTCATGTCCGAGGCCTTGGGAAACATGCACTCCTCCTCCAGAATGGACATGATTCCCATGGGCTGGGAAGAAAAGACCTCAGAGGTGGTGGAGGACACCAAGCACAACCCAGCTGGCAACCCAGCTGGCAAGCTCCAACAGAAAGGGCCCTTCCCCAGCAGTCCCTTCAGCTCCCATGAGGCGCCGGGGGAGGTGGTACCTTCTCAATGAGGTCAATGCAGGCCTGGAGATCCATGCCAAAGTCAATGAACTCCCACTCAATCCCCTCCTTCTTGTATTCCTCCTGCTCCAGCACAAACATGTGGTGGTTGAAAAACTGCTGCAGCTTCTCATTGGTGAAGTTGATGCAGAGCTGCTCAAAGCTGTTGAACTGGGCAAGGAGAGAGGAGATGGCCAGTGAGGTTAACTGGATCAACTTAACACCCAACAGGGTCAACAGAATGCCCAATGAGATCAGTAGGTGAACCTGAGCCCCAACTGGGTCAAGACAGTGCCTAGTACTATCAACACCCAAGAGGGTCAACACAAGGCTCAAAGAGGCCAAGTTTCCACCAGAGGTCAACATGAAGCTTCAGAAGATCATCTCAACACCCAACTGGATCAACCCAACCCCCAAGAGGACAAACACCCTGCCACCCCCTCAGTCCTCACATCAAAGATCTCAAATCCGGCGATGTCCAGCACACCAATGAAGTACTGCCTTGGCTGCTTGGTGTCCAGAGAGTTGTTGATCCTCACCACCATCCAGTTGAACATCTTCTCATATACAGCCTTGGCCAAGGCCCCAATGGAGTAGTACACCTGCTGGACATTCTGCCCCTTGGTGACATATTCATTGCCCACCTTCACCCGGGGGTGACACAACCCCTTGAGAAGGTCAGCTGAGTTCAGCCCCATCAAGTAGGCTGACTTGTCAGCATCTGCAGAGCGTCAAGAAGAAGACATGCTGTCAGATTCCACCTAAACTGGCGACCCCAAGACCTATGTCATCCCACACCCACTCACCTTCAGTACCATCTGGTTCTGCCTGCTCTTCCCGTTGCTTCTGCTTGAACTTCATGTTGCCAAAGTGCATGATGGCGCCCGTTAGCTTGTAGACACCAGCTTTCTCCTCAGCCGTGAAGCCCAGGACATCAAAAGCGCTCTGGGTGATAGGTGGAGGGGGGTGGGAGAGGGCCTTGCCACCACCTGTGGTCATGGCTCTCTGCTGGCCACCATTTGTGTGTCCCTCTGCCCTTCCAGCTTGTCAAATTCTCCATCCATCTGAGGACTTATCCATCCAGGGCCTCACACATTATGGATTCACCCATCCATCCATCCATCTGAGGACTGCATCCATCCATTCACCCATCCATGGACACTTCTAGCCATGGATCCATCCATCCATTCATCCACCCATCCATCCATCCATCCATCCGTCCATCAACTCATCCATCTATGGACTGATCCATCCGTGGACTCATCCATTCACCATTAACTCCATCCATGCATCCATGGACCCATGCATCTGTTTGAGGACTTGTTCATCCATGGACTTATCTGTCCACCTAAGGACTCCCCCACATGTGTTTATCTCCACCCACAACCTCCTCCACCCCCTGCCTCCTGTCCTACCTTCTGTCCCTCACCCCACATCATCCCACTCCACCAACCCACCATCTTTCACCCTTCCTATCCTCCACCTTTCATCCCTATGTTCCTCCTCCGCCCATCCATTTTCTACCATTTCAACCATCCACGTGGCACTGCACCTTTGATTCATCCAGGTGATGTCCACCTGACCACCCCACCACTTACGTCGGTTGCCAACAGCTCTTCAGAGTCATCGATGGAGGCCACAGTCACCTCTCCTTGGGAGACATAACTGTAGTCATAGGGGTTGTTTGTGATGAGAAGCATCTCTGCTCCGTGGGCCCAGGATAGAGACAAAAACTGAGCATTTGCACTGGCTAAACAGCCCCAAATCATTCTCAATTGCCCCAGGAAGGAGCAGAGAATTGGAGGAGAGGAAGTAGAAGACTCAAGGTCAAGCACCCTACTCACCCAGCAGCTCTGGCTTTTTGTTGGAGAGGATCTGGTAAAAGATATGGTAGTTCCTCTCAGCCTTCAGCTGGAAAATGACACGGGACTTCTCCAAGAGGTCTGAAGTGGGTATGGAGAGAAGGAGGATGGAGGCTGGGGTGAGGAGATGGACTGATATATGGAGAGATGGATGGTAGGATGAGGAGATGGAAAAGGAGGGGTGTCTGGATGATGGGATGAGCAGATGGAGGGAAGAAGAGAGGAAAATGGAAGGTCAGATGGATAGTCCATGATCCATCAACCATGAAGACAGATGAAGGGATAGACATGGGCGGAGGGGAGGCAGGCAAGGAGGGAGGGAGATAGACACAAGGAGATGGAAGGACAAAGAATTGGAGATGGAGGGTCAGGTGGATGCTGGGATGAGGAGATGGGGATGAAGAGGTGACTGAATGGAGGGAGGAAGGGGAGATATGTATGGATGAATGGAGCTCCTGAGTGGATGGATGAAGTTCATGGGTGAATGTATGAGTCCTAGATGGACGAGTCCTAGGATGGATGAATAAATCCATGGATAGATAAGTCCATGGATGGATGGATGATGGACTACAAGACATCCTCTTGCTGGGCTCTCAACCCACTCACAGGTCTCAATGTCAGCTGACGCCAGCTTCCCTGTGGCCCCAAAGTGGATCCGGATGAATTTCCCCTGGGAAAGCAGTGGCAGGAGGTGGAGGTGGCTGCCATCTTGCAGCAGATCCCACACTATAGACCCTGTCCCACAAACTGCTCCACAGACCCTTCCTCATACAACCCACTCCCATGACTCACAAATCGGGATGAGTTGTCATTGCGGAGAGTCTTGGCATTGCCGAAGGCTTCCAAGGCAGGGTTGGCCTGGATGATCTGGTCCTCCAGGGTGCCCTGATGGGGTGGAATAATGCTGGGTGTGGACACCACCAGGGGACACTCTATCCCAAAGGTACGTGGACTGAGGCACTCACCTTGCTGCTATTGGTCACCTCCTTCTTGCGGTCGCCAATGGCAGCAATGCTGGCGAAATATTGGATGACCCTCTTTGTGTTGACTGTCTTCCCCGCCCCGGATTCTCCGCTGGGGGGGCAACAGTGAGATACTGCATAACATCCTTGTGGGTCCTTCCTCCCACCCCACCACTATGGGGCAGGGTTGGACAAAGCAGGGCCTTACGTGATGAGGATGGACTGGTTTTCTCGGTCTGCCAAGAAAAGAGAGGAGTCAAGTGGGATGAAGTTGGGAAACATGCTTGGTGTCTTGGTGTTGAGGCTGAGGTTCTCCATCCTCCCAGGTGAGGACCAGGTCTAAGTCACGGGCCATTTTTTGGAGGGGGGTCTTCAGGTCCTCACAGGACGTCCTTACCTGTCAGCATGTTCTGGTAGGCATTGTCAGAGATGGAGAAGATGTGGGGTGGAGCTTCACTCCGTTTCTTTCCCCGGTAGGCAGCCACCACCTCAGCATTGTAGACGGGCAACCACTTGTAGGGGTTGACAGTCACGCAGAAGAGCCCTGAGTAGGTCTGGGGAAAGGAGCAGATGGGTCAGAGTCAGGAGGTGCCACCCCACCAGGTGGAGACATCCTATGTGTAGGTGGCCCAAGGGATGTGCTGACAGGATGTCCTGATTTTGGTTGTCCAAAGAGGGGCTAGAGAAGGGACATCTTGAGTTTGGGTGGCCCACAACATCTAGAGATGGGACATCTCATGTGTCAGTGGCTCAAGGGGTCTGAGATGGGACATCTTGTGTCCCATCAAGGGGGCTGTTGAAGGGACATCTTGGATCTGGGTGGCCAAAGGGGTCAAAGGGGATGCAACATCTCAGGTCTTGGTGGCTGAGGCGGTCTAGAAATGGGATATCTTGGGTCTGGGTGGCCCAAGGGCACTGGAGAAGTGCCACGAGGTTATAGGTGTCCCAAAGTCCATGGAAAAGCCACACCAGGTTTTAGGTAGTCCATAGACTCTCTGGAAGACCCATCTGGTTCTAGGTATTCCTAGAGCATAAGGAAAGGGTCACTAGTTTCCATCCACCCCATAGGCTATGGGGAAGGCCTAGTTTAATTCCCAGGTGTTTTAAGGGCTTGTGGGAAGGCTCACATAGATCAACCAAGAGGCGTAGCGCTCCTTGAGGTTGTAGAGGACAGCAGGTTCATGGAGGAAGGTCAGCATGGCCATGTCCTCGATCTTGTCAAATTTGGGGGGGTTCTGCTGATGAATGTCAGCTTCCTTCACCGTCACCGTCTGGGAGGAATGGGGAGACACGAGGCTGGGAGGTGGGAGGTGTCCCATGGGTTGGGGGGTGCCTTGTGGGGTAGGGGGTGCTCCATTGGTAGGATTTCTTTCATGGATTGGGAGGGGTCTCCTATGGGTTGGGGGGCACCCCCCAATGGTTGGGAGCCTTCAATGGGTCAGGGCCCCCATCACTATCAGCCTGGTTTTCCCCTC